>OZ038435.1:24875574-25232320 GCA_964036275.1 Litoditis marina | reverse complement strand
AGACTTCGGATCGCGGATTAGTAATGAGAAAAGACGCAGAACCGATGACATGAATGAAACGGGATGGCCGAGTGGGATAATTGGGCGACTAATGAAGATGTGTTCATGGTTCGGTTCCCACGTTGTGACGGGTTTTCTTTTTTATTGTCTAGTCGAACTCATTCGAGTGATCGACCTTCATTAACAATGTTCTTGGAGGTGGGAAAATTAAAAACGAATGCGTTTAGTAAGTGCTCCTTTTAGTTAGTGGCTGACGCCGAGCGGCAAGCGACGGCGCGTCAATCAATAACATGGAGAACTTGTGAAAAATTACGCAGGAATGAGTTTCTCTCGGACTCCCTCTTGATATGAAAATTTCTTTTTTCCACTTTTAATCGAGTGAAGGGTGATGATTCATAGTTTCCAATTGTAATAAGCCATAAAGAAAATCAGAATAACTACCCCAGTTCAAACAAGACAGTCATTATCGAATTTCAAATACCAATAGTTTGAAGACTAATGAATTGTAGCTGAAAATTGTTGCAACCAAAACTGAGCAAATGAAAAAAGAGAGAAAAGATGGCAACCAAAGGTCGAGTTTTCCAGATTTCGAAAAATCAATTGCGATGAGATCCTATTATGAACCATGACGGAAACGAATATTGCACACAAACCGAGGGCGAAATATGCCAGATATAATTGGGGCTCGACGGAGATCAGACAGTGTGGAATACGGAGAGACACGGACACAAAAGACTGTTAGACAGTGTGGAAGAAGGAGAGAGTGCGCGAGAAACTGCAACTAGACTTTCGAATGAAGGTCGGTTGGCGTGAGGAAATTGAGATCTGATTCGCAGCGGCGGCACTTCCGCAGACTAGCAGAATGACGCCAAATTAGCTGAACTTAAAAAAGAGTACGGGTTTAGGAAGCCGTGGTGCACTTGGCAAATAGGGCAGAGGGTGAGGCAACGAATGAAAGTGAATGGTGCATCGGGGAATGAAAATGCTTGGATATCGCACCAGATCATCTTATAAGGATCCTTGTGAGTTAACGTATCTCCTTTTTATGGAATAGTTCAGTTTGCAATGTGACGTTACAGGGCCTGGCTGAGAATGGTTGCTCTATTATCATACGTGCACTCTAATTGATGCAGAAAAATTCAGTCACTTTTGTAGTTAGTCGTGTCGAAGGGTGTGAATTTATGTATCGTCAAGCACTCTTATCTAAGAGGTAATACAATGTCCTCATGGCCTCAACTGTTGATATTCCGAATGGCCAAACGTTCAGATGTAAACCACTTTGGAGTTTGAACTTTCAGAATCACTGTTTTCTCGATATCCTCTATGTCATTCGGCCTTTTTGTTGATGAGGCGCCTCTATCTCGATTGGAAAGTTATGTGTCTAGTTGCACCGTAATGAAATGCAATGAGAGCCCCTTTCGAACGGTTCGCGCGCGTTTCACTGTTCTTTTTCGAGAGTTTTCGAGTGTTTCTACTCTTTTTGCGTCCCTCTCCAGAGATTGTGAGAGCGAGGTTATGAATGGTGAACCTCGAAATGAATACGCGGGTTTCAACTATGAAACGGGTTGTGATGTTGTAGTTCGGTCGGCAAACACTAAATTCTCTTACATATGCCTTAAAATCCGCGTGATCAAAGTACAAACACGCATATAACAACAATAGAAAAGTTTTGCCTGCTCCAAATTAATAGCCCTGTCTGAAGAAGGCAAAAGTTTTCGAGTGTTTCTACTCTTTTTGCGCCCCTTTTCAGAGATTGTGAGAGCGAGGTTATGAATGGCGAATCGAAATGAATACGCGGGTTTCAATAACTTGAATTGTAGTTCGGTTGGAAAGTGCAGCCCAACCTTGAATTTTGCCTAAAACGCATGATCAAACCACATGTTTGCGGAGCTTTGCCTGAATACCGAAAATACACGAAGACCGTTGTAGTAGTAAAATGTAATAAAGTCCTCCGGAATTATTCTGGATTCCTATATGACAGTTTTTTTTCGGACAACTCGCTCAGACCATAGGCTGTTATAGTTCGTTTCACCCATCGATAGCAGCCAGGTACAGTACATTTTAGTGGGCGGAGTCAATTGTGTTGGAAACTTTCCAACAGCGATCAGCCTAATCAAAATTGTGCACCAGCTGGCTATTGAACTCCGCTCGGATAGGTGGCGCGGCGCCCACAAGCAGCCGGCCATCTGAACATGATGGCCGAAAATAAAAACAGTGATATCCAACCATCTTTTCTGGCTGTTTTTCAAACCTAATTTTATCGCACAAAAGGTTGTTTTAATTACTCCCCGATTATGTGGTAACCTTTTGTATACAAAATATGTGCAAAAAACTCAAAATAACCACTTTTTGGATTTTATTTGTAATGAAAAGACTGGCAAGCTGCCAGATCAGTCGCCTGCAATATAGGGTGCGCTCGGCCAGCATGGCTGACTGCTATCGATGGGTGAAACGAACTATAATTACAAATTCGCGGTTGGTCGGAACTGTGTTGCAACAAATCTAGAGGCAATGCGGGCGCCGGAGAGTCAGACGACGAGAGGAAAAAATCAATATCTATCACAGCCCCGCTGTATAAACAGTATTTTACTGTTTTGCCACGACGCTTGTTCTGAGAGCGTAGATGAGACTCAAATATAGAGTGGTATGGCTCGTTTCATTCGCAGTGAGATTTGTTGACATTGTGCCAATTTCAGAAGGACAATTTCTTAAAGTTTTCGACATTTTCAAACATTCCAAAATGATGAATTGCACCTGGAAATGTATCGGCACACTGTCAAAATCTTAGTGGGAATGACAATAACTATAGCTCGAACGCAGAATGAAAAGCGACAAAAAAGATGAATTAACACAAAAGTAGTAACGGAGTTAGTTCAGGTAAATCCTGCAGAAAACAAAATTCAATCGCAGGCTGTTACTGCACTGCTATACGGAGAGATACTGTCAGTATGGATGGACATGAACTAGGCAGTAAGTCATCAATAACATGATCAGGGAAAAAATGTAACTGTCATAAAGTAGTGTATTAACGAATTCTCTGGTCCTGGCGGCGTAGCAATCCCCACAAAAGTTTATGAGATCACCTCATGAGATATCCGCCCGAGCTTCTCATGAGATTCTATTGATTGCTATGTAACAACACTGAGAGTTCACGAATAGCTCATGAGGTATCTCATGAGAACCTCATATGAACTTCTCATGAGGTTCGAGAGATTGCTACGCCGCCTGGCGCGGTAGCGAATCCCACACAGGCTGCTCATGAGGTGTAAACCACGTTACCTGCGAAATGGTAGAGAAGGCACGGGCAATCTGCATAAGCTTGTGGGAAACTCTCGAGCAGCACTTTGGCGTTTTACGTACTGTTTAACAGCAGGAGAACACTCTCAGATATGAGATACGTAAAAGGCTATAGCTCTTGAAGGGCTCGCCAGCCAGGCTTGATGTCCACCGCACTGGGAAACGGCAGTAGAGGATGCCGTCGGCAATGCATACTGAACACTGAAGCATGTCTAGGTATCCAAAAGAAGTAAATAACATGTTACGCGCAATTGCACATCAGAATGCTTGTACGGCAAATGGGGTACGTAACCGGTCGCGCATCGCCCGCTAATCTACGCTACGATTGTTCGCAACAAAGGAGGGTGTGCCGAACGGGCGCGCCGTTCCAAAGGGCAAACCGTGCGGCAACGCGTGGGATACTTCTGAGTACGTATGCTAGGAAATCCCGGCACCTTCATCCCATTCTGCGTCTCTCGCTCTGCCTCACTATTTCTTGTCTCTTACATCCTGGCGGAATGTAAGAGCAGAGAAATAGCGTATGTTTGAGGAGTTGCAGGATGAAGGTGCCGAGATCTTCTAGCATACGTACTCTGATGACAGATTTTCCGGCCGCCTGCAGATGTGTGAAGAAAACAAGCCGTGATAACGTTTGTTTATTATTTTTGTGAAACTAACGTATGAAAAAGATTAAACGTTGAGGAAACTCAGAAAATATCCAACTGTGTCCGTGAAATTCTTATTTCGTTTCTGTATTCAACCAATGAAGTCATCGAGGCTGAGAAACGGAGAAAAGTAAGTGAACCCGACCCCAATCAACCAGGTCAAAAAAAGTAAAAATCGATAATACAACCCAACCAAATCAATAATACGCCCGAGCAATATCGATTTGGCCTAACATAGAAAAGAAGTTAGGAGTGAGTGAAGAACCAGATAGTGATGGAAAGGTGCTTGGGACTGGGCAGTTGTGATTGCGGACCTAGCCGGCGTTATGACTATTGAGATGACAACTGGTTCACACGGAGTGCCTGAGGGGATAAGGAGGGAAGAGGGGGTGAAAAAGATCCCCACCAAATAAAAAAGGGCTCTTTTGTACTGCTTCTCTTCTAGATAGCATTCTTAACCTCTGTCTTTGTTTCTATTTCTCTCTCCCTCTCCCTCTCCATATCTTTCTCTCCCCCCCCCCCCCCCTCTCTCTCTTTCGGTTTCTCTCAAAAAGTATTCTATTGATTCTTGATGATTTAGTATGTAGGTATTATAGGAGAATCATTCTTCTTTCTACCATATTCACTGTTTCTCATCATTTTTCTGCTTTAAAATTCTCTCTCTCTCCCTCTCGCTATCCCTCTCCGTTTTCCATCTGCTTATCCCCCTCTCTCTGTCTCTGTATCTCTCTTTTTTTCTCTCTCTTTCTCTCTCTCTCTCTCTCTCTCTCTCTCTCTCTCGAATATCTATCATTCTTTTCTTCCTCGCCTTTATCTTATTTTCCCAAAGCCAGATGTTCTACAAAAACGTTGTTTTTTCCCAGTCATGGCGCATATTCTTGCAGGAGCGCCGTTTGGAATAATATGCAAGATCTAAGATCCATCTTCAAGAAAAAAGAACAAAACATTAGCGAAACAATACTACTGACGTACTAGAAGAACATAAAGATAGCCCTACATAAACGAATGAATTGTTCATTTGAGTAGTACACGTTTTTAGCTCTGTGCTGCACACGTTCTACGTGGAAATTCAGTTGACTAGACGTATAGGTTCCCGAAATCTGAGCCACAGAGGACGACATCTGAGAATGAAATGAATATCTAGGAACGAAAAAGATGATGAATGAAATGAGAGGAAGTCTAAGGTGAAAATGGAGAGGGAACGTGGAAGGTAAGGTTACGCCTAGGTAAAACATTGCTTGAACAACGTTAAAGGTACGGTTACGCCTGAGTAAAATGCTCCTCTAAGAGGGTTACCCGCAGAGGTCACAAGAGGTCGGAATGGCTTTGTTCTTTCGAATGCCGACGCCTAAACGCCAGGTGTGACATGCAATTATTAGCCACAATTACGGGAGCCATCTTGAGAATCGTGGCATAATCCACAAAAAGATGCCTTCACGTGCAATGATACTGTAGTTTGATCTCGATTCGAACTGAAAGCATATCTCATTCGAATTTCGCTACAATGCACTTTTAGTAGTTTCTGATAGGAAGATTTGATTATTCAATCAGTTGTTTAACGTAATCAAATCGGGGAAATAATATGATAGTTCCCCGTTCAATATCTCTTAACCACAGCTTATAGTGAGTGCCAAATTTATGGAATTCTGCTTCTTGCCGGAAACGAACATGCGAGCAAAAGTTGCGTATAGTTCGCTCATTTCCCAACTGGTCTTTGGCAGCTTGCCAATGAAATTTCAAGGCAGTTTTCCAACACGTTGAAATATTTCAGAACAAAAAAATTTATGTGAAGGGTTCTTCTCCTTGGTTATAATTCGTATTCAGGGAAATTTTCTGTAAAACATATGTTTTCTCTAAATAATAGTCTTTCAAAGTTTTTGGCACGCTGCCAACGAGTCCAGTTGGGAAATGTGTGCACTATAGCACGGCGCTAACCACTGCGCTATTAGAGCACATAACCGGAAAGCTTCAGAATCTAAGACATGTGTGCGTACACAGCGGAAAGTGAGATATACTGTACCCTCTCGCCTTTCCGTTGGTGACAACTATAGTTCGAATTACGCAAAATGGAAATAATTCAACTGATGAATGTCATTGTTTTCACTGAAAGAAAAAAGTCAGTGGGCGAGTACTTTGGGAAAGTTGATTTTAATAGTTGGTCTTTGCTCTATGAAACATGATTTGTAATTTTTTTGAGTGAGCGGATTTGGAGTAGCTATAGTTCGTTTCACCCATCGATAGCAGTCAGCCATGCTGGCCGAGCGCACCCTACATTGCAGGCGACTGATCTGGCAGCTTACCAGTCTTTTCATTACAAATAAAAATCCAAAAAGTGGTTATTTTGAGTTTTTTGCACATATTTTGTATACAAAAGGTTACCACATAATCGGGGAGTAATTAAAACAACTTTTTGTGTGATAAAATTAGGTTTGAAAAACAGCCAGAAAAGATGGTTGGATATCACTGTTTTTATTTTCGGCCATCATGTTCAGATGGCCGGCTGCTTGTGGGCGCCGCGCCACCTATCCGAGCGGAGTTCAATACCCAGCTGGTGCACAATTTTGATTAGGCTGATCGCTGTTGGAAACTTTCCAACACAATTGACTCCGCCCACTAAAATGTACTGTACCTGGCTGCTATCAATGGGTGAAACGAACATCGAAGGTATGAAAAAATAAATAAATAAGACATTGAAGGCGGAGAAAAGTCAATCTATGATGCGGTGGAACGTTCGACACATTTTATGAATAGAGAAACGTGCAATAATGAAGGGCATGGGTGCTAATTTTTAGTCGCGTTAAGGATGTATTTACTAGTTGAATTTGACATGAAAGCGTGAAAGAGAAAGCGTTTTTCCGATCATTTAACCTAGGAAAAAGTTGTTGACACATACAGTATCATAATAGCTTCTGCACTACACACCAAGCTAGAATAGTAAAAAAAACTATATTGTTAGTCAATTGCACAGTCACGTGAAACATGTTAAACACAGCAGAACTCAGAAACGTGCAATGACAAAGTACACGATTCCTCATTGGAATGCAGACTTTACGTGACCATTCAATTTACTCCTAGTATATAGCACTTGAGACTAGCGAGAGAAATGTGACTGTTACGGTAAGAGGATGTTGAAATGACAATTGAATAGAGGACAAAAAGGGTCAGTTATGACATGTTCCATTGTATTTTGGTCACATAGCCCGCAATTATGGCTGAGAATGGAAAGGTCAGAGGTTTACGCAATGGAAGTTGCAGATGAAAGGGGATGATATTGGGGAGGAGAAACAGAAAACAATCGAATGGAACATTTTCATTTATTCTAAAAGCGGTTTCTTTCTCTGAGTAGTTCTTTAAACACAAATACAGAATATTTTCTAGGTTTACCCATTTAAGTACACTTTGGCAATGGAAATTCAGTAGAAACACCGGAAAATATACGGTTCCGAGGACGTGTAACTTTGCAGGAAAACAAGTTCAAAGTTTGGAAAATGACAAAATCTATAAGGCAGAAAATCAAATGGTGAAATGAATAGTTGATAAGTTGTAGCATATTTTATGTCATTACGACACAGAAGCTAGCAGTAGATTAAAACACAAGAAAATTCTGAACTTTTCTCAAAAAAGTGAATAAAATGCACGCCAATTGGCGGGAAGAAAGCTGGTTGGGTTCGGGAGGGGAGGGAGTGGCTAATGGCAGGGTTAGACGGGTCAAGGGTAACTTTGAGGACAGTCTTAACATAACAAAAAGACATTAAACCTCGGATGACAACCCCATTAAGACATTCTGTGGCTCCGTTTTCGACATTTTTCGAACTTTATTTATTGAAAATACAATGACGGTCTGACAGCAAATTGCGTGAAAAGTTGATCACATCATAAGTTTACAACAAACCCGTGCTACTAATTCGAAAACACGGGTCTTTCATCTCACCAAATTTTTAGAATATTTTGGAAATTCAAAACATGTTACAAAACGACAATGTGCGTGCATGAACAAGTTTAATTGCTTGTAAATGCCCTACAATATTTACGTAAAATCGACCATCTCTATTACCACGGGAATGTCAATGGGTGGCTGCGACCCTGTTTGGCATATAGATTGGCAATGGCACGAAACTTCGAGGTAACTGAAGTTCGCATAAGGGTTTGCAAGAAGTTGTGCAAATAAATGTTTCTCTCTTCATCACATTTCCTTGTTTCCCTACTGTATCGACGTTTTGTATCAACCGTAGAAGTAGCCCGATACTTTCATTTAAAGGATCCGTCCCGCTCTAATTTTTACTTATGAGTTAACAATCTGATCTTTTGGCAAATCAAAAATATATACTTTTATATCTCTATCTTGCTTCGTTCTCTCAGGAAAGCGTCTTACGTAATGACACCGATAAGGGAGTTGCGTACGCGGTATGCTCAAAATAGTCAATAGAAACCAGAAAAACCAATATTTTTAAAACACTCTATCATGTATGACAATACAATTAGAGACTACAAAACAAAAATAAATCTCTAGGTAAACGAACCAAGTCAAATTGCGTCACAGTGAAAATGTTCATGTCCCCTTTTTTAGTGCTTAATGTTATGCAAATTTTACAAGTTTTCAATCAGAAGGTTGTTTCATGGTCTATGAGAAGACAATAAGGATGTTTTTTGAGCTTTTTAAATTTTTCCTGAAACTCAGATTATAGCGGAACGGATTCTTTAAGCTTGTTCAACGTGTGTAAATGAACTTTGGTTTCTTATTTTTCTTAAGTTGTTAGTTTGAGTCAGATAGAGCAGCTACTACAAATATATGTGACATGTGTGATGATCACCGCATCGTAACGAAGCGACGTAAATGAATAAATATGTATATAGGAGTTTTTAGCCAATTTCGAAATGAATGCGACAACGTGTGTTGTTCAGGAAGTTCGTAGGGCGCTGAGGGAAGGGCAGGTTAGTACATGTTGGCTTCACGTCGTATGTCTATTGATTCATCCCTTTCATTTAAGTCGGGATCTGCAACCTCCGTTGTGTGTGCCGATCAAACTACAATTCTTTTATCATTTCCCACGCCTCACTACTCAGAGAAAAACGTTCTTTCATCTCTGAACCAACGTATCTTTGCTCTGCATGTTTAGCCTTATTTCGTGTGCAAGAATGATTAGTATTGTGGTGCACGCTGCATCTTGTCATACATGCATTTTTCATTCGATGACATCTTCTTTTTTGATTCCCTGCAAAACTACCAAAAATTATAATGGTTCATGCAAAGCGGCGATTCCATGTAACCTTTAATCTGAATTTATATTAAAATTGAAAGATTCACTATAAAATGAACCATTCAACTCAACCATTCGGAAGAAGGTATGTTCTTCTATTCAGAGATATAAGTACCCATTTTCAAGCTGAATAACTTTTTTGATCGTTCGGAGACAGAAAGACATGTCTAGCTAACAAAGTTGTTTTGATGGTTTTTAGTTTTCATTATTCAGTTGAATAAATTAGGGTCTATTCTGACGTTGACCAGTGGCGTGATTTGCTTTGTTCACAAGTAATTTGATTTCACCGAAATTTAGTGTCTTTTTTATCAACACTATTGTCGTTGCCCACGGAAAGGTGGGAGGTTACTGTATATCTCACTTTCCGCTGTGTACGCTCATATGTCTTCGATTCCAAAGCTTGTCGGTTATGTGTAAATAGCGCAGTGGGAAGCCCCTGCTACGAACATTTTGCTCGCAGGTTCGATTCCGGTGAGAGGCATAAATTTATAAATTTGGCACCCACTATAGTTAATTTATAGGATTGCGTGGGGTTCTTCCGTAGTTTACACCTGAGTGGGCTCAACCTGGTTGACATTCTAATTTTATATGGACGTCGATCGCAATTTCCTTTAGTTCTATGGTGATGACATAGGTGTACTGAAAATTACGCTAGAACACGTTCTCTCCCTCTCCCCCTGGATCTCTCTCTCTCTCTCTCTGTCTCTCTCTCTCTCTCTCTCTCTCTCTCTCTCTCTCTCTCTTTCTCCCCGTATCTTCCTCTCTCTCTTTCTCACGTTCTATATCCCTCATTCTATCTTTCTCCGTCGCCCTCGTTCTCTTCCACACTCCTTTTTTACCATTCTTCTCTCACTCTAGCTCTCTCATCATTTGTCCTTCTCAGACTGTTGTTGTGGAGTACTAGTTTGGGACTGTGGTAAAACTGAACTTTTGATTCACTGCTGTAGGAGTCCACGTAAGAACTTCTCATATATTCGAAGTTTCTGGATTCTTCCAACCCAGCTGATACTCGAGATAACTTATAAAAAGACTCTTAGGATATTTATCGAGAGAAGTACCTTTGGTTTTTCATAGATTCGCACATTGACCGTAGACACCGTAGACAAACCCTCAATTATTGCCGAGAAGCGGGAATCAAATTATTGCCAGACTAGCGACAAATTCATTATAAACACAACTTTTTCGACCAATCAGGAATTACGGTCATAACGGTGTTGATCTGTGGAACCCTGAACTGGAAATCACAGTTTTCCGTTTTCTTCAATAATTCAATAATGGGAACTACTACTGTATGGACTCTCTTCGGAAGTTTTTGGAGAATGAGAACTAAGATTTTTCTTGAATAGTTCTGAATAGAACTCACTTTTGACTATCAAGAAGGGTTGGCTCTTATCAAAGCATTCCGATACGGTGCATGTGGCTCCGTGTTTGTAGTTTGCTCCCACTGTCAAATAATCCTGCTGTGTGTGTAGGTCAAACTACAAGTCGTATTTGGTCGCATATATGGGAAGGAAATGACCTGCAGTTCTGGAACGTTTTCTCGTTTTCATCAACTATATATATTTCTCTGCACCTGTTCAGCTCATATCCTGTTGCAAATGACGTATCTCCAAATATAGAGCAGCCCTCGCCATTATGAATTTTGCTCCTATTTAGTTCAAACTACTTTTTTCTTGAAAGAAGTTGTATTGTTCATCCCTTGTAGGTTTTCTAATAAAATAGAAACCTTTGTCTTACTCGATTGAACTCCTCACGTGTTTAGAGAAGCTTTGGAGAACTAAATTAATTTCAGTACGACTAACAAAGTTGGACATTTTGTTTAAGGTGACTATAATTCCGTTCCTTTCTTTGTTCTATCATTTTCAATCACAATTCTCACTTCTCGATCCCCATATTTTCTGATAGAAAACATCTATTTATCATGAGATAAAGTTCAAGTTGTTCGAGTTTTTTTGAATTTTGAATCTGTACCAGATTATAATATAATGGAAATTACTGGCTGCGTCACAGAAAAACATAAATACGTAGAGAATCTGCATCGGACAGAAACACTGATTAAATTGACGTAACCAAGCCGTGGGGTGTTATTAGCAAGGGAATTCAGTACAGATGACTTAATTAACGTTTAGAAGTGTATAGCAATCTCTCGCTCACTTCTCTTTGTCTTTCTCTCCATCTCAGTATCTCCTTTTCTCCCTCTCTTCTTCGCTTGCTCTCTCTCTGTCTATCTTTTCTTTCTTTCTTTATCTCTCTCTTTGTGAGGAACACGGCGCTTCAACATTTTCTTCTCCATGAGACTGTAACCCACCTATAAATAGGATGAAATAATGTCTCTTTCATTATCTAGTCTAGATTCCCAATTAAGAATGTAAATATTTTGCCTACAAAAATACCATGACTACTCCTCTCGCATTACGCACACTTGTTTTGCGACTAGTTTTCAGACAAAACAAGTTACGAAACGTCTCACGAGACCATTCTCGTATCAGACTATTGTCTAGAGAGCCATCATTAGTGAAGTGGTAGTATATAAGCAGGACACAAACTGTTTTCATCACTAAACGCTCGAGGGTCCTTCCTTATTCGGAGCTACAGTAAGCCGAACGTATTCTCACCAACTACAGTATACTCGCTTTAACACACGTCTAGACTCAATTAACTGATTTTACAACAAAAAAGTTGAAGGCACCTGGCACTGTAGCAAAGGCGTGAGAAATGCAAGTGAAACGTTGTCTACATTATGATCTTATTCTTGCCACATTGTCATCAGCTTCCTATGTTCCAGCATATAGTGGGTGCCAAATATATAAGTTTCTGTCTTACGCCGGAATCGAACCTGCGAGCAAAAGTTTCTTAGCAGGGCGGTAACCCCTGCGCTATTAGAACACATAGCGGGCAGGCTTTGGAATCCAGCACATAAGTGCGTACACAGCGGAAAGTGAGATATACAGTACCCTCCCGCCTTTCCGTTGGCGACGACTATAGCGAAGGTGACGACAACCTGGTATCGTAGCAATGTCTCGTGAAAAAGTCATCTTTGAGGCTGTGATCACCTACATCGTACTCAACATAATTTTAGAAGTTACGTACGTAAGAACTTGACAATTTAAAAACCTAGAAAGTTACTTAAGAAGTCGGCAACCAGAATGTGATCAGGTTGAGCTCACCACTCCACTGACTGTGCTAGGGTGCCTGGGTCAGGTGTTGAAAAGCTCGTTCAATTTAAAAGTGACCTTAAATGAGTCTTTGCTATGCCTAATTATGATCAGCGCGCTTCGTTAAAGGGACCGTTCCTCTTTAATTTGGAGGTTTGAGCTGATTAGTCGATATCGTTCACATTAAAAAACCAAAATCAGTCACATAGGTGACAAGTTCTTGTTTTGCTCCGTGTTCTCAAAAATGTGGCGCGACCACGCGCACGTACATACACCGCCGAGTTCACCTACGTACAAAATTTTCAAAATGTCCATAAAATTACGAAATTATATTCAAAACATGGCCATAATTACCAGTATGGAATGTGTGAAAAAAGATTTCTAAATATCATGAAAGCTGCAAAGCAGTGGTAGATTAAGGATTGCTGCATTACAGTAACCCAAATCCTGTTGGATTCTATTTTGCTCCGTAATAATATGGTTTTTTGAAATTTCTGGTATGAACTTTCATCTCGAAACAAAATGAATGACTTTGTTCATTTTTCAAAAATTACCTACATTGCACAATATAGAGGTACGGTCCCTTTAACACCCGCGTCGACGTATAGACGGATGGAGGACTACGCTTGCACTACTTTGCACGAAACATGAACCACTTTTTGATATACAAAACAGAAGTAATCCAAATTTGTACTGGATGCTGAAGATTTGGATGCTGCACCGCTACCAAACTACACAACAATGACCAAATGACGATTGCCGCTCTAGTGTGAGCTCCATAGAACATAGTTTCGGCAGGATAATGTTTTGTAGTTCTCTCTGAACCTTTTGATTGGGAAAAAACTTGAAGGATCACATGGGATCCAGCAAGTAGGAAAGCGATTTTGTTTATTGTGACTTGGAACGCGTGAATGTTGTGAGGTGTGCGATACTACATTATCGCTCGTTTAGTATACGCGTTTGCAGTTCGTCTGTCGATGCTCGCAGTATGAAGTTCATAGTAGTTGAATCATAACTCTCTGAAGTTTCGAAAGTTTACAAGCGTCATAATCCGCTTAACTCTTCTGCGAAAGAATACAAATCCGCACCCCTGCTCGGTAGGTGAAACGTCCAAAGGTTGAGCTCAATGGTTTTAACGAAAAAGAGTGCCAAAAGCTAGGACACCAGTTACTCTGAGAGGTGTTGCGAGGTTCACTTTCTTCATATTTATTCATTTTCATGTCCAGGTTCAACGCCCAAGGCTCACATTAGGCTGGTTGAGGTTTGAAGCATTTTGGTTTTCACATTCAAAGAACACAAGTGGACATCGTATCTGATGAAAGATTTCTCATGGGTTGTTTGGTAAACCAGAGTACACTATAACATTTGCGACTTTGCTTCAAGTCTGAGAGGGTCTTTTATCAAAGTTGAACTTTCTGATATCAGCGATAGTCCATGACTGGGTATACATCGAATTCTCAAAAATTAGTCATTAGACAATCAACCTTGGACAACCTGTAAGTAAAACCACGATCAAATTATTTGTCGGAGTTGATAAAATTTTCTCCGTAGATCAGCAACTTTCAACTCATGACGCGAGACCGTTTGTATACTATCAGTAAATTGGACATACTACAAAATTGAACCCTGGTCTAAGAATGCATTCACGTACGCTGAAAAATTGATGGATGAATAACACATGTTCAGAAACATCAGGAAATGTGCAATTGAACAATACATTTTCCGGTATGTTGAGGTAGTTTACACGTTTCACGTAAGAATTAACTCGCAATTTGTGAAAGAGATTCACTGCGATCACTTCAGAAAAAAACCTCGTCAATTTAATTTCCACCTTCTGAGTACTCTGCGAGAGAATCGCGTCAACACTTGAGATCTACGATCTGGACCTGTGGTATCTTAGTGGAGGCGTATTTCACGTCAGATTGGACTCTCACTCTCTCTCAGGTTCAATCATCGCTTTTAGGCCTATAAGAACAGCGCAGAGACCGTATGCAGAAATGGTTCCGCAACTATGCACTGTTTCTTCGTTCTTGTATAGTCGTTGCCAACGGAAAGGCGGGAGGGTACTGTATATCTCACTTTCCGCTGTGTACGCGCACATGTCTTCGATTCCAAAGCTTTTTGGCACATACTATAGCTGTTATTCATCAATCATGGTGAAGTTTGATAGACACATAGCACTAGGTTGAAACGGTTACTTCTGGTTTCTTCCGATGTGTCTGATCGTTGATGGCGCTGCCATTAAGATACAATTTGTGTTAGACAAAATAGAACTGTAACTCAAATGTTGTCTACGTGAACATTTCATTTACTTGTAGTTTAAAATGCATCCGTAAGTACATTTTCAAATTCTAGGTATTCTAGGTCACATCAGGTTTTCGGACATGAAAACTCAACACGAAAACATTATTGTTTATCATTTTAGTAATGTATATCCATGGAGGTTTTCTGAAAAGCGTTACTCATTCGTATATAATAACTAGTGATGTCAGAAATTTGTATATCGGGTTCTAAAGTAAACACCACGCAGATGTCCCCCGTAATTACACATTAAAGACGCGTTATTACTTCATCATAGCAGTAAGTTATTAAGTAGTAAAACGTTAGTCTTCTGCGTAATTAGAATACGTCGGACAGAAATTGAGTTAGCGCGGTCTAACGAAGTGCGACTAGTCTCTTGACGAATCAACACAGTGCTTGCACTACCTAGCACAGGACACTTGCATCTCTTCGCATGAGTTACTGTAGTTCGGGCGTTCAATTTGTCAATCTCTATGATATAGATTTTCCATTTAAACTGTTTCGCATGGTTTTAGTTCAAGTTTCTCTATGAAAATAGATGATAATGAGGAAATCCTAATCACAGCTCTCCTAACACGACTTTGTTGCTAGTTTAGTTTTACATTAGTTCCCACAGGTTGTATCAACAGACTTAGAATGTGTTTTCCGTTTTTACAGACAGTTTTCCTGGGATCTTACTTAACAACCTGGAACCAAACAGTGTGACTTACTTGCAAGACTAATATTACTACGTGCATCAATTTTCCCAGCCATTGGAAGTAAACTTAATTGGTTTTTCCAAGCTGTTTTGCAACAAATCTTTTGAGCCACAGTCAAACGTCAGCTCTTTCTTCATTTTTTCTGAGTAACATCTTCTGAGTACAAACGGATTTCTCATCGTGACATTACGACCATATAACAATACAACGATATCACATGAATATTAGTCATTTCTTCGTAAAGATTCCCCTTTTCGTCCTCTTTTCATGATTTAAATGCTAACCTTCTCTTCTATTCAGTTTCGAACACATTCTTGAGTAACTCAAATATTTCTAACCCTTCGCTCATTCCGACAACTCTGACTTTAAACTCTACTACTTTTTCACTATCACTGAAGCTATATTTTTCTCAGTGGTGCAGATACTACTTTCTCCGAGAGTGAAAATGAATTAAAGGAAATCGGGTTATATCTACATGGGAGGGAGAAAACACAAGTTGATATTTATCTGTATTTAAATTCATATCATGTCTTTCTTCCATTCAGTTCCTATCAGATTTAAACATTGTTCGCCCTTACCTATCATCAGACTCTATACTCTTCTTGCTTTCTCCTCGCTTCGTTTCCAAACGATTGTTGTAATCATCAAATATAATTATAGGATGTCTCGATGTTGGCTGTTTTGTGTGCTACTTGCCGTCATGGTGCTAACCTCAACCGGGTTCAACCTTCCCACCATCAACTTCCACGAACAGCTCATGAACCTACAGAAAAGCTACCCTAGTGAGTTTCATAAAATTACACTAATCAATCTGATGCAGTCCGGAGAATTTTAAGAGTTTTATGGAGAAAAACCAATTGTCAATTTATAGCAGGGCTATTTATGTCAACACCAGATTTTTATTTGTAAATGTTTCTTCGCTATAGGAAACCCGAACTATTTTGCAGCTCAGGCAACTAAAATGACTTAGTTCAAAGATCCCGTTCGATTATATAACTAAATCTCACGAAGGACATAATGTACGGTGACAAGTGCTCTCAGAATAGAATGCGGCGTTTTCACGTTCTTCGGTATTCACGTGACATCAAAGTACTTGAGTCACGTGACTTTCTCCACTTGCCATAAATAGATACAGTTCTAAAAGTAACTACGTCAAATGGTGAAGTTTAATTTCCGTTGTTCTATTTCGATTCGAGTAATTTGCAGATCACCAATTTCCTGTGCAGCGCTCGCGTCGATTTTTCTACGCCATGACTCCGATGGAAGAAGACTACTGAGAATATGAACAACTACGTTTCCGACCGAAATATTACAGATGAATGTTAATAAACGTAATTATAGTTTGTTGTGAATGCTATTGTTTTAATCATTATTCTTTTTTGTTTCAAATGGCATACTCTAACATCGCAATCGAGCGAAAATAGTGTCTTTTTGATTGAAAATATTGTTTGATGCACATGTTGAAACAGGATTCGTCTTCGCTCGTTATTAGAAAGCTTTTCGGTACTATTCAGTAAACAGACATACACAAAATGAAACATCAGTTAAAAACTTCTGAACAATTTCCACATAAAAATTCGTTATACAAACGAGGGTTTGCATGGTACAATACAGAGCGAGAACCCCCAGAAAGAAGATCAATTGCACATTCAATGACACAAAAGTGGTGCTAATTTGAGAATAGCTCGCCACCCATAACAGACTGTTCTCCACTCTTCATCTGAATCGTCATGGAGGAGGTTTGTTATGTAGATACTATACTAGAAGTACGATAGAAACTTTTTTAATTCATAACCATAACTAACAAACTTCCATTGACAAATGCACTGATTGTGTTCGATGCAGTAACCAATATAGGTACGCAACGCATTGTGCAGGAGTTTCTTCTCAGAAACTCACGAGAACTTTCATGAGTTTGGACGGATCGCTTTTATACCGCGCTAGCTGAACTCTTTCTAAATTACCGATTGTTTTATTAACAGCAAAATGTGACCCTGGAACTGATTGTTCCACATATCACTTAGTTCTCTAACGACTGCGTTTGGTTCACCCTGTTGTATTGTACAATCAACGGTTGAAGACGTATAACATTGTTGGAGATGAAGTAATGACGAATTGAAGAAAAACACTTCACATCTATTCATTCCGATTTTTCCGTTTGTGAATAAATGTCAAACTGTATTGATTCAGAAGTTTTTCGCTGCAATCGACAGTTTCAAGCGAATGAGAGCACGTTTCGTTCAGCGCCAGGTGAGTTTTATACATTATCTAAAACCATTGGATTGAGTCTCGATTCTTCATACGAGACGCTTAGGTACGGAACAGCTTGTACGTAACTTAGACACAAGTTGCGTCTGGAATCAAGCGAACGGTGCACGATTCACACACAATTTTCATAAAACATCCGCTCAAAGGACAAATGACCAGAATGTCAAATGACCCTAAATAAACTCCGTTGATTTTCAAAATTGAAGCCGCAGTGCGTCCTGAGCAATATCGCCCCCACTTTCCGTACGATCCTGTCGATTGCGGCTCATCTTCTCATTCCAGTTTCGCATTTGTCATTCTCATATTCATATAGTCCCAACCAAACCAGAAACCACTTAATGATCTCAAAAATAAAGTAGCGAGATCTTCCCGAAAATGTTTCATAAGTACTATTTTCCTACAAAAACAGGTACAATCACCGTTCTATCTCATAAGGCATCAATAATTATGAGCGCGTAACAGGGTCACAATACCCTCTTCATCATCTAAATTTTTCTTCTTCTCCAATCGGAGTGCCACATCCAACAGAGCCACGTGTTAAGTTGCGAATAAACCTATTCTATTCTATTCTATACACAACATTTAAAGTTTGATAGAAATTCGAGAGATCTTAAAGAATCCGTCCCGCTTTAATTTCGACTTCTGAGTTAACGAGTTGACCCTATGGCAAATGAAAAACCATTATCGAAAATATATACTTTTATATTCCTATCTTGCTTCGTTTTCTCAAAAAGGCCGCTTACGTAATGACACCGATAGGGGAGTTGCGTACGGGGTATGCTCAAAATAGCCTATAGAAACGCAAAAATGATTTTGAAACACTCTATCACACACGAATACACAATTAGAAACTAAAAAATGAGAATAAATCTGGATGTAAATGAACCAAGTCAAGTTGCGTCACAGTGAAAATGTGCACGTCCCCTTTTTTATGGCTTGATGTTATGCAAATTTTACAAATTTTTAGTCAGAAAGTTTTTCATGGTCTATTGGAAGACATTAAGAAACTTTTTGAGCTTTTTAAATTTTTCGTGGAACTCGAATTATAGCGGAACGGTTTCTTCAATGAGGCCTTCATTAGATCATGTGAGCTTCTTCTGAGATGGAAGGTATTTCTATTCCGCCTGATAACTGGAGAATTGTAGATCCTGAAACACGAGTACGAGTTGTTCGTGAAGTTCGAGGAGGAGACGTACCCCATATGGGGACTGTACCAACAGGCTGTCGTCGGAAATATCAATGTACCAAGTAAGCCAGTGGCACCGTTTTCAACTCTTGAACAGTACTGTAAAAGCACCGGGTACTAAAATAAAGAGAATTCAAAGTTGGTGCCGGTAACAAACGAACAAGGAGATGCTCGCAGTCGTTTTTTGGACGAGTCAAAACAGTCAAAGCCTAGCAAGTTCAATAACTGCCTCGTTCATCGGAATCTCCCACAAACACAACTCAAGCCCACCGGAAACAAGTTTCGAAAAAAAATTAGCCGACCAATCAAGACGGTTCACGTATTAAATATAAAAACCCTGTGAAATATAGAAACAGCAGTCAATAATCAAGAAATATTAAACTATTTTTCTTAGAAATGGACTACATGGAGCCCACGGAGCAGTCGTGGATGTGGAGTTGGATTCATGGCAACAGAAGGTGGCACGCCTGGAACAAGTGCAAAGGTAGAAACAGCAACGAACGTGAAATGATGAAAACTAGATTGAAACATGTGTCATCAAATCAATAAGGAAGCAGAAAACGTAATCTCGCCACACTTCTTTCTATCAAATCTCCGAAATCTATGCATATGTTTTGATAGAATTGTATAAAGCCAAACAAAGCTAACCTCTTCTCAATTCATGTGTATACCAACGTTTTCATGTCAAACTATCCCGCTGAGCGACAACTTGGCACTTTGTGCCCGGTCATTGGATCCCATGTTTGAATGGACGGTTTTTTAGAAGAAATTTTTTCCCAGGTCTCACAAAGAAGGAGGCCACCCAACTATACATCGAGTCAGTAGACGATCTGAAGTCTCGTCTGCCGGCCCTAATTGATGACTGGAAAGATGATCAGGACCCGAGAATACCCGATCAAACGGCCCACGTACCCGACGAGGACCGAGAGGAGAGACAACGCATTACGAGAGAGGCCAAAGAAGCCAGACGGTAGGGGTTTTCTCTCCGGCAAATACAGATGGAAAGTTTTACTGTCTGTCCGAACGAAGTTATATGTCAAACAAACCCCCCCCCCTCCCGTATCTGATAGTTTCCATATTCGAAATGGTTCATGAAAAATGTTCTACATGTTGGCCTCCTCTGCAGTTGTTGTAGTTCGATTCATCTGTTTTTCTGTTGCAAATCACAATTTTTTCGGAGAGTTCAAACTACACGTTTGTTTACACGAGTATTCCATTCACCCAAAAAATGAGACACGTTTTTTCAGCAAGCGAGATGCAGCCCAGAGAATCGAGGAAGAGACACTGGGAATGTGGGACGAATGATGCAGTAATTTTGTGTGAATAATAGTTTTCTCTTTTGTAATAAATTAATCAAATTTTCAAATTTTCATCTCATTGTAATGGAACGAATAAAACAAAGTTCGTTTTATGTTGCAGTACGATTTTACTTGAATCTACAAGTTTGGGCATATTGTCCCAATGTGATACTACGGATTTTCATACATCTGACATCTGAATCCAACTTTTAATTTTTTCCAGGGTTCTTTCCAGCTCATGATTTCAAGTTTGTAACAACTTTCGTGTTGCGTTGTTCCCAGTAGGAACTCGACAACAGCCAGTTTGTCCAAACGTTTTGGGCGATTCTTGAAAGAGCTGTAGAGGTTGAATTTTCACGTATTCTACTATACTCTGTTTTCTGTGTTCAACGTGAAAACAACACATGACAATAAGTTTTTACTTCACACGAACATTATGTACAGAAAGACAAATGTGCACAACGAAAATCAATGAAAACATCAATTCGAATCAAGAAAAAGGACCAGTAAATACAAAGGCAAAGAGTTATTGTTGGCGGTCTGTGTATCAATAATCTACACACATGACCATAATACTATTAGGGAATTAGAATCTATTAACAAAACTAACATATATGTGTATAAGACTAATTTGGAATCAATAACAATAATCAAATGAGGACATGAGGCGCATTTTGCAAAATACAAACCATTCAATTACTAAAACAGTCTTACATTGAAAACAGAGAACTGAATAGATTCCCAATTAATTTCAGAGAGGACATGAGTAGATCAGACATTAGGCATTAGGCATTATTTGAAGAAACTTATTAGCAGTATGATAATCGATCGAGAACCAGTAGAACCGAAGTAATAAAAAGTTAATTTTGCACTCAGACAAACGAAGCGTTCAATAAGACCTCGCGGATACCATATTCATTGTGGGCGGCTTCAGAAATCCGTCGTCCTGAACTTCTGGGACGACGAAGCTCTCATCGGACACGGATTCTGGAGACACGGAACGCTGGGAGCCGCATCGAGAGAATGAGGTTCGCGGAGAGTTGCCTGGAACATTTATTGTTACCAAAATAATATTATACAACTAAAAAATAATATGTAAGAGGGATGGTGAAATGTGTTGAACACATTATTATACGTCAAAGTACACGAATGTGAATGTTTCTTCACGTTTCACCTGACTATTCCATGTTGTTTTTGTCTACGTTTTAATTCTGCGAATATCGTGAATCTCACCTCGGCTGTTCGTTTTGAGGCTGTTTCTGTCCACACTGTCTATCGATCTTTTCTTCTTTTTCTCACTTCCGTTGGAGCCGGTGGAAAACGAGTTGGACGCTCGCCGAACCCGTCGGATTTCCGCGTAGAATCCGTCACGAACTGAGGAGAAAACCTAGAATATGAATATTGAAAAGCCATTAACATTACTTATTGATTATAAACATCTTCTCGGCTATTCGAAAGTAGAGCTCATTCTTCCAACTTTGATGTATGTTTCATGAAAACATACGATAAAAAACTTTTTCCACAGTTTTATATTTTGTAAGTTCAGTTTAATATCTATTCTATGAGCACTGTTTTGGTGGGTTTTCAGCCTACGTGTTCTGAGGAAATTAATTCAACAAAATTAGTGCTAATTATGTCCACTTCCTCATGTAAGACTGGTGGTAATGCATGCACAAGAGGCTGCGAATAGCTCTATTCTCGGCCTGCTGCGTGTTTACTTCACGGCTATAATTCATGAATGAATTATGGAAGTATTTTCCTACGTTACGGAATATGATTAGACTACCATACTGAGTATTGCAGCGATGTAATCAACTGGAGCATGGAAAAATCATAGTCTCGAAAGCTCAAGAGTATCAATTCAATTAGGTTGGCTCCGAACAGTAGCAGACTTTGAAAGAAAGAAGTGATAACTGTTTTCGTTAAGGTTCCACCGAGAATGAAAATTCAATTTTTTATTGAGAATCGTTCTTATTGTGTGGTGTGATTTGATATATGTAGTTGTATTTAAAATTTGCAAAAAAAATTTCATTCGAAACTAATAACTCACCATAGCCCCAAACTGCGAGAAGGCGTGTGTGGTTGTGTGGGCTTTGTGCACTGCCGAATCCAAGTGGGTGCATTCCTGGAGAAAAAATCGTTTGTTCTGTATTCTGTATTATGTAATTAACTGATTGTGAATATTCTGAGTAATGATTTAAGTAAAGAAAACTACATCTCTACCCACCTTGATAGTGGCATCTGCCAACACCGCGAAGTAGTCCGGTCGGAAGGCTTGCGAGCGCAGGGCGGCGCAACGCATACCGAACTCCTCTGACAGTCGCTGGATCTGAAATATGATTTGAAATTATTGAAATATTCCAACCTTGTCCAAGTATAACGATTGTTATACTTGCTGACAAACTCGAATGTGACGTGTTGTTCAATTCGTAGGATAGGATTGATTATAGTTACTCAGATATATCGCTGTGGTTTCAAAATTAAAACTTGGAAAAAGAATATTTTTCAGGAGTTTAGCTCACCTCGTCAACAAAGTCGATGTTGGTGACCACTTTTTTGAGCAGAATTTTCACACCGTCCTCAAGGTCTTCTTTCGCATCCTGGTCCAGGGATAGATAGAAGGAACCAAACTCCATTCTGGAATAAAATATTGTAAACAAAAAATAACTTCCTATGACACGTTTTTAGTTCATGTTGAGTTTCAAACCTTTCACGTGAAAACACATTGAACTACTACTGTTTATGGGGAAACATCTATGAACGATTTGCACCTTGCTGGAACAACTGAGTTTGACATTGGGAATGCGCCGAATTCATTTCAATCCCTCTTGTAAAGAGAATACTGACAAGACTTGGACTAAACTTTGCAGAAAACTTGACTACAACTGTTTCATTCGTCACTGCAGTGCGTGTGCAACATTTAACTGTGGTACGCATATATCTTTTGTAGTATTCTCGTACTGAATGGCTACATTCTCCAGCCCCTATGACTTACTTGAGGTCGCATGCTCTTTTCATTATCCGACGACCAACCATCTCGTGCGGATTAGCAAAACAACCCTGGAAAATACAAAGATCAACTACATTCCGTAAAATAAACAAGCAAATGTGTGACGTATCGGGCCTATTGAACAACACACTTCAATATTTATAGTGATTTGTTGGTACGTCAAATACAAATGGTCTGGCGTAAACAATTAGTGTTTTCAACGGACTTCTATTCTATTGCTAGTCATAGCGTATACGAAAAGCTAGCAATCGATGAGATTACCAGGAATTTTGCAAATACCTTCGCAAAAGGCGAGAGTATTTTGGAGAAAGTTTCTTATAGTAAGTGTGAAAGAAAAGGTTCCAATTAAGTTAGTTGTACACCACTCAAATGAGAAAATCTTATCTCAAGCTAGTCTGGGGACATACATCGCAAAAGCTGAGTCATCAATTTGGAGTTTAAGGAGAACTTACTCTTACGCAATTACAGTGGAACTTGTGATCTTATGGTCGTTCAAGTAGAAAAACAGGCCGTGACGCACTCAAATGCTCGGGAGACTCTCCTCAGCTGATTAGAATGTCCCGAGGTAATTTAAATTGGTAATTGAATAATTACCTCTCTTCATTCAATTGGAGAGATGACACAACAGTTGAATGATCAAGATAGAATGAAAGGAGGTTTAGAAACTACGACGTAATGAAAAAGACGTAATTGTTCGCCAAAACTATTATTTTCGCCAAGAGATGCAGTTTCAAAAAGTAAAAACGGTAAACGTGAAGAAATATCCATCCTGTTAATCATTGATGTGTTCCACACATCTCACGTGACTATATACTTAACTAGTATTTTACCTGAATCAGTCGTCGCATCTTGAGTGGAAGCGGATGTCTCGACTGGCTGGTTCTGCTGCTGGCTGAACCAGTGCGGTTGCGGGTGATTTCAGCATCCGATTGTTCTGGAAACAGATATTACCACCTCAGTTTAACTGTGTTGCTTCTGAATTACCGAAAACCATTATTAATTGGTGACAAGCCATGATTATGGGGACAAGCCATGATTATTAATTGGTGACAAGCCATGATTACTCACTGTACATGCCGTCATGATAGCTGGACGAGGTTGGTAACTTGATGGCAGGTAGAGATTCCTTGGGAGAGAGTCGAATTTTGGAAGAATCGCTGCCCATTCTGAAAATTCAAACATACATTCATCTTGTTGGTTTTCTCAACAACATAATGTAGGCAGAAACCATATCAAAATTGAGAATAACAAAAGTAATGATATGGCAGAACGGCAAAATACAGCAAATTCTAAGAAGACGAGCTATAATCTCGGTAAGAGAGGTGTGACGCGAGTGACTCCAATTACGGAATTTATGAAAAACACCTGCAAGTTTTCTAGTTTGACTAGAAAACCAGAGCTCAGTATGACACTGTACGAATGCTGCAGTTAACTCATTATGATGCTCATCAAGGTAGGCGGCTGGGCTGCAGAATTATAAATCAATTAGAGTTGGTAATTGGTTAATGGAATCAGATTCACGTTTTGTATCAATTAGCCTTTGCAAATTACGGGACTTCGTGATATGTATTATTCAATTATTTCACCAGAATTACTATTACATCATCTTTCTCGGTTACCACAGAATCGGATCTGGAGAGAAAAGTGAAACCATAGAAGGAAATAGAAAAATGTTCGAGACAAACCATAGTGAAACATATACAACAGTAGTATGGCCTACAGAAGAAAATACTTTGATACAAGCCGAGATATATGCAGTAGAATTAGGTTCAAACCACAAATATGAAAATAGGAAGATTCCTATACGAAATTTTCCTTGAAGCGCTACATCTGTCGAATTCTCAGCGAAATAGTCAACTTCTATTCATAACTTTAATCAAATTGTGATGATGATCTTGTGATGATCTTCGCACTTTCGAGAATGAGATGTGAATATAGCTTGTTAAATGGAAAATCTAACGAGGTCACCCCACTCTGATTGAATAAAACGCATAGAAGGAAGCTGATTTCAGCCACTTCACCATTTAGGGAGTTTAATCGGATCTATGTCGCTGAATATGGAAAATTACTGGGAAACTATTTATAGCATTTGGGCCAGATACTGGACTTGGATGGGACAGTCAAGTGAAACATGAGGAAAACGAAAGCAGGTGTATTTCACACGTGAAATTTTGTGACTGTGCATTTGACTAGCATATGTGTAGGTGTGGGGTTCTCTTGTAACACAAGTTACTAATGAATGAAAAAAATCTCTCAATATAGACACTGACCACTGAACATAGACATTAGATGTTCATGGACTGGTGAGAAGACAAATATACTGAAGGAATGGAGAAGTCACTCAAGAGTTTGAAGAATACACGTGATCACACTACACGTGATCACGTTCAAAAATGATGTGTGTCACATCTTTCACGTGAAAATGTACTTTAGCTAGAGTAGACTCTTTGCAGCCTCATGAGAAAGCTGTGAAAAAGACAAGTATATCAATGTCGAACGCAGATTATCTTCGAGATGCATAAAAAGCTGTGGGCGTGGCCTATCTCGTGTCGTCACGGTTTGAATTGCCAAGAATATACATACATAATTATACAGCTGTTTCGGGAGCAAGTTCCTTTTTTCCCAGGGTAGAAAAAGACTGTGAAGGGTGTTCTAGAACGTGCACCGAACGTGCATTTGTGCACATTTTCTTTGCAAATTTTTTGTTTCACGTGAATACATCAAATCACAAGAGGAGAGTCTATAAAATATCCTAGATATTTGTGTTTAATCAACCCGTTTCTCTATATAAAATATTGATCTAACACATTTGTTGAGAAGAATATGCACTATTCAGTGTACTATTCAGTGGAATTTCCATGTAGTACAACATGAGATTCAAACTCCTCTCTGATCTTCTATAAAGGGCACTCATTCCCGACGAGTTTCTAAAGACGCGGACCACCGCCAGTATCTAATACCTAATTTCGTATGAATGAGACACACTCACATGCTCTAGACGAACGCCACAGTATACCTTGTGTACTGAGGACAGACTAAAAATATGGAAAAGTCCATGAGTAATACGCGTGGAATGGGGCTAATTATTGCAATTTTGAAAATTGCCGCCCTACCGTTGAGACTAAGTACGATGGAGACAAGGATAATAACATCTTCCGCTAATCGTGCGTATTACGACTAAAGTACTTCCCTGTAAAATGATGTGAGAGGGTGAAAACGAGGAACCTATTCCCTCTGAGTTTCACTAGTTCCAAAATGGTATATGGAAAATAACTAAAACAGTTATCCACGACCGAGACATATCAGATTCACCCGATAACTTTCATGACTCACAAATTCTTCCCATGAGAAGTGCACTAACAGTGCTTGAAGTTTGCCAACTTTAAATGTCATAAAAATTCATTGAATACTTTCTGACGTGGTTCTCATGAAATTTTAGAGGAATTGCAAGTGATTTTCACGTTTTCACGTGAACAAATGATAAACAAATATCAAATATAATGGAGAAATGATGTGTTTGTGTGCACGCGGTGGATTAGAGTGGGTGGAAGGGTTTAGGTGGGGTTAATATTGTAATTGGATACCAAATACTGAAAAAGGAAAAAAACCAGGGGCTAGGCTGGAAAGATAGTAGAAATGACCAAAAAAACGAAGAAAGAGTAGAAAAAGCGCTTGAGAGAGAAAAATCATGAAGAGAGAGATGAGATGGTAGAGAAAGACAGAAAAGGCAGAGAAAGAGGGAGAGAGAGGGATATAGGAAAATGGTCAAGAATATATTTCCGTACTTCCGGTCCGCAAGCTGCATGTCATATACAAATGCGATTATTGTCTATTTATTAATATCGCCGGCTTTGTTCAGACAGTGTGTTTTTCTATTGAAACAGCCTGATTTCCGCCAAAATGCGTCACACGCGGCCTACACACCTCAACATTTCGCCTGCTAATTGAATTATGAAAAGTGCATGTTTTGATATATTCCCAAGAATAGCGAGAAAGTGCGTGCGTGAGAGCGATCCCCAGAGATGTAACAATAGTACACGATGACGGACATTTCAAAACATCAAGAGAGTTCTCAGAAGTTTAGGGAGTGAAGTTTCAGTTCTAAATAGAACCTTATACGCTTTCTTAAGGTTGGGAAGTTTCAGCTCAGAATTGATTACCTTATACGATTACCTCAAGTTAGAGAAGAGTTTCAGTTCAAAATTGATTACATTATACGCTTTGTTCAAGTTTATAGTCTATATTCACATGAAACAGAAACGTTATACTATTATACTTCCTTTTTTCGTCCCAAAAATGCATAGAATGGATGATGTTATCTTGTTTACACGTGTTTTGGTTATGAGCTAAGATATTCGTAGTAGTGACGCAATGAGTCTTTGGATTATGCATAAGTCAGCTCCAAGTCGAATTGATTCAATTATGACGTATCCTTAGGGTTGCACACATATAAAGGGCGGGTGGACACATATCTATACGAATAACGAAGTACACTATAGTGCTAGTCACATGCAGGGTCACGTGAAACGTGGAAATACGTGAAACTTCAGGAGTGGCTACTGTTAACTTCAACTGTCTTCAATTCGTTCTCGAATAACGATGGGTCTGGCATGATTTACATGACTATACAAGGAACGAAAAAAACTAAGCTTTCAATGAGACAGTTTTACAGTTATCAATTTAACAATCATCTTACGAAAATTGGAAATTGTTCTCGCTCACTTTTTCTAAAACATGACGTTGCTTCGAAAACGTTACAATCGCTCTCATATACGTAACGGAGGACGTGAATTATGAATGAAACATTCCTGAGAACCTATCTTTCGTTTTAATAATTAACAAGCGCCTCGCTCCTTGTTCTAAAAAATGTGCTATGGGCCATTATACTCTTTCATCGTTACAGTGAGTGCAGCTATTGAGTTTGAAAAAAGCTGCTTCCGAGAGGATTCGAACCCAAAAGTGATCGAACACTAAACTGTTCCTTTGACCACTGTGCCATGGAGACTTCGGATCGGAAGCTCAAATGAATGTAGAAAATGGCCAAATCTTCGCTCTAATCATGTATCACGAATTTTTACAAATAAGCAGCGGGACCAAACTATAGTTCGTTTCATTCCCACTGAGACATTGGCAGGGTGCCAATGAAATTTTGGACGAATATATTTGATAGAAACGAAAGGTTTTCTGAAAATAAATTCTACCCACGTTCTGCAACCAAGGTTGTCTACCGCTCAGATAAACTTTTTGTGTTTTGGAAAACTTTAACATGAGGAAAACCCGCCTGGAAATTTCGCTGGCACGTTGCCAAGGTCTCAGTGGGAATGGAGAAAGCTATACAAACACCGAAGCTGTCACGTGAAACGTGAAAAAAACTTCAGTATACTTAACCATTGTACCTTTTCGACTATTGACTTATTTATAATGTTTCACGTGACTACGCAAGTGAATAGCCGTATCCATACCGTGTGCTTCATATGACCGAAATAAAAACTGGCGACATGTTTTTGAAATCGAAAACCTTCTAATAGGGATGTCATTTTTCTTTTTCAAAGTTATCCTATCAACTGTTGCTATGGTATTAGGGGTAGGGGGTGATGATGGTACTATTTATGGATAAAATGATTATGATTATGATCTATAATCTCATTTCTATACTGTAGAAGATGTTTCGTCTCTCTGTCTCTGTCTCTCTCTCTATCTCTATCTCTCTCTTTCTCACTCTCTCTTTTTGTCTAACTTCTCCCCGCTTCTCGTTCTCAGTCGTTCTTCACCTTTTCAACTTTCTTTAATATTTTTCCAACTTTCACTTCTATCTCGCTGAGGGATTCTCTGAGAATACTTCGGAACTCAGTGCAGGAAAAAGAAAGAGAGAGAGAGGGACGAAAGAGAGGGGATGTGCAGGAAACAGAGAGAGAATATGAGAGAGAAACAGGAAGGAGAGAAATAGGGGGGGGGGGATGCGCGACGAAAAAACTCTCCTCTAGACCACCCTGAGGTCATAAAATGTTTTCAATCTACTAATGCGCCTTCTTAGTTCTCTACGTTTCTCTTACAGCCAATTATTTCCCCAGGGAGATTCAAGTTAGGGTTTTTAGAATAATTAGTGGAACAGTGGCGCACAATTCCAATGAGAACACTTACTGCAAGCAGTTTCTAGATTATAAGAACAGACGTTCAGAATAATATAAGTATTTTTCATTTTGTATTGCTATTCGAAAAAAGTTAAGAAGCTCAAATCGTCGCGAATAGTTTTGATGTATAGTCCACATCATTTCTACTGAGACTCCTACAGTACTTTTTTGAGTTCTGATGGTTGCTTTCAAATGCGAACCACAACTTTTTTGAAAAATGCGATAAACGTGAATCGTTCCCATATAAGATTTACATGATTAAAACAAACTGAGTTCGAACTCTTGCAGTAGGAGTCTCATTAAGGATTAACAGTTTATAGTGTTCTAAGGCCCAAAGTCTAATTTAATAACAAGAAGTATTGGGTACTGACAAGAACAGTTGATGGTGAGCCCGTTTTGCGTTATGATGTGTTGTCGTGGATAGGAAGTTCGGCCTGAGCGGCTGAGGCCTAAAACTACGCAAGACGAGGTCTTACCCGATATCATGAGAGGGATAATCGCGGGATGGTGATGTAATCTAGCTGTATAAGTCACCGCTCATCTCGAACATTTCGGGCAATCCGAAATTGGAAAAGGAGACGGTTGGTTTTAGGGGTGTAGCACGACCAGCGAATATGATATAGAACTACTTCCAAATCAAATTAGTGTGAGATAGATTTTCAGTTTGTACAAAACAAGCCAGGAACTTTGAATGACTCACTGTAGAAATCGAGATCTTTTTTGATTTCGGTTTTTTTTGATTCTACGAAAACCGTGAACAAGTTTCAGTTGCAGACACTGTGTTAATACCAAAATGCGTACAAATTCAACAGAGATTAAACTACAGACACATCATAAAGAAGCAAGTGGACTCGTTCGTTTGCTCGAGTCTGAGCAACGAGCAACATCAACAGTGCTCTAGCACATGTATGTGGGTGGAATTACATAGTGTTCCCACGAATAAAGTTCTGGTAATTTTCTCATGATGGGAAAATGTGCTTCGTTCTGCACTACAAACTTAGTTCATTGCAGGAATCTATGGGAAAGTACTTGTCTGCACGGAACGAATATAGAAAAGCATTCAGCTATGAAGAAATGTGACCGAAGTAGTTTCAAGCGGGAGAAAACAAAAAACATTTCAGGGGAAACCGTGCGGCAACGAGTGAAGAGATCGAAAGCCATGCGGCAATTGCAACAGGCCGCAGACATCACGCCGCAAAGAGAATAGAGAGACGCTACCGTACCGCTACAAGAATGAGACTCTAAACCGTGCGCCAAAATGTAGAGCCTCAACCGTGCGGCAATATGCAGTAGACAGCGGAAACCGTGCGGCAATAAATTGTGCATTCATGAGTATTGTTCAGTGGTGTATAATGATGATTAAACTGAGAGCAAAGCACGATTGTCGTCGTTACGTCAGCATGTGGGAATAAAATATGCGAGAGGTAATCAGACTCGAGACAGCAAGTGATCACAAAGGGCAAGATGGTGAAATATATGTTTCCATTGAATGTTGGAGCAGAACAATGATACGTAGAACTCTGGCGGCGTAGCAAACCGTCCAACCTCATGAGAAGTTCATATGAGTTTCTCATGAGATACCTCATGAGCTACTCGTGAACTCTTAATGTTGTAGCATAGCAATCAATAGAATCTCATGAGAAACTCGTGCTGATAGCTCATAAGGTGATCTCATGAACTTTTGTGGGGATTACTACGCCGCCTGGTGAACAGTCTATGCCCTAATATAGGGCCTAAAGGGAACCTCCCAAACCGTGATCTCCCTGGGGGCCGGAAAAAAACATGATGTACTTCACACGGGCCACGTTGGCATTTTAACGGTTTACGGTAGTTTCAACCTGTTACAAGTCAAAAAGTCAAACAGTATCTAGACACTTACTTGTGCTTTCTACACTTACCATGAGTGCAACTCTCTTTCTAAATTGTACTTGGACTCTAGTTTGCACGCGTAGGGTTCGAGTTGCTAATTAATATCAGTCTATACAGCCACTACGTCACGTGTCTAGAAATAGTCGGTAATTGAGTGTGAGATTGTCACCCTCAGAGCCGGCTCTCATTACACATAACACGAGCAGCAATCAGATGGACACATAATGGATTATAATAACGAATCGAGTGGGTGAGAAAATTATAAGGTTCAGTTTAAGATGTTGTGTTCAAAACATCTTGTTGTATTCAGGAATAGCACAAGCTTTTACAATTGGAATGACGAGGGCGAAACCGTGAACACTTTAAAGGAGACCGGAACACAACTTGATCAGAGGTTTTGTTACGGGCTGCTTTTAACTGTATTGAGATCAGAGAGCACAAATAACTCGTATATTAGTTTGATCGGTCCACGTGACATTCACATGACAATGCCGGGCGACACGCAACGCGTCCAATCAAAAGTAGGATACAGCAGTTGTACGAGAAACCATGTTGCTCTCCGGTCTCCTTTAAAGGAGGGCAGACAAGAAAGCTAGTTTACGTACCCCGGGGTAGCGAAACATAAATTTTCGCGGGCCAAAACCAGACTAAAACATGTGAACCGTATGCAAATTGAGTTTGTGAGTTTGAGTGAAGAAAGGTAAGTATCAGTTCTCTCTTTAGCAGTCCTTTTATATTTACTTTTCTTCCTGCTTCTCTTCATTTTTCGTATCCTGATAGGCTTCAGACGTATTTAGAAAGTTTTTGTATTTCCATCAGCATAGTCTTGATTTTTTGTAGGTAACTCGTTCGCGGTGTACATTACGTATATCGATTTTATGAGAAAACAGAGCAAGGTGAAGATGAAAAAGTTATATCTCCGTAGTCAGGTTTTCAAGCTCTACATGGTGGAACTGCCAGCTCGAAGATCAACATTAGAGAGAAATGGTCTCTTTAATACTATCCGCAATGCTACTGTTCTCCCGAGAAAACTCGCGATGAGGTAGGCACAACTCACCCAAGCACACCAGAACTGTATGACACATCTCTATTGTGTATGATACAAGCCAGGTCAGTAGCCTAATGATCTAATATAGTGTTTTTTTTTCGTCGATCACCTATTTATTCATTCTTTTTGGGGTTTTACCTCAAACTGCTTCAAACAATTCCCCGAGGTACAGCGCCAGCCATTTTTATTACTTCTTTGCTATGCAAGAAAGACATAGTCAGATACATAGTACTGAGAATTCTATGGATACTCTGCACTAGCTTTTCAGAGAAACACTCTGCGTCATCTAATTTTCAGACTCAAGTTTAGACGTAAGTTTCATTATGCCCTAATGTCCCGAGGGACCTTTGGGGCTATTCCGGGCTGATGATGGATGTCGCTCATGCTGCACATGTTTGAGCATAACAAAAACAACAATAATAGTTGTTTGATAATGAAAAAACGTGAAGAGTGGGGAGAAAATCAGTGACAATTAAACGACCTGACGTACTGCAACTATATCGATGTTTGTAGTTTGAGCTCGATCAATTTTAGATGTTATTCGAATATGATTTTGTGATTGACAAATCATACTACAGATGGAAGTTGTTCATAAAACTATTCTAGACCTCGCTTTTCTTAGGGGTGTTCATAGTTTTTGAATTGGCTGAATTCGTGACGAAATCAAATTTTGAGTGCTTTCATTCCAGACGTCATTCGAATGTCAAATTGACTTTGAAGAGAAGTCTCGCGAGACTAGGGCGACAACTTGTTCTGATTCGAGTATTTTTATCGGTCATGGGGGTTCTGGTTTTTGCTTTTTTGGTCTACAAGGAGTGACCGAAAATGAGCTCTCCCTGATCTGCAAACACATCAGAACTATTGGTTCACTTTAAAACCCCATGATAATCGAACAGTTTGAAAAAAGAGGGGAATGGGAAGACAATCAAAAGAGCGAGAATACAAAAAGAGAGAAAATGAGAAGTAGAGAAGAGACAGAGGTGGAAGGAGACAGACAAGAAGAAGAAGAATCTGAAGAGGAGAGAGAGAAAACGAGAGAGGGGAAGAAGAGCACGCGCATGCCATGATCAAATTCAGAACCTTCAAGACGGTCTGGTCAGTTGCACATGACCTAGTGAAAGTTATGAAGGCTAGGCACATCAAAGCCCAATGGTATGTCCATTTTGACTTGTCATTTCTATACAGACTCTCCTATATATAGTGAGTGCCAAATTTATAAATTTCTGTCTCTTGCCGGAATCGAACCTGCGAGCAAAAGATTCGTAGCAGGGCGCTAATCACTGCGCTATTAGAGCAGATAACGGGAAAGATTTGGAATCGAAGACATGTGTGCGTACACAGCGGAAAGTGAGATATACAGTACCCTCCCGCCTTTCCGTTGGCAACGACTATATAGTATTTCAGCTATCTCCATGCCGTTAATACAAGGATTAGAACGGTTAAACGGACAATCTCTGAGTAAGTTCGGCTGGCTTCTGATTGTCATCCTGTCTGCATCAGCTGGTGACACCCACCTCATGACGTACTTCTCCACGTTTTACGTACTATGTTGCATGCTAGTGAGTTCTCTAACCGCCAAGACAGTACTTCAAACTAGCATGCTGATTGCTGAAGCCGTGGCAGCAAGCCAATGAAACTTCAAATGGTTATATTTCATAGAAATAACCGATTTTATAGAAATGAAAATTTCTCCAAGTACTGCAACCATGGTTAACTGCCGCTCAGGAAAACTTTCAGTGTTTTGAAAAACATTGACGTGGTGAAAAGCCGCCTGGAAATGTTGTTAGCACGTTGCCGAGGTCTCAGTGGGTACCAGGATTAGACAACTGCCGAACTCACTCTCGGATTGTCCGTTCACAGCGGATTTTTTGCCACTACGACACATTGCCTGCGCACGGGAATACGGTGATAAGCCGGATGAGCAGCGAGTAAGTCGCCGGCCGGCTTAAAATATATGAATTTCGATATAAATCCGTCTTGGTAAGACGGATTTGGAAAGAAAAAGACGATTACAAGGATTAGGAGGGGATGGCGACGAGGAAGGGGATCGGGAAAGATTACAGAAAAATCCAAAATAAAATTCTGCAAAAGAGATGCTTGGTTAAAACAGTTTAGTCGTCTGCAGAACGACCTAGAACACTATTTAGTTCTGAAAAGTGGATGGGTGAGAAAACTGAGAGGAGAGAAAAGAGATAGGGAAGAGAGAGAGAGAAAGCGTGAAAGAGAGAGAGAGAAGGAAGGGAGTGAGGGAGAGCTATACGATTGCGTTCCCTAGAAGTTTGTGATTGCCTGTTGGAGACAGCCTATGTCTTATCCAATTGGGTGGTCATTTAATATAGCTGACAGCCGCCACTCCATTACAAATACAACCAGTTCACCCCCTAAACAGCTGACCCGAGAGGTCAACACAACAACATAGCAACCGAAGGAGCTGCTAGTAACAATCATAGTTAGTATTGGGAGTAACAAAGTCTCGTTGTAGTTTGCTCTCGAAATACCGCAAAATTTCGACCAAAAGCAAGCAACTCAAACTACAAATACAGCGGGATCGAGCTTAACATACACCGTTTACGGTTGCTTTCGAAAGCGCCAACTATATATTCTATTAGAGAGTGCAACACGTCAGATATTGTTCCTGCACGTCTTACGTAATTCTATACCATGTTGTATTTCGTACTGTTTTGCTGTTTTTATAGCTCTCACTGCAATTGGATCATATTTGCGAAATTCTGCTGTTGCAAGCTGAAGTACTTATCAGATGTGGTCACTTTGGGCACACAAAAAAACTAGGTCTGGGTGTGAATTTCTATTGTTTTTCTCACTTTCTATTTATACAGATTTGTACACATACACATGAACACGTTTATTTTCTTATATACACTTATACACATAAACACTTATTATTTTTACACAAGTATGCTGCACGAAACTAGGTGTGGGTGTGATTCCCTACTTCCTATGAATATTCAAATCTCTTCGCTGCAACCCTATATCGTAGATCAGTCGGTCAGCTGACAAATGCGTCAGGAGCAAAACAACCTCATAAATTGAGACAAGACACCAAACAGAATATAGAATAGAATAGAATAGAATAGAATAGATTTATTCAACATGTGACTTTCCACATTTTGAAATGTGGCACTCCAATTGTTGGATAAAAGAAGGAAAAAATAGATGGAAGAATGGTATCCCTGTTACGCGCTTGTTGTTATAGATGGATGCAATTTGCAGTGTAGTACGATTGAACGGTGATTGTACCTGTTTTTGTAGTGACGTAATTATTATGAAACACTTTCGGGATTATCTATTTATATTATTGTAGAGATGATTTTGTGACGTTAGGTTTCGTTGGGACTATATCAAAACCGGGATTCAAATTTTGTATATGAATATGAATATGTCACAAAGTACACGGGGGTGACCAACTTCGAGTCGTAGTTTGATCTCGGTAAAATCATTCACCGTTATTGACCAAAAAGCAACGAGACCAGAGTACAATCACAGAGGCTTAAAGGAAACCGGAACACAACTTGAGCAGAGGTCTGGTTTTGGGCTGCTTTTAACTGTATCGAGATCAGAGAGCACAAATAACTCGTATAATAGCTCGATCAGTCCACGTGACAATCGCATGACAAAGCCGCGCGACACGCAACGCGTCCAACTTTATTCTCATTTGATAATGGTAGACAAGAAAAAATTGAACGAGGCAAAGGAAGAGAGGGAGAGGGAGAAAACAAAAATAAGAGATGAGAAAGAAAGAGACAAGAGAAGAAAGGGAAGAGAGACAGGAAGTTAGAAGAGTACGAATGAAACTAAAACAGTGATATCACCAGAAACAAACAAGTTTACAAACTTGAAATACAACAACTAAAACAAGATTTTTGCAGAGCATCATGTGTACAATCTTGCGAGTGCGAATGCACGTTGTTTTGTGATGTTTTGGCCGGCATTCCAATCTGTTTTTCGTCAGCCACAGCTTATAAATCACATTCCGGTCACATTTCGCAGTGAATCAGAATGTGACCAACGCACTTCTGCAAAACGAACCGAAAATAGATGGGTGTAGATGGAAAATACTTGAAGAAACGCGGCAAATTAGATTTCGTGCCGTGAAATCATCTAAAACGGGATTAGATGGAGCGAATAACAACATCCTCAACTTTCGATAACAACCTATTCTTAGCTATCGGTACATATTCGTAACGAAATTGTAAAAGAATTTGAGATGTAGAGGATATGAAGTTTTCTTCGACGTCCCGAATTACCTATCGTTTCTCGCCCAACAACAAAGTGAGCGAACTTGAGTGAAAGTGTTGAGCCAAAATAAAATAACATTCAATATCACTTGAATGTTTCTTATTTTCATATTCATTCTTTCACGTCGCTTCGTTACGAGGCGGTGATCATCATACATGTCACAGATCTTTGTAGTAGCAGTTTCTTCTGAGTTAATCTTGGTCCGTTTCCTTCATAGAAGACTTCATGGTGGATTATCGTATGCTCTAATGGCATTGATCCAGTGACATGCGAGAAACTTCTTGAAAGGAGGGAGAAGAACTGCTTGCGAACATGCATTCCTGTTGGGAGTACCGACCAGCGATTCCCAGCCGCGAGTGGCCCGGGTTTTCTATCGCGCCAATCGCCTTCACGTCCGGCGTTCGCCATCTCGGATACCTTAGTTGGACACGTAGTGTAGAGATGGTAGAAACAGGGAAACGAAAAATGCTCTCTTCCACCAACCAGTAAAGACTACAGCATGATAGAAAACTGTTGAAACATCCAGATATTTGTTCAGTCCTGTTGAAATATGTTTACCCTTTACCGTGACACACCAGCTGATATTGAATGTTATAGGATTTGTCAAACCGTTGTGGACACCGTACCATCGATTTTGTATGGGACGCGGTTTGGCGAGCGGCCAGGTCGTCTGCGTATCATTGATCTACTCACTCTCTCAACTGCTGGCAGATAATCAACGACCGCTCGCCCCGCATCGCTCAATCAATTGAACCCTCTGCTGTCTTTATGGGAAAAATGGCGACTATATTAACATTTAATATCAACTGGTGTGTCACGGTAAAGGGTAAACATGACTTTGCCTGAGGCCGTATTTATGAACATCCCGGCCTTTTCATCCCAACCTGCGTCTCCTTCAAACATGTACTATTTCTCAGTCTGTTCTTACATACCGTTGGGATACGAGTGTCGCAAAATAGTGCGCATATCGAGAGACGCAGACTGGGATGGAGGTTTCGGAAAGTATCTAGCACACGTACTCAGAGTACGTATGCTAGAAGATCCCGGCACCTTCATCCCATCCTGCGTCTCTCGCTCTGCCGCACTATTTCTTGTCTCTTACATCCCGGCGGGATGTAAGAGCAGAGAAATAGCGTATGTTTGAGGAGACGCAGGATGGGATGAAGATGCCGGGATCTTCTAGCATACGCACTCTGGTAGTGCAATTGCCTTGGAGAAACCGTTAGATTTACAAACAGTTCCAAGCATAGAAAATACTTTTCAAAAGTTATTTTACAAAGTTTTTTTGTTCTCGTCCGGCTTCTTTGTGTGAGTATCGTCATTTCTAATCTGTTTCTAATCCCGTTTTGTTGTCGTTGGATTATCAGAAGCAATGGACCGAACCGCCGGGGGATCAATTCCAACTGAAATACTTTTCGGAGGTGGCCCCCATTACGAAGACTCTATCTACTCAGATGGCTCTTTTCCGGGTCAATAAGTTGGTGGAATAAGTCCCTCTTTCTCTTGCTCTCAATCCCTTTCTCTCTCTATCTCTCTCTCTCTCTCTCTCTTTTTCTCGCTTTCTTCGTTCACTTCTGAAAATATAGTCTGTATTGTCTTGTTTTTGTTTCTCACAGAGACATCCGAGATGCCTTTTCTGAAGGTTGACTTCAGCGGATTTCATACCAACGAATCTCTGAGAAAAGAACTTCAAAGCACAGTGAGCTACGACTGTCGATTGTTTTTGTAGAAAAAAAACGCCGAATCGTATAGTGATGAAATTCGGGTTTATACTAATAGAGAATGAGAAAAATATAACATGCAAACTGTACACATAGAACTTTTATGTTTTCACATAGAAACATTCACGGCTCTTGAACACGTCAAAAAAACTGCGGGATCTGTATACTAACTTCATTTAGCGTAAAACCAGAATAATAAGTGTACACACACTAACACATTCTCACTTTCTAGCTAGCGATCCTCAACTCTCCATTCCGGATAACCAGTCAGTTATTTTGCTTGGGAAAACCTTCCAGCAAGCCAAAAGGAGACTGGAAAAAGTTTGTCGCCACTGCCCAATGGGTCAGTTATAGTCGTCGCCAACGGAAAGGCGGGAGGGTACTGTATATCTCAATTTCCGCTGTGTACGGACACATGTCTACGATTTCAAAGCTTGCAGAATAACTGCTATCTTAGCGTAGTGGTTGACGCCCAGCTGCGAAAGTTTTGCTCGCAGGTTCGATCCCGGCGAGAGACAAAGTTTTATAGATTTGGCACCCCCTATAATATCATTACGGATTACGGGAAATTTATTGGAGCCGAAAGAGGCTACTTAAATGAAGTGAGAGTTCACTACATTTTATCTATAATCAGACAAGAATACAACAGAATTGTTTTAATAAACCATGAATAAATTCAAAAGTGTGAGTATGAAAATTATTCTAAATATAAGGTGAATTAGTAGATATTACACGTGGAATGAGACATTTTTAACAAACAATATAGTTGTTCCGTTCTTTCAGCTTCTTCACTTCTTTTCAGGCGTGGTTAATTTGCATTTCTTGTTTGATTCTACTTGGATTTGTGGTCACTGTCGTAAAAGGTCTGTTGGGTTTCTTTCTGTGGTTAGTTGACCCCAAGGTAGTCTATACATTGTGAGAAAGATCACGAACAGAATTGACTTTCTTCACTTTGAACACTAAACTTCAGTTGAAAATTGAGCAGTCATATAATACTTTCTGTACTATTTCTAAATAACCCATAAATAGATCGTAGAAATTGTTATCGACAAAACCTTCTCACAATACCAGGAGGAGGTCTCATCACAGCTCTATACTCAATAGGGATTATTGATTTCTTCTTCATTCTCTATTGGAACTACTCGCAGAGAAGATCTGTTTTCTTCAAGTTATTGATGCGAAGTTCTATTGGTGTCGGCATTTTAAAATACTCAAAGAAACTTCAAACCGTCAAGGTATCACCAGTTTCTCAAAATCTAGAAATAAGTCGACCGGGGTATGAGTCCACAAATTATGGTTGATCGGTTTGGGAAAATAAAGTAAGGAGTCTTTTCAAAATCAAATGTTCCGAAAATTCCCAATTTTATGTTTTATTCAAACTAGAAACTTGCACCTGAACAAAACATTTGTCCTTCTTGGAACTGTCAGTTCATTCTCAGAGTAAGAGTTTCTCTGTTGCTTTTCCTTCTTGGGCAATGAAACCTTTTCGAGTTTTCTGCGACTGCTTTCTAGAAAGCAGTTTTGAAACGTATTTCACTGCCCAGGCTAGGCGCGAACAATACCGGGACATGTTTTTGGCACAAGTTACAAAATAATTTGTCACGTATTTGGCCGACCAAGACCCCTCCAAATGGTAGTTAATTACCATTAGTTCCACACTTTTCTGTCTATTCCGTTCATCCTATGTCTCTATTTTCAGAATGTCTCCGTTTGTCTCTCGCTAGCAGTGGTTCTTTTACCCGTCGTGCTGATATCACTCGACCTACTCCAAATAATCAATATCTTCCCGAATACAAAAATCAACACACATGTAACACTAAGGACTATTTTTGCTATACTTGTACTCCTGGTACTTGTCATGGTTCCAGCTGCGAATGCTCTAGCATTTACTCATTTAGCGACGATTGTCGCCGAGTTTCAGACTTTCAATGATGATTTTGTAAGCGATGTGAACACAAATCAGGTATGTTCTTCCAGTTTGGAAAACTAAATCGTACCTGAACAAACTTAATTAAAAGTACAGAACCATTATTCATGAGACATTGAAATAACTCTGAAAATGTTACCACTTTTCATTTTGACATCTATTTCTCTAACTTCTTAGTTGGCGAACTGAGATATTATTCATTCAATTTGCAAATAGTACTTCAGTCTGAGCTTCAAATTGGCATCTAGAAAACAATCTACACTGTTGTCGAGAATCAGTTTCAGCTAGCAGTGACCAGACACTACATTCATGCTCACTCTCTTCTCTTGAGAATGTTTCATGGGGTACGCTTTCCACTGAGGTAGGTCTCTCGATTGCTTGGCTTCCAGATTTTCTGCCTGAAAGTTTGTATTCAAACGTTTGCCCAATACCTTTACCATCAAGAATTAACGTATTAATCTAGGGTTTCACTGGCTCTCAAGTTATCAGAATACTTAATTATCAGAGCTCGACGAGCACTCTTTGACACAGTTTGCTGAACATTAGAGAATGAAAAACGTTCAGTGCAGGTTCAGGCTTCTTCACCTTGTCTGAAATTTGTTTTTTTTTTCAGTTTATGGTGCTCTGTTCACTTATTGCTCAACTCGATAATCGTCTACCATGTTCTGGTCTATCTATTCAAGTTCAACTTCCATGAAATAGACCACATTGCCCATGCGTTGATACCGGGACTTCTCAGCCTTTTCTTAGTTGTCTGTCTATTCCAATCAATATCTATCCTTTCCATTTCTATCCGAATCAAACATTCGATTGGTCAACTACGACATTTGATGGGCAGAATCTTATATGGAGAAAAAGCGCCACATGAAGAGGTAAGAAAATGAACTGGAAACATTTTAACTTTTAACTTCAAACTTCCTTTTTTCATTTCAGTTGGGAAGTGGGGATTTACGTTCAACCCCTCTCCATTCACTTGATTGTATTTGTGCATTCTCGACATCAATTTTTACCACTCACTTTTGCAAACGTTTACGAGGTCAGCTTCTAAACGTTATTGATTGCAATCATTGTCAGATTGAATTGCAGACATGCATGGTGGTCGTTGCTTTTACTAGCCAGCCTAAAACGCCCGGGCAGGGTGTCACCTTCTTTGGAGCCACTATTATTGACAGACAGTTCATCAATGCGGTAAGTTCGGTTTCAATAACTTGACGGTTGTAGGGCTCACTGAGGGGAGAGCGCGTGGGTAATGTTTTTCTAGTTTTGAATCCAAGTTTGTAGTTTGATCACGGCATATTTCAGTAGCAACTGGAAAACTGTGCCGGGGGCATGTAAGTCAAATTACAACTCACACACTTTCACTTCGAATATGGACTGATTCTCGTATTGATCAGAGTTTTCAATGATCGGTTCTCTTGAACTGACGCTATTCTGATTCCTCGAGTTTAGATGAGACTTGTCTGTATCAAGTTGGAGTACATCTGTTGTTGACAAGTTAACTATCCCTATTTACTTTATGTGTGTTATCGTTATATGTTATCGAAGGAAACCAACGTTTTTTTTTATTAAAGTTGGGGAATAAATGTCGTCTGAAATCTGATAATTTCAGGTCATCGTTGCCAGTTTGGTGCTCATTTTCTACCTGTACAAATCATATTATTGGTGAATACGTTTTATTTCGATAGAGATCATTTCACACAAGCAATAAACATACGGAAACCCCTGAGTTGTTGGACAATACTTGTTGCTAGTCTACAGAAATGGAGTAGAGCGGTATGAGGCAAGTAAATACAGAAAGGGAGCAAGGAATTGGGTCAAATGAGTTCTGGATCAATGAAAGGTTGTGGTTGGACTCAATTCTGATCGTGATTATACATTTTAAATAGCAATTTTCGCACGTGTTTCAATACGTAAACGAAGTTTGAGAAAAAATTAAACAGAAGCAATTATTACTAAGAATTATAATATTATGAAAGATAAAAGTTCGCGGAATGGTAAACTCACACAAGTTCAATGAGTTACATATTAAGCGGGAAGTATTTTCCCAAACTTGGTCATATTCGGCAATTGAAACTTTTTTCTACTAATACGAGCAAGAATGAGACACTTCTACCAGTCAAGTTATACCACTGTAACTCAAAAATCGAACTCATTTGTTACAGATAATCTCACGAACTAGCGCGAACTACGACAGGTAGGAAAATTAAAAAGTAGGCGTGGCCTAATTATACAGCTACCAGTTTTTCCGCCGTCAACTGGCTGATGAGGTTCTTGTTCAACTGGAAGTTGGTCTGCAGCAGCATGGATCGATCGAGAAGAGTCAGCTGAAAGAAGATAACCATCAGGTTTCAAAACTAACTTGAATTGAGAAATTGAGTTTCGAATCCTCATACTTTCTAATCATAGATCAGAAAATTGAAATTATGACATTGCAGAAAACTTTTTGGAGACCGAAAAATCGACTTGTTGATCGCAATTGGACGAGTATAATAACCAGTATGAAAAACTATCACGTGAAATTTGTATAACACAATAGAATTCGTACACTAGGAACCTCGAAACTGAAAGTACACAAATATAGCGGATTCATAACGTTTCACTTGGAAATGTTGTGTTACCTTCGGTCTGATCAGTTTGAAGAGTGGGTGGACGGGGATGGGGATGCCCTGCTTCAGTATGTCGTTCACCATTCGCTGGAGAATCTCACGGGACAGGAAGCCGGCGTCGTCCAGCTCTTCCTGCACCAGAATGGCGGGAGCACGACTTATCTGAAAAGCAATATGATAACAATAAAAAGTACATAGCCACAAAGTTCAACACACACTAATGGTCAGATTGCATTTGTTTCTAAATGAATATCTATAGGTACGGTTTTTGAATGAAGTGTGTGAAATTGTACAGAGCTGTTCAAACATTGAAACATAGCTCTAACGAGAAATTTTCTTCAAAGAGTGACAGTTTCTCCCACCAGTTTGATGCTCTCCAGATTGACTTTTCCTCTGACAGCCTTCGACGAAAGGCGCATTTTCATGGTGGCGTCTAGATGGATTTCCATGGCGCCAATTGGCACGTCGCCATGAGCTTCCACAGCCAATATCTCGATCAGACCCACCATTTGGAACAGAATTCCACCTATAAAAATTGTCTTGAACAAAAACTGTGGAGCAATTTCAAATTGGTTCTGCTGGTCGCTTCTACAGGCCACGGAACATCAAACATTGTGCGCCGTAGCAAAGTCTTATGAAAAGGTCACCTTTGAGCTGAAGCTGAACAACTCTGTGGCCAAATGTGATCAGGTCCTCGGTGAGATTGGTGCTCACCACTTGCATTAGCTACGATGATGTTTCTATGTTGTTTACAGTTTCATTCGGACTAATTGCTATTGAGCTCTACCTTTGTTGGTGGGCCGTACTGCAATTGATGGCGCCTTGATAGTGGAGAAGATGAAAGCGACACCCTTGTTTGGGACCTGAAATTTTTCTATAGTGGTAGTCGAATAGACCCGGTGAAACGTGTACATTGAACCTGAACGTGAAATTAGAAGTGCATGATTGATCATTGTTATTCGTTCCACGTGACTTTTCCATTCACTTAATTCATTCCCTCACGGAACTTTTCCATTTACAATTTTTTCTCCTTATTCACGATTCGGAAATAACTATTTGTGGTTCGACATCTACCTGAATGACAGAATGAACTCACCCTATCTCTCAGCGTTGGGAAAATGTCTCCGACACAGAACAATGAGCCGGTGGATAGATCGCAGGTCGTTCTCATAACTGATCCGAAATGAGGGGTCGACGGGTCAACTCGCGTATTGAAAACACCGGTACTGAAATGTGTGTGGTGTTGAATCTCTTCCAACTTAGTGAATAAATGGAACTTCGCTATTTCATTATTTCAACCTATCGATCTTAATAGGTTTCATGATCTTGATTAGGATTTTTATAGTTGGAATTGCCGTTCAAGTTGACTCAAAATTATGGGAGATTTTTTCAAACACAACAACTCAAAAACGACCAACACACAACTTTGAACTCGATGAACAAACCAAAATCAATGTTCTTCTACTCTTTCTTTTTTCCTCCATAAAGTGTTATCATAATACTGTTATTACCTGTGTCCATGGTACATCAGTGTATTTGGCACATAGTCGGATACCACAATCTGTAGCATCTCATTGGAGGGGGCCATCGGGAGAGAAAGAGCACGAGGTCCAAACGGAGTTCGGCCATTCGGTACTGAAAGTGGGAATTCCGCAACTTTTTTCAGCCAATGTCCGGAGCGGAGGAAGGTACATAACGGAGGAAGGCAATTCGAAGTGATTTGTGTGATGTTGTACATTTCCAAAGACACGGGGTGTTCTCGGTGAATTCTATATCTAACCGGGTTTTTAGGTAACCTAACCCTTTTTTGGTAACCTATTTTTCAGGTTACCTCGGTAGGTAACCGGTAAGTAACCTAAAATGAAAAACCGGTTACCTGTTTTTCTAACGCAAAATGCGGTTTTTACCGTTAGTTTGAACGGTAACCGGATTTTAGTTTCAGGTTACTTCCAGGTTACCTACCAAGGGAACCTGAAAAAAGGTTAGCGGAAAAAGGGTTAGGTTACCTAAAAACCCGGTTAGTTGTGTTCTCTATACGTAGTGAACGTGGAAAAGTTAGTAATTTAAATTGCTTACGGTGAACACAGGAAAGTGTAGAAAACATGGAGACGACAATAAAAATATTGATTCTAACTTGAAAAAAACATAAGATACTGTATCTCACCTGCAATTTCTCCCACTGTCATCATTTCAATTCCCTGATGCGTTACGCGGGGAGCTGCCAGGAGGCCAAAGTTCAGAATAAGAGAATCAGCTCGGGACTAGAACAAATAATTAGTCAATAAAACTAACTCAATTTTTCTCTAATACAGTGCCATGCTTCAGAGTTCTCTTTCTCTTCCTAAGCTTCCCAGGATCCAACACTGTCAACGCAATTTGGATAAATTAAGAGACTGATCAGACTAGGTTTCAAAACTACAGGAACTGTTTCCTTCTTTCTTTTCTTCAGTAACATAATGTTCTTGTTCATTCCTAGGCTGGTGTTATTGCGGTTTGCCTACTATTTCCAGCGTATACGGTTTTTCTAAAAACCAGTTATTTTAGTTTCTCTAATTTGAAAGTTGTGAACCTCGCAGATCTCATTCTACTTTTCCGTCACACTGTACCATATTGAAGCTGTTCAAGAATGCGTGCATGTTGTCCTGTCTCTGCACTCTCTTTCTTTCCAATGTACTCTCGTCTGTCTGTGCCTGTGGTCCCTTGACTTCACCGGTATGCAGGGCTCCTGCGGAGGCTCTGGGCATGCGGGAGCTGAGAATGAAGGTCAAATTGGAAAGTTGTAGAAAATGAGTTTTCACTGCTTCATTACTGGATTTTTCGTTTCTCTTCAAAAGTTTTATTTAATCCGTGAAAAGAACAAAGTACTGAACTATGAGGCAGTAGCGATTTCTGCTGGCTGATGATGACATGTTACCCTCAGTTGCGCAAATGTTATTTTCTCAATTCGATTCAACTAAGCCGAAATTCACATCCTACTTAGGCAGGTACGAATCGGTCATGTGAAACATGTAGATTGCAGAAGCAACAACAAGGTGATTTATTCTCAGTCTAATCTTGCCATGACTTTTCGGGTTCAAACTTTTTTCGTACTGCCAATATTTATATCGCATGTTAGTGTGTGAATAAATAAATCAATGAATATACTTTATCACGTTCTTTCAGTGATGTTGTATCCCACACGTTCCACCTAACAATGTTAATAACCACAATGTAGTCTTATTTACCTCTGTGTGGCGTTAGCAGTACGACTTCTGCTCTGCATTCTGTTCCATTGAGGTCGTCTACTTTGTGCTCTTGACATTTGTGGCCTCGTCATAACTTGCTGAATACCCTGGCGACTGAAAATGGAAATTCAAAAATGTTTCAATACACTTCTCATATGACAACCTCTTCGACCTTTTTCAGTGTGAAGTGCAAATTCTCAATAGGAAACCAGCACAAAAGCTAGATTTTCCCATGCAGTCCCTTTCTCTTCATATTCTGCGTTCTATTATAACGAACCTGTTCACGTTTAGAGCAGCATGGAACGTGACTATGAAAGTCATATATCTCAAGTTTTCTAACTTTTCAGATAAACCATTCTCCGCATACTTGACAGTGTCTTGGACACGACATAGTACCGCCAGAGGTACTGCATTACGGAGAGTATTCATTCTATGGTCGTCCTTGAATGCATTAGTTTATAATCGGGCACAACTTCAACACTGCCACCAACCGACTGCTGCTGGTATGATGGTGACGAGCTGCGGTAGGTGGCTGTTGTGTTACTGGGTCTCTGGGCGCTGCGGGTGGTCTGGGTCGCGGGGCAGCACTTTTCGTCAGAGGCGAGTCCCTCCGGAGGTTTGCTCTGAAGATAGGTGGTGTACTCCATAACCAACCACGTACAGTTCTTGCATCAAAGACAAAGTGTAAGTGGGGGCCGAGTGGTCGACTGGTTGTGTGCGCGCTAGCACTCAAAACATCATGGTTGGATCCTACTCGGCGCGGTATCTTTATGGCGGACCGCACGAGCTGGTAATAAAGCTCACCCATGCCCAGTTTTCCTCTACGGACCCCCCTCTCTACGGATACTACAATGTTATCCTTGTCTTGGTTGTAAATGTATGAATAAAGAATAAGTCGACTACATACCCTAGCCGGTGAAAAAGTGTACGTGTGCGTAGTGCGTGCGTAGAGTAGTGCGTAACTCTATGCACTGTGATTTGGACCTAAATCCTTGACATTCTGAAGTCAATGCAACTTTACTCACCAGAACAGATCGAGTTACGTTTTGTGCTCGCTACTTCTAAAAAGACTTCATTCTCATTCCTTTTCGATTTCCTCCATTATTCTTTCAGTTTGTGTACTTTTCCCGTTCATACTATGAAACTCACGGAAAATTGTTGTCGTTCTTCGTTTTCGTCAAGCTTCGGACCAAATCGAAATTTTTCGTCTCTCCCAGTGGAATTTTGGAAGACATCAAATTGAATCGTTGGTTGATCTGATAACAGTAACGAAAATTTCACAGAAAATCGTGAGATGAAAAAGACCAACATATACTTTCTACTCTGTTCGCTAGAGACAAGATATTCGAGAATAAGACGTATAGTAAAACTTGTGTTAGTCTCTTCTTGTGAGAACCAACTGCTCAGAACGACGTATACTTCTTAGACAACTTCCACCTGTGAAAATCAGGGTTTTAATGCATACCGTAAAAAGGTACATAGAAATCGTAAAATCTATACCTCAGAACGTAAACAAACTTACTCTGGTGTCCATAATAAACTTGAGTCGAGAGCAAATGTGTTGTTCGAAAATGGCCGAACCATCCTTCATGAACGCATCCTGGAATAAATATGTGTTTACTAGAAATACGTTCAAATAGTCAGTAAAACCACGAATGGACCATCCGCAAATGTTGCTATGACACGTTAACGAATTTGGATGAGTTTAACTTTTCATTTGTCCGTAGAGAACTATTATGAACCAAGTTAAGACACCAACACCAGTGAGGCCGTATGCATGAAACATCCCGGGCCGGGTTGGGATGTTATCCCGAGCTATTTCCCGGCTAATTCAACAAAATGTTTGCAACAAAATGTTTGCAAAAATAGTCCAAATACAATAAAAACTATGTAATTTGAGCCGAACCCGACCTCTACAGCTCGGGATGAAATTTGCATCCCGCCCAGGATACGAACCCGGGCGGGATGCGTAGCGCATCTCGGGATGGCCATCCCAACCCAGCCCGGGATGTTTCATGCATACGGCCTCAGATCCAATGCCGTTCAAAAACACATCGCGACCAACAACTGTGTTTTCCAGCATTTCACAATATTTCAGAATTGTCTCAACATACCATGAGTTTCGTTCCACTTTCTGAGTTGAGATGATTTTGGCGGGGCAGAGTCATGGGTAATTGGGTTGGCACTTTGCACGAATCTACCTGGAAGTGATAGCAACGTCAGTGTTCGTTACTTTGATTTACAAATATTCGTTATATTCCTCAAAAAATATTGTTCTCAAAACTAACTAGTAAAATTACTGCGGATACCCAGTCTTCTGCGTCTTTTCTAGCAGCCTAGTGAGATAGTGTACAAAGCGAGAGACGCAGGATGGGGGCGATTTTCCGGGATTCTCGCCAATTTTCTTATCATGATTCAAATTTGTCTGCCTACCTCCAAATGTGGGTTTCCTCTGCTGTTTCTTCCCACTTTGATGTTGACAGCCATGCTGAACTGGTTAGTTCTCAGCTCGAGGGGTCCGTTCACGAAAGTGGTGCCCACCTGACCGCGACCTTGCATTGCCATACTGAAAAATTAAAAGTTATTTAAAATAAATTACGCACAGGTCATGCAATAAAATAGTGATTACACCGAATAGCCCATTCAAAAACATTGTTGGTATATATCTCTATTATCAAGCCTACCTCCAAGTGTGTGTAGTGTGTGAGGTTTTCAGGCTTTGTGCACAAGCTCTCCGATTTTTTAGCACATGAGTTAGCCTTACTTTACTGAATATTGAGTTTTTTCATTTTGGAAATGCAGGTAATCACCGCCACAGAATAATGAGCATGACATACCTCAGTTTGATGTTTCTAATATCAACAGAGACCAGATTGGGAAACTTGGGCACCACATTGAAGTTGGTGGGGGTTTCGAACAACAACAGATGCATTCCGGAGAGCTGCACGGTTGGCAGAGACGGCAACTGGAATACGCGGAACAGTTATTGATTGGACAGAATACAGGACAAACACGGAAACAGTACACAGGAAATGGAAATATAGTATCTTCAGAATCTAGATAGTTTCGATACATACACTCGTTCAAGTTATGAACTGTGGAAACGCTCATAAATCGGTTAGAAGTTCATTGAATTCGCTTTTTCTCGAGTAAAATGCCACTGCGTTGAAGAATATTGTACGAAACCCGTTCTTAATGAATTTACAGGAAAATAAACGTTCTTATCTGTTAAGTTTTGAACAACCATACCTGTCTAGTCCGGGGCTCGTTGGGCATCTTTGCGAGAGGAATTTCGCGGGTGAGCGCGCGTGCCACCACCGACGCGACATAACTGGTACCGCGGGGAGTCAGACGAGCCATCACTCCTGGGCCAACCTGGAAATACACGAAATACACAATAGTGCTACATTTATTTGAAACTAAAATAGTTATGGAGACTTTTATATGGTATTTGGAAATGATGTGATCACTGAAAGGTGCCACTAAAAATCGGGTCCACTCTGATTCAAGACAGTTTCGGTGCTATTCTCAGAAGGTTGGGATATCACTTGCCCCTTCTTAGAACTTGAAAAACGCATACGCATTGTTGTGTTTATCAGTCACGAGCTCGTGCCCTTATATAATTTGGATGTAACTTCTATTTTGGAAGATGATATCTACTAGCAGGAGTCAATATTTATAAAACTATTTAAATTTCTAACTACTTCTCATGTTTGATTTGTTTTCACTCACCATGTCAGCATCTTTCTTGAGAAGATCATTCAGTACTCGCAAGTCGTCCTGTGCTTGTGAATAAACACAGCAGACTACCTAAAATGTACCAGAATCTCCATAGTTCCCACCATTCCTACTGAGTACAGTATTTAGGCGAAACTTCCAATGACTGCTCATTGTTGTTACTGTAGACGCCTCAGTTTGAGTGAAAAACACTATAGTATAACATGTTTCGTGTGAAAGGAAATGCGGCAGCTGTCTAACAATCTACGAACCAATTATACCTTCACTTAAATAAGGATGATTATGTGGTCCGATTGCAACGCTCCAATCTTTTAAACCGCAATATATTTTTCACTTTTTTTTCAGTTTAAAGGACCGTTGTCACGGGATTGGTCCACATAATCGTCTTTCTTCAAGAAACTAGAACAACTTTTTGTTCAGCTATACTGAATTTTTGAGGCTCAGCCATCAAAAAAATCTTTAATCAAATGAGCTTGAAAACTAATTCAGTTATTTCACACTCAGAGTACAGGGAAACCTATGATTCGATTGAAAAACAACTCACTATAGAAAAAATGAACAGATTCGCTTCTCTCCGCATTTGTCCTGCAAAAAAACAATTCGTATAATATTTGATGAAAATGGCCGAACCTTTCAATGTCAGAAAGACAAAGTGAGAATAAGCGATGAGAAACTATATAATTACTAGCGTACTCGTTCTGCCAAATTGGTGGTGAATGGAAGTGCAACCATATCATAGAGTGGAAATATCATGGGAAAATTTGTTCACGCTACTTCAGAAAGTGTTCGATGAACAGCGAGCTTATTCGTTTTGAGTTAAACTACAGCACAGCTCAACATATACAGAAATCAGATAGAATACTCGTAGAGAAAGTATCTATGAGCTGAACAGCGAAGAAAAGGAGAGTGTTCGCTTGAAATGATGCAAGTTAGAATGGTAAAGTAGCTGTCAGTTTGATCAAAACACTCGTAGAAAGTGACTATTTCCGTTGAAGAAGCGCTCATTTCATTGGGTTGGACTCAAAAACAGTGTGAAATTGGCTGAAAATGGTAACAATGGCCCAAACCGGGCGCCACTAGCCCGAGGCGACCTCGAGAACGTGTCAAATACGCCTGCGGGCACAAAACAGCTTTTATATGTAGCGTTTACACTTTTTGTTGCGCGAACAAAGCCGCTAGAAAGCATGTGGTTACGAGAGCGTGCCAGACACAAAAGAGTTCTTAAAAGGTTTTCTGCCTTTCACGTATGTTCTATTCTGTATCTGCCTGATTCCTAATCAAATCGACAGTAAACTTTATTTCATAATCGTCAAATATTCGGTCAATCTAACCGTGTAAAACACAGTGGACCAATAAAACTATAATTATTTTATTTTAACGCACATTTCATTTACTTATATCATGATTACAGTACGGAGAGATAATACATGGTAATGTCCACATCATTCCTACTGCGACTACTACAGAATACATTCGAGTTTTCCCTTTTTTATATAAAAAATCAGAATCAAATGCTGAAATTGTTAACATTTTCGATACATTTACGTTATGTAAGTTCAGTAGTTCTACCGTAGCAGTCTCAGTAGGGGAAGGGAAAACATAGTACAAACTGGTATGGCAATGTGGGAGAAAAGTTCAGAGCTTGTTGTGATTGCGTTATATAGTTGATTAGTTCTGGTCAAACGCCATTGTTCTCGCCTATTGTGTTCACTTCGCATCATGCAATTACTTCATTACTTGTTGACGAAAACACAAAAGGCGTACACAAGTTGTGCAGAATTGCTTTAGTAAATTTGACTTTTGTGTTGATTCCTACAGTATGGAGTCGCGCCTTTAAATGCTCTGTCTTTACATAATGTATCTCTGGTAGCAGGATGGTAAATGATACGAAATACGTAATGTTATTTTCAATATGTCGAAAATTCCAGTTTACGTTCGTACCTAATTGTGTTTATAAGAGTTCACATAGGATTGCTCATACTTTTTAGATGTCTCTCTGAGAAGCTCAAACCATACATTTTGTGTTCTGGGGCTGCGCGTGTAGATTGATTTTGCCTATCCGTCATTGTTCCAAACTTCTGATGTGTGTGGTCTAGCCATCTGTTCCAAAATTCTAACGTGCAAACCAGTATTATCATACTTGTTCACCTCTCAGAGTTCTTGATGCATTCTGGTGAGACAGAAGTCATTCGGATTTCTGTGCAACTGAAAGTGTCGAAATCTTGTATTCTGCTCTCTTCACAGCGAAAATATGATTCGCACACAGTGGCAAACTGGTTCAAGCCTTTATTGCGTAGAGCGTAGTTGTATAGTTCTACAACAGAAGGGAACGCAATTTTTACGTGAACCGTGAAGGAATATGTGTATCTGACTATAGGATTCTGACGTGTTTCAATTTGTTCACGTGTCTGACATGTAACCAGCATTATACTCACCAGTCACTTCTTTTTGCCTGTGTCTGTGGAATGATTACATTTATTGCAATTAACCACTTTCATGGTCTCACAATTAGTTTATCTTCTTACAACGCCAATTAGTCAGTCGTATTGTTCATAATTTCATCTGTATCGGTTCCACTTTTGTTCTTTTCGGTTTTCCCCCAATTGTTCTTTTCGGTTTTCGGCCCGATAAAAACTTGTTCTACAACTTATGAACAACTTCTTACTTCCTCGGCGACCAAAAGATTATAAAAATGTTGCAAATAAGGTTGCAAATACATGACTTATGGTCAACCAGAGTGAGATTTTATACTTTTGATTCAATTAATACATAATTACCCAGCCGCCGTGAGCTTTTGGAAACTTACCATGCTATCATCGCATCCTGCGTCTCTCGTTCTGCCTCACTATTTCTTGTCTCTTACATCCCGGCGGAATGTGAGAGCAGAGAAAAAGCGTATGTTTGAGGAAACGCAGGATGGGATGAAGGTGCCGGGACATGCTAGCATACGTACTTTGAACTACCATGGTTATATACCAAGAAAAACGGCCAGGTACCGAATTTTTTTGTGATTAGGTCATTTTGAACTTCTAATCAAGTTATCCTACCGCTATTCCAATGCATGGATGAATTTAATCGTCTCTCAAATTCCGATTAAAGCTTTCATTGGATTCTGTTTTTTGTCCACTAATCGTTGGCCGTTCTAGCTAGACAGCGAAAGTGAATCAAACATCTTTCTTTCGCAGATCGAGACAACATGGTCGACACGAAACAAGATGATCAATCAGCGGTCTTTTATCAAACCCGCCCAGTCTCTGAGTCCCATCTCCACTGTATTTTATAACCACGCGATCATCACACTTGATATAAAACCTCGGTCTACAGCATTTTCGAACATAAAAAAATATAAGGAAAATCTTTATTGAGACCGCTTCACTCGTACCCGTAAGAAACTGGTGAAATAAAATCAATAAACAACATGTGACGATGAATTGAGACTTTTAACCACCTAGACCTTACAATGGTAAACTTGGTTTTCTGATCCCGTGATCTGAGAGAGACATAAACCAGAGTGAACTTTTTATCCCCGACTCGAAGCATGTATGAATGATGTTGCGTTATAAACGAATAAAATTGAATCGGATATCCCAGCTGTCAAATGCTAACGTGTGTCTATTCGACCATTCTCTGCTCTCGCATCCGGTCGTGAAATAGTGTGCAACGCGAGAGACGCAGGATGGGATCTGCCATCCATACTTCACCATACGAACTTTTAAATGATTTCCACGTAACTATACATTTAACTAGCAGTGATTCATCATGAGTTCTGTAGTTGTGTAGTAGTCGTACTGGTTCGCCAGGCCTTTATACTCTCCTTTGTCCAGCTCCACTGAAATGGATAATCGTATGACAAGTTGTTTATAACACATTTTTGGTTTATCTCACTAAAAGACCAGTCTATGCTCAGAACAAGCGTCGTTGCAGAACAATAAATTACTGTTTATTCCACGTGGCTGTCATATAAATTGATTTTCCCTCTCGTCGTCTGACGTCTCTTCGGGGAACACTATATCTCTAGATTCGTTGCAATACAGTTTCGACCAAACGCGAACTTGTAATTAACAGGCTATGGTTTGAGTGAAAATGTTTTGGACTGCTTACAGTCAAATCGGTGAGGGCGGGCTTCGGCGAGCAGCCAGCTCATCTGCGTATCTCTGATCTACACACTATCATGGGTCATTCATCTATCACAACCGCTCGTCCCGCATCGCCATCGCCGGAAATGAAGCCCATATTTATTGACTTTCTAGTACTGAACAGATTTATTTTTGAAAACTGTTTAGATTAATCGTTCCGGCCCGTGTCAGTCTGCCCAGCCCCACACGTTGCCTTTGAATATTTTGAGAACTAACCCCATTCCAGAGAATAGATGATAGCTTCTTGTCGGCAACTGTGTTGATTATGGGATCGAGAATCATTGCAATCAACCTAGAGGATTTTTAAATTTAAAATGCTGAACTGCGATTGGAAAGAATACTTTTCACGTACATAGTGAATGTGCATGAAACATATACATTGCTTTTTTCTTGATGTCAATTCTTAAAAAAACACACCAAGGGTAAACTACCCTGAAAAGGCAAAATACAGTATGAAAGATGGAGAAAGAACAGAAACGTTCCACGAACCACACTATTGCTGCCACACTTGCCAGTATTTCCACTTGTACGAATAGTTCACTATTCAAATAGGTCTTGCACGGAGTTTTCGCACCTTCACCTGAAAAAAAACTGGGTTGCAGTCTTCTGCAACTCGTGCCGTCTTTTTTTATTTCTTATTCCGTTCTTGGCACTCTACACTCTAGGTCAATTTGAAGGTTTTCAAAAGTTTGCTGTACGCTTTAAAGCTCGGAAATCCGATTCTCCTATCGAACAGCACATATGTTTGAAATCAACTACTCATATGAATCAATCTAATGGATGCTCTTAATAAATATATAGGTTGACATTATGACATAAATATCGAAGTTGGCCATGTTTCGATAGGAACCAACCCAGTGTTGACAGCTCCCGCAGATTGGCTAGTGCCACCACGCACACGATAAGGATAGGTATCGATCCGACTGCGAAGGTGGCCATGTTCAGGCCCAGTCTATTCATGGCGATGAGACTCGCGCGTTGACGCTCATTTGTGGAAGTCTGGAAAAGTGGATCCTTTCTTTTTATTCTCTCTGTCTACCCCTGTGTCTCTCTCTCATTCGCGCTCTCTCTCTATCACTCACTCTCTCTTTCTAGTTATCTCTCCATTTCTCTCGGTCTCTCTGTCTCTTGCGCTCTTTTTTTCTCTCTCTTTCTTTCTCTCTCTCTCACTCTTTCTCTCATATTCTCACTCTTCCGCTTTCTATCTCGCTCTCTCCCCCATTCGCTCCTCTCATACCCTGGGTCCTCCCACACTCGCCGCCGATCTCTTCTTCAATCGTAACAGTAGAACTGTGTAGACGGTTAGCACAGTCGCGTAACAGACAGAGAGAGCAATCACTGGAATTACACTTTACTTCAGTGAAAATGAAAGGAAAACCCAATCTTCCACATCATTATGACTATTGGTCGAGCCAATCGATATTCATTTTTTGCACTTCGTTGCTCAATTCTATCATGGTACATGGTCGAATTTGTCAGTGCAGCTGAAATAAACGACCAATACGCACGGTTTATAATATTTTCATCTCATAAATTAATACTTCACCTAGGTGAACATCATTTTTACCAGTTTTCGGACCACAACATCTTTCACCTGTTTTTTTTTGTTAGTTTGTTGACCGCTCACCGATTATTACTGCCAGAGGTTTTTGACAGTTTGCGAACGAACAGGAGATAGGAGCACTTTCTGGGTAGAACAACGTTGCTCCCCATAGACCAACACAAATCTGAAAAAGGAAAAAATTCAACCCCTGAGTACGTATCAACTTTTTGACAACGAAGCATCTTTCAAACTAAGACTGCGGTGAAACAGTGTTAAAAAGAGATCTCCTCTGACCTTTTCAAGATTAGCTGCCATTTTCTTCAGAGGCCCCTACTTTTAGTTCTCTCGTCACCCATTTTGTTTCAGACACAAGAATGAGATACTGCCCCACGATGAAAAATCACACTGTATCCCGGCAAGTACATACACACTTATGAAATTTCTCGAACTCAAAAAAAATCAGAATTACCGATGAAATCAGTGAACACAGCCAAATGACCGACACAATCGCATAGCAGTGCTTCAAGGTTATTTTCGTTTTGTAGACAATCGGATGAACTACCGCAGTATATAGAAGGCATGTCAACCCGATGTAGGTACCTGCAAAGCTATAGAAATGACTATATTAGTAAAGATAGAGATGGATAGATACAGATGGATAAAAAGATATTTGTATAGATATAGGTATAACCATCGATGATACCTCAAATAACCGGTAAACTAGTATATTTGAGTAAATTTGAGCAAAATGTTCTGAGGTTACGAAAAACTGTATTTAGTTTGGTTTATCAATTACAGGTATGGTAGTTTTCTACAGCAGTAAGTTAACTCTCATCACAAATAAGTGTTTGCAGGTAAAACGCTGTGTGCTAAACAGGTCAACTCCAAAAGTTGAAGTCAACTTGCACGGAAAAATGTGAATACTCATTCCACCGAGCAATTAGGAGGTTTGTACTCACCAGTTATAGACAAAAAGTTAAGACATCCAATGAGAATGAAAATCATAGCAGTCGAGTACTGGAAACCTCCCGTTTTCCAACAAATAATGACCACATAGAAGAGAAGAAGAGCCATCACAGTGCTAATAGAACGACTTATCAAGAACACGTATCGCTTCCGGTAACTGAAATGCAGGTGTTGCGGAAATTTTTTTTCTCAGGCGGCGTAGCAACCTCTCAAAAATCTCATGAATACCTCATGAGTTATTCGCATGAGCTTCTCATGAGATTCTATTGAATGATTATTATGCTACAACATTGAGAGTTCACGAGAAGCTCATGAGGTACTTCAATGAGAAACTCATATGACCTTCTCATGAGGTTGGAAGGATTGCTACGTCGCCGGTTAAAACATATGTCGTTTCATCACACGAACTGTCGGCTTTTCAATGTATTGAGTTTGTGTAAAAATTTTCTCTAGGTACGTCTGCGTCTCTCGCGACTCAATTCTCAAACGGCTTTTTCACATAACTTTCGGATTTCTATTTCACAGAAACAAAAAACTTTCTCGAACTGTATTTAGCAGACCGGGAAACACAAACCTCGAACTCTCACGAAGAAAAACCCGTATTTGAATAGTGAGATAAATGACATTCAATATCATAGCGAATACAGAAAATATAATAGGTAGCACTGCCAGAAAATATGTGCGAAAATTTTTCGCCTTATGAAGTTCCTGCAAACGGATTTTTTTTTCTGGACGAAAAGCCATGACGGACTTAAAATAGTATTCTCATTCCATAAGATGATGGCGAAGTCCTATGAGGCGTAAACAAAAAACATGTGATAGGCCGTATACGTCCCGGGATGTTTCATGCATACGGCCTTAGAGTTTGATGGTAGAACATCACGACATCTTAATTCCATTCTGCCTCTCTCTTCACTATTTCACGGAAATGGTATCTCGGCGGGATGTGAGAGCGAAGAGACAGCGTATATTTGAGGAGACGCAAGTTGAGATGAAAATGTTGGGATGTTCATGTGAACTGCCTCCGAACGAACGTGCAGCGGAAAATTGCACGTTCGTAAGTTCTGATGTTCACGTTTTACGTGTAACGTATCACTACTCATCAGGGTTTATATTTTTAATTTCAACAATGTTCACTTGTTAATAGAATCTTTTTGTGAACTCACCTCTAGTAAGTAACAGGCATCTTGACCAGAGGTCAAATTCTGAGTACAAATTACATATTTAATGTCTTTGGGCTTAACTTGGTCAGCACATTTAGCAAAAACAGCAGGGACAGCTAATGACGTGGTGGCTTCGAATATATATTCAGAGCTGAAAAAACATAAGTATTGAATCGGAATAAACACCTTTCTACTACTTTTTACTTCATTAAAGTTTTTTATCGGAGGTGGATAAGTTCGAGTTGTAGCTTGACCTGTCAAAATATCAGACCTCGCCCATATGTTACTTGGTTTTCTAAACTGTGTGAAGTCACTCTAGTTATCATACAAACTATTTTCATAAATAAACATTACCTAGAACCTCCCAAAGGTTTTCCACTTCGAAAAAGTCACTCACGTATATGTAGGTAACGTTGAAGTATCCATTCATGTAGAAAACCCTGAAACGGAAAGTTTACATTGTTACTTGGTTAACAAAACCAAGAACGAAGTAGCATAGCTGATAATTGCGTGTTTAAGAACGTTATTCACCCCATGCAACACAAGAATAATAATAGTTCAGTTATACTGTTACTCAATTGTACAGTCACGTGAAATATGTTAAACACAGCGGAAATCAGCAGCGTGCAATTATAAAGTGCACGATACTTCAATAGAAATCTAACTTTACCTGACTATTCAGTTCACTTCTAGTATTTATGTATCAGGTACGATTCAAAACGGAATGAGCTTATGGCGTAATGAACAAACAAATCGCAATGATAAGAAGTTATGCGATTAAGATATGGAAATTAGAATAGAAAATGTGTAGATAAGATGCAGATGAGCGCAGAAAATTATACCATTATTATAACGTGATGGCATGTTATATATTCATACATTTGGAACTAGTATATAAAACATGTCCCTCACGTACTGCGAACAACTACGTAAGTTATAACGTTGACGATAAAACAATTATCGTATTTTATTTTGATTCGTTATTATGATGAGTATCAAAGATGTTTTATCAAAAGGTTCTAGTCCTTAAAATGTTCTCGAATTTGTAGTGTAGAGCTCTCAGTAGGAATGATTCGAACTGTAAGTGTAGTACTACCTGGGATTCGAAATGTAGGGCGACCGATTGCGAAAAAAGTATATTTGAGCCATTTCAACGAATAAGATTTAATATGCTAGTTAAGTACAGTGATTCAAAAAATTAGAAACGCGTCTGAATTAGAACACACATGTGGACGAATTTTGTAGGATTTTCAACAAATACAAGTGCTGATGTTTCTACAACCTTCTACTTGAGTACTATACTCACTTCTACGTACTTCTAGTGAGAGTTGAGATGCTATACTGCGTGATATAAATAGTGTGGAGGTGAGATTGAAGTGTGAATCAATAGGAAATTCTGAACGAGTTATCAAATATTTGTTGAGGCTTAGCGAATTTTGTAGACCATCGATCGAGCGATAAAAACAAACGAGAAATGAGTCATTCTTGAAAAAAACCCAGCAGATTCGAAACATACAACATGAATTATTAGAGAGCACCGGTGAACTGTATTTAGTTTGTGGGATAAACTGTAAGTTTGGAAAGTGATAAATTTTGACTGCTAATTTGGTGTGCAACGCCGAATAACTTGGAAAGTTCCCCAAAAAGTAGCACGGTCAAACTACAAACACAGCAGATTTGCTGAACTAAAGAGGCTGCCCCTGCTCTTTATAGGCAGTTTTCGCTCACTACGAACAAAATACTTTTTCAGTATTTGATTTTTTCACAGAACTGAGAACTTGACTCTCTGCTTTGAGAGGGACATATCTGTAAGTGAGCCCGAGACGCATTCAATAAGAAATGCTACGCATAAATTTAGAAGACTAGTGATTCTCAAATGTCCATGTTCAGGGAGTAAAGAAGTTGGCAAGAACGCTCGCCTGATCATTGGAGCTGAGGTAAGGGAAGTAAAAACATAAATGTTAGTTAGAACACTATTCGGTGAATATGCGCTCTACTGCTCAATCTGTGAAGAGGATCTTACTTGCTTCATAAACAAATGATAACGAGCTCATTCGAGAAATAGGTTAGAAATCTTAGAAATGTTTGTGGTTCAGTAATAAAGTTTAGAACATGGTCAGTTAGGGGCTCACTTAGTGAATGCTACTATTCTGTTAGTCAATTGTACAGTCACGTGAAAAATGTTAAACACAGCAGAATTCAGAAACGTGTAAGGACAAAGTGCACGATATCTCATTAGAATGCTAACTTTACGTGACAATTCAATTTATTTGTAGTATATAGGGTTTGTCAAATTAATAGCTTCGATCAACACAGACAAATTTAATGATCACTGTGTACATGCATCTGTGCGGGATCGAACCTCAGTCGCAGTCCCGAACAGTTGCAGAGAAACGGAGAGAGTACGATTAGAGAAGCAGATCAAAAGCATACTAGAAGTAGATTGAATAGTCACGAAGTTACCATTCCAATGAGGAATCGTGCACTTTGTCATTGCATGTTTCTGAGTTCTTCTGTGTTTAACATGTTTCACGTGACTCTGCAATTGACTAACAGTATAGCAATCGAAGAGATGTGGAGGTTTTGGAGGTTTCACTTTCAACAAATTAGAAGAACGGTTTGATTATAGAACAATTATGGTGATATCAATAATGTCTAGTTCATACTTGCTGAATCTGATATCAAAACTGTTGATTCAAACTTTTTTGAGGACAATGTTTGTTTGTTGTGTTTGCACTGTTACAGCCCACAATATTTGCTTATGACGTGACTTTTGCTATCGAAACAATCAATATTTGGCGAAAAGTCTATTAGTGTCGGAAATAGAGGTTTTCTAGATATGGGTCAACATATATGTGCTGTATTTTGATGTCCACGCACGTCACAAGGGTCGTGTTACGACTGAACGTAAAGGAATCAAACTACAAACGCCACAAAATCCGAGCAACAATTAAAATTGTCATGTTCTTTGCAGAGAACAAACTGTGAAGTTGACCCCACTTTTCGTATTGAAAAACGAAAAAAAAGAAGGTTATTTTTAAAAAAAAATTGTATGAAAAACTCCTACAAGCCAAACTGCAAATGTCTGCACTATACTGCAAATATGAACAGAAGGCGGATAAATCAACCAGAGAGTTTTTGTAGATAACAAATTTCGGTCGATAAGAAACGAACGACCACTATTCGTCATTGAACTCATCTGTTTGTTCAAATTTGTTGAAGGGAATATGAAAATTCGTTCGGTTCAATTGTTAAATTAGTCACAAATATATTAGAACACATAAGTTCGGAAAATGTCTGGGTTCAAATGAAGGAACGAGATATGGAACAAATATATCTTATATATCTTATAGATCTAGGAAATTTCATTTTCAACTGTTATGATTTATGAATGAACTATTGAATAGTTTGGTTTTTTCTACGTCGAAAAACCGGACAATCGAGAACCTTGTGATAAACTATTTGTATTTATACATGGTAGATTCACCTTGTTAGTTTAACTATATTTGACCTCTTCGACTTTTAACACAATCAACTCTTTACCTAACGATAACTTCTACCAGCAGCATGATGCGCTTTTTCAAAAACAGATTTATCATGCGAACATTGTATTCAAAAAAGAAAAGAACAGTTCTTCTTTATGAATATTGAAACTCAAATGAGCATTTCCTGTGAATAAAAGTTCAATAGGATGAGGACCCAAACTGTTTGCCATGGCCTGTGTTTGTTCTGTAACACGGCACTCGAATGACGTGTTCGGATCAATTGATTGAGGTTATTCAAGTACTCTCCTCGTTTATTTTTATATTTTAATTAACCCTTCAGTTATTTTCAATTATTTTCCGACAGTGAAATATCACACTGTTATTCTAACCCCATTTTACCTATCTGTAACCAACAGTTACATAAAATGTATGTGTAGATATTGGTGGAGTTTTAGTTATAATTATATATCTGCAACACAATTGCATGATGTTTTCATATTTATGATTTCACTTTTTTGTTTCGCGGCGGTGACATATCACTATATCATCGAAAGTGGTATAGTGAGTGCCAAATTTATGAATATCTGTCTCTTGCCGGAATCGAACCTGTGTGTGAAAGTTTCGTAGCAGGGCAGTAACCACTGCACTATTAGAGCACATCACCGAAAAGCTTTTGAATCAAAGAAATGTGTGCGTACACAGCGGAAAGTGATATATACAGTACCCTCCCGCCTTTCCGTTGGCGACGACTATAGTGTTGATTTCTCATAATGGACATTCGTACATTTTGAGAAATACAAAACAACACAACAACACAACAAGGTTTATATTCCGGCCACTTGGAGATCGAACTACAAATATGACCGTTTCTGCGTGCCTCGTCTGGAGCGACCGAAACTCCTTAGAATACTTTTTTACAACTTCGAAATAGCGTTTCAATTTTGGTTTCACTATTCCAGTTTTCTGATGTAACTCATCAACCTAGTATTAGTATGACCCAATGTTCAAAACGACAAAAACACAAGGTCCTTACACATTCATTACAGTTACACATGTATTACATTCATACAAAAACTAATTTGTGAAATGTTGATTGATTTATCGATTAGTTGAGACAGTCTCTGCCCTCTCCGGGGAACGAACCAGCCAGTTGGATGGTACCGGCATCGTAGATCTTCTTGGGGGTCTGGAACATTTTCGGTCCCATACAGTATAAGGATTATGAAAGTTTTTCTTTCATAGTCACTGTCTCCAACTTCAATTGTAGTAGTAACTCTAGAGATACATCGAGACAAAATATCGTGAAACTTTTCTTCTCAGTGTTTTTCTCAGTGTTTATTATTAATACCAACTTCCTTCCCTAATCTTCTTCTAGTGTAGTTTTCCAACTTGTAACTCTATGAAACTTGTGAGGTTGAAGTATCTAAATAGGTGGACCAATCAAACCTTCACTCACCTTTCCGTTGGTGATGTAGCTGTCTGGAAGCTTGATGGTGAACTTACGTTGGCATGGCTGAAAGAAGACAGGATAAGAGAACACGGTTAAAATATTCTGCTCTGTTGTGTGATCAGGATAGCTTAATTCAAGAACTAATGAAATTCTAACATCGTTGAGGTCCTTACATAATTGCTCTCTACTGTAGTTAACTAACAGCGGTTCATGAAACCGCAGATATTAGATTTCATCAGGACCACACTACAAAGCGGAATAAGCCATCGCCAATAGTTGAATTTCAGGATAGTATTTTTCATTTGCACAGAATCACTAACCTTAACTCCATCGTTGCAGTCGTGGTAGATGTTCAACTTGGGGTCGATGGGGGTCAACTCGGAAGTATGACCGCGGAGTTCGAACTCGCCGTTGCTGTTGGTTTTACCGGAAGCCATCAGATCGTCAGCGTCGATTCCTAGAATGTAGAGAGAAAGTGTTGACGAGCGATTCAACGTTGCGACAACTCATTTTAAGAACGTACGTTTCGCTAAGAACATATATTGTTTACGATTGTATCTCACATTCTGCGTGCTACTCAAAAGTTTTTTGATGGAAGATTTCCCAGAACAATCGTCATGTTAAACACGATATGTACAACCCAATCATTTAGCAATATACCTACGGTCGAGTGACGAATGTATCTTGCTAGTCAACTGGTTGCTGAATGAGGGCCATAGAATATTTACAAGTGTCTGATGAAGATGAAGTTTTTAAAGTGTCTACTATCTTTGTATTCTCTGATGCACCTCACCTCGATCGTCATCGTAGAGCTTGACCTTGACGCCACTGGCGGGACGACCGTCACAGATGAGCTTTCCTCTGACTCCAGATGACTGGGTACGACCAAGACCGATGGCAGTGGCCAGACCGACGACAGAAAGAACACATAGAAGTTTCAGCATGGCTGTAAAGGGATAAAGTGTATACTACTATCACATATTTCATAATCAGAGTAGATAAGCATGGAGCACATGTAAACACAGCATAATTCCCAAACAAGGGTCGGTGAGAGACGCGAAACTCTGCTCTTACTTGACGCTTACGTTACGTTTTAACTCAAATCGATAGGAGAGTTGTATGAGTATGAGAGTTTTTACGAAACTACGACACTAGAATTCAATAGAAAACAGTTATTAGAATGCATTAGAAATTACTTGTAATGTCTGCAGATGGTTGAAATAAATATACTTATATCAGTTTTCTGAACTGAACAACAAATGATACGCCCATGAGCGAGAAGCAAAACAAGAACCGGTTGCTTTTGTTACTCAGAGTAGCATAACAGAACATGAATCATATCACAATGGAACCGTCAAGTCATACTTTTGTTGATCAGAATCTCAAACATTTTCATAACATTCTAATTTTGACACTTCTCAACCACTGACTAGATTTGTCATAGGGTTGGCGTGATAAGTCCAATTCTCGACTCAGCTCAAGTTTTCCATAAATTGAAGAGTTTAGAGTTTTAAACCAAAGTTCGAAATAAATACCAGATCAGTTATGCTAGAAATTAACTGAACGGGGATGGGAAAAATCAGTTCTTTACACAATTCACGTTTTTGAATTATTATTTGTTATGAATGTGTATAAGTGTTAATCTAACTAGCACTATGGACCACATCAAGCTAGAAACGAAACCCAGTTAATATGGTTTTAGAATGTTTTCTTTGCCAGGCAGCCTCAATGTTACAGCAAAGAGATAAATGTGTTGATAGACGCGAAGATAGAATTGATCATTTAGAAACCAACGATTAAACAAATATACTTTTACATGACTGATCTGTCTACAAATGATATCATGCTTGAAATTTGATATTTTTCAAGTTTACAAGAAGTAAAATGAATAGTCACGTGAAACGTGACTAAACATCATAAAACGTACACTTAAAAGTAAAACGTAAATAGACATCAATCTCGATTCGTAGTTTAATCGTACGTATCAGGACTTTCTCAAAACCACAATCACACCAGAATGAAAAGGTTGACAGTTTTTGTCAGTCCTTCCTAGATTGTTTTAATTGCATGTGAAATGATAGACTCTTTTTCCTCTGCTATTTATAGCGCCCGATTCGATTGTAAACCTGTTGTGGTAACCTCGTCAATTAACAAACAGTACACGGTGAAGGTCAATACAACAAATTTAATTATAAGTCAAACGGAACTAACAGACAAATATTTTTGTTTGACTTCCTTCACGTATGCAAGTATTTGAACAACGAATGCAATAACAAGTCTGTAAAACTTCCGTTCGCTGATATATTGAACAATTGAATCGAAAAGGGAATGTTCCATACTTTTTTCACTTCTGCACGAACATTTCGGGGAGAATTGTGCGTTTGTATGAATTTTTTTTGAATGAAAATATCACCTTCGCAGATGATATTTGTGTTGGCAAGTTGTCATGTCAGAAACAGGTAGGAACATTGGAAGGTCTCCGAACACTTCCACATTTTCCGAAACCGAAATAAAGTGTGAACTCTATTCTGTAGAACCACAGTTACCATAACACAAATAACATGTCTAAATTTTTTCACAAACGAGTTGAAAACTACTGATATCGTTTCACAACTCGCAAACACACATAAATACTCCAATAAAGTGATTATGAATCTGCTCTAACGATGTAAAGCGATTGCAATCATTATGTGAACATGTTTTACGTGATGTGTACATGTTCTACGTGACTTTCATGTGAGATAATCCCATATTCCACACTGATTCAATATAAAACACATTCAATCTGGTGAGTATCATATTTATCATACAACGGACATTCGTTTCTGATCGTTGCCGGTATCGGATGGGCGCATGTCGCTGGCGCGTCGCGATTCGACGTTCGCTCGCTCCAGCGACAGAGCCGTCGCGTAGTTAACGTCGCTGCGGGAGACGAGCACCCGCTCCTGGAGCATCGTTTCGGGACCTGAACACAATCGATGAATATTTCGGTTTTATTCAATTGAAACAAAGTTAGTTGTGGTATCGAGAACTGTTCATTTATATAACTTAGCTATATGCTTAGTGAATGACACCCAAATTTCAGTCAGCGATATTTGAATGTTCAGGGGCATAACCACACTGTTTCAACTTACGCACAGTTGGCAAACACTTGAGATTTTATAGTCCTCAATTTTGACAAGCTTCCGATTTTTTTTTTAAATTTACAATGTTAACTGACGAGGTTTAACCGCAAACAATATTATCGGTAAAATTCTGTCCAAAGTTGAGAAAATATGCTCACGCATTTCGTCAGCTATTTTTTCTTACACCTATGTAATTAATTGTTGTAAATAATTGACCTACCTTTGTGCTGAATGACCGTTTCCTGTGGCACTATCTCGATATGTTCCTTGGAGCGTCGGAGCATAGAATCTGCAGAATATGAATCATTCTGAGCTCAGAGTCTCTGGAGAACTATATTGCTCTAATATAAAATAAGTACCCCGCGGCGTATCAAACAACATGAAACTAGCAGCAAGTATATGCAACAAATATACACTTGGAACTATGACTCACGTGATTACGTGGAAGTTTTCAAGCATTCTGACTTTATGAAAAAAAGATCAAGTAATTCAGTGGAACCATAAGAGCTAGCTAAAAAAATTGCCTACCCCAACGGTTAAACGTTTGTGGTCTACTTTCCCTGGTACTTTTCGAACAATCGTGTTTGGTCGAAATTTCGTTTTTCTGTTTCATTTTTCAGAACGACAGGGAACTTCCGGCGATTTTAAACGACTTTTATTCTCTTTCCGCAATCATAGTAATTGCGGTCGGTGCATTCACTTGAGTGCAATGACCATTACCAGACGGCAAAATACTTTCTAAGTGTTCCGAGGTCTGATGAAAGAGAGAAAAACGATCCTTCAAGGCTAGCTCAATCGAGGAAAAATTATTTTGTTCTCCCAGAGCTCGACGATGTTTGATGCAACAGCGCGTGACTCTACTAAACGAATAGGAACTAGCGTCCTAACTGGTTTAGGGTGGAATCAAGAAAAAGCTAACCTGCAAAGTATACTTCCTTGTGAACTAATGGCCTGGTCGGTCAATAGTTTCATAGAATAGTCACTTTTTTAATAGTTATGAAAACCGTAAATAAATAAAGTCGTGAAATTTGCTCACTTCGAAGATTGTGAAGCTTGGAAAATTCAAGTTATTGAGAAAAACTAGAATTCGGAAATCGATTCTGCACTAGAAATTGGTTCAAAATAGATTCCGCCTACTCGTATAACTAATGAGTTGGTGTCTGGTTTTCAGTGTCAACCTTCATCATTTTCCTTCGCGACCCCCAATTTGGTGTCACCCCGACTGAGTCTTGTTTTCACTGTCCCTCGAGGGCAGTCGATCTATCATAGATAGAAGAAACAATGTGGTAGCAAAAACAACACGTTTATAGGTGGGGACCACATACATGCCATAGTTTACGAATCAGAAGCAGCGGAACCGAACTACAACTTAATGGGATAAGCGGCTAGGGCAGTGTATATCGTAGCGGGTATCTAGGACCTGCTAGTCGAGTTCATTGTGACGTGGACAAGTTTGACCACAGCAGAATTCTTAAACTTGATACAGTGCATAATTGCTGACTTTTTCACCTTTCACTATTTTTTTTACTTTCTCAGGTGTTTTTGTTTTGTTCGCTTCAAAGTTTCATTCCATTCCAAGTTTTTGTAGTTCAATCTCTCACCTGTGTGCAGGGGCAGAAGAGATGACGTCGCCATTAGGTAGGTCACGGGTTACGGTAGAAGGTGTGGTGTTCGGAACTGTAACTATAATGTTTTCACAGCAACGGAAGAAGAGAAGAACTTAACAATATTGCGAATAAGAAAAGCATACAATTGTTCATATATGTTCCAACAAGGTTGTATTTCATTGAATGTTTTATAACTATTGAACCAAAAAGAGAGTTATTGGCAAGCAGGGCAACTTATATACATAAACAAAAGATATACAAGTTTTGAATAGATCAGGCAGATACGGTCATTTTGTCCCTATATGATGTGTTTGCAGTTTATTTTTGTGTGTTTCAGCCAAAGTTTAAAATCGTAAAATGTTTCAGAAGCAAACCACGATTTGGGTTTGGTCACCGCTCTCTAGGAGACTAGCCCTACGCGTTATGATGTACAAATTACAAATGTTTGAAACAGGTGTGAGTTTAGTATAATAGAATGTACACAGAAGCAAAATATGACGAACGTCGCCAGCAAAAAAGCAGAGGTCCCGCGGGACGTTTGAGGAGAATGAGAGAATTCCAGAAAGAATGACAATTGCGCGTCGAAATGAAAGAAATGCTTGGAAATATGGGCAATATTAGCAGAACTAGAGACGAACGGATGGGTGATTTCATGGAAAGTGGGCTCTTGGAGAGGGCAGAGAGAGAGGGAGAGTCGAGAGTATGACAGAGAACAAAGAGAGAGAAGGAGCGCCGTAGAGAAGCAGAACAATGAAAGGAGAGAGAGAAAGAAGAGAGGGAAAGAAGTATCAGAAAAAGAGTTAGTGAGCGCGATCAGATACGAATTGACTGGTGAACTAGCAGATATTCGCCTCGCTACCCCCCTTAAAGGTGATACGAAGGTTCAATCTACTTCCCGGGAGGTAGTTCAAGGGGGCGTGTCCTGTTTAGCTCGATTTTAACCTCATCACAAATCGCGTCATTGTTGGCATCTGTCACTTAATTGGCTTTGCTCCCGGAGCAGAAACAATGAGAGCAAGGATCCGAAGAACGATCTAGTCTAATTGCTCGCAGCTACTCTGCAAATGGAGCTCGATTCAGGCACTAGCCCACAAAAGGTAAAGCTCAGATCTAGCAATTGACCGAAGGAGAAATGTCGAAAACGGAAATAAAGAGTGCAAGTTTCGCCTATACCTCAAACGTAACCACTTTACATACCCTCGGCATCCTCAGTGAGGTAAGGATTCAAATATGTGTATTGTACGAAAAAAAAATGGGTGATGATTAGGTTTCTCGTAAATCTCATGAGATCATCTCATAAACAATATGTCACCAACATCTGATTGGACTTATAGCCATAACTATGGCACATTCTTGCAAGCTCGTGAACTTCTCAGGGAAACATTATGTGACTTTCTCATAGGTAATAGGTAGAAGAAAGTTTTATAAACCGCGCCAGAGTCAAACTTAGAAAAATGTCTAAAAGCTCGACCTGCGTCCTCTTTGACACGCACTATTTCCCACTCACACAAAATATGAGAAGAGACACGCAGAATGGGATCAGGAAATTGGGATATTCGTTCATGAAAGCAAAGAGTAGAATGTTCATTCAGAAGGGTGGAGCTCTTTTGAGAATGCACTCTTTCCAAGAAGTCATGCACACTCCACTTTTCTGACTCAGTCAGGCATAAAATTCATTGTGTGCTTCTATAATGAATTCAAAGAACAAGTATAAAGAAAAGGTGGGTGATATCATTTAACGAGAGGCAATGCCTGAAGATTAATACAAATTTTCGAGACCATATTCAAAATCTCATCTGTTAGAGATTTCGAGAGGTTTTCGGTGAGAGTAGTCAATCACATCTTTTCGTTTTCAATTCATATTTAAAAAGCAGGATCAAAATGTCTCTGGAAATTCAATGAGACCACTCCATCACCAATATCGAGCGAACGATGTGTTTTAATTTCTTGATTCCTTGATCAAATTTAGCATTGTAACTAGTTCATGAGATGTGTTCTCTCGACCAAACATACAACTGGTATACGTGGTAGAGCGAATACACAAAAAACTACATTTTCAACAAAAAGAGGTCATTGAAAGTTATGAAATGTTGCCGTGTGGCGTAGCAATCAACCTCGGAAGAGTTTCATATAATTTTCTGATTAAAGTCTCATAAGCACTTACGCGTGACCTTCTTGTGGCGTAGCAATCCCTCGAAAATCTCATGAGATACCTCATGAGCTATTAACACGAGCTTCTCATGAGATTCCATCGATTGCTATGCTACAACATTAAGAGTTCATGAGCAGCTCATGAGGTATCTCATGAGAAACTCATATGAACTTCTCATGAGGTTGGAGGGATTGCTACGCCGCCTTGTGTTCATTCAATCAAAGCTCACCAGAAACTTAAGGGATAGTGCTGATGAAACAAAATCCCATAAGGTTTTTGACGGATTACTTGCCTTGATAGGAAATTGACAGATTGAAACTTTATTCGAATAAAACATTTTTATCCTCTCAATTGATAGACGGTGGCGTTAGTGCTATCAGTGACCATTCCAATGGTGAGTGACACATTCTTGTAGACCAGGTGTTCATGGTGTTGGTAAGGCAGAGAGATCACGGCGACCGCCTCCGCTCCCTGTAAGGACACGCAATTAGAATAAAAAACTGAGTAAAAAGAATGTTAGGGTAGGACGTTTGTCCAATTGTGGTAGTTTCCGCTCTGTCTACATGCAATGACCAAATCTTCGTTGTAGTTTTATGTCGGCGTTTTCTATCGATACCCACCATAAATATCAAATTTCAGTTGAAGAGAATAGTATCAAACTACAAATTCGTTGATATGAAGCAACATACATTGTAAATCTACTTGGTAAAAATCGAATCTAATTGTTAAAAAGCCTGAACCCACAAAACTGTGACATGTAATGTGCACACCGCCTCGGAACAAGGCTATTCGAACTGTTATGTGATTATGGAAAGTGTACACTCTTAGAATAGTCGCCATCTCTCCTACTGATACTCTTACAGTACACTTTCAAATTCCCCAATGGTTATTTTCTAATGAAACCTTCAAATTTATCAAGAGAGATTTTTAACACTTCTCGTTATAGCTTATCAGATTCGAATGCAAACAATTTTGATAATATTCACGTCACTAAAACCGGCTTGAAGTTTTGGGATCTCACTGTAGGAGTCTCAGTAGGGATGAAACAGACTATATATAGTTCAGCTACAGTAGGGCTGCAAGAGATCAGGAACTCACATATTTAGTGCACGTGTGATGTATCCACAAATAGAATGTCAACGTGCCCATGTCGCTTTGTACGCCGTTTAACCCAAACGCGACAGTCTTGTTGCCGGCGACTGTTCGGTCGGTTACCCAATCATCCTTACTGAGCAGGTCCTCCTGATATGATAATAACAATAATGATAACAACGACATTTATAGGAAAGATAGAAGTTAATTTCATTACATAACGCTGTAAGTGTGAATATGACACAGAAAACGAACAGTATTATAATTTCAGAATATGATCAATGATTGGCCTTCTGAACATGTTTCCCAGAGTTCTGAAATAATGAGAAACAAATAACAAAGTTTAAAACTTTTTTTCGAAGTATTCACCAATCGAAACTGGCCGGAGAGCTGAAATATCCTACTGTAAAGAGTCACATGTGCATGGAACTTCAACAACTATGATAGCTAATTCGCAGTATTCTTAATAAATGATATACATCAAGAACTCTCATATAGCATAAAATTATAATCACTACTCATCAACTTTTATGATGCTTAATATCTCGGTTCAATATAAATTGTCCAGCGTTTGTGGATTAGCGTACGGTCAGTTTGGTAAGGGGTGGGGTTGGGCGAGGGGTCAGTTCATCTGCGTTTCCTTGATCTACACACTCTCTCGTCTGCTGGCAAGTAATCGTGGGTCAATTGCCCCGCACGCAGAAAATTCATTCCCTGCCAATTGGCCTGCAATTTTTATTGCGTCTCCGATGAGAGAGTGTGCAGGTCAGAGAAACGCAGATGTCTGCGCCCTCGTTAACACCCGTGCTCTCTCGCTTTTGTAGTTTTTTTGATCGCTTTGCTGTCTTTCTCAAAGAAATGGCTACTATAGTCGTCGCCAACGGAAAGGCGGGAAGAAACTGTATATCTCAATTTCCGCTGTGTACAGACAGATATCGTCGATTCCAAGGCTCGTCGGTTGTGCACTATCGTAGCGCAGTGGTTAGCGCACTGCTACGAATATTTTGCTAGCAGGTTCGATCCCGGCGAGAGACAAATCTCTAAATTGGACATCCCCTATATACCTCATAAAGTGCAAGGTTGGCCCGGAATGGTGTGTCGTAGGTGCAGTTGAGTGTGCCGGCCACACTGACCGGGTAGTCCTTCCAAGGCCAGGAGAAGGAGAAGGACCAGGCCAGCACCGAACAAGACATCTGCAAGAGATCACGATCAATTATAGGTGTATTCGCAATCACAATATTAAGAGTTTATTACTAATTCCAGTAGTTTCGATAATCGACGCGTTTCTGCATCCAACCGGTGGAATAGAAGACAAATCGGGTGAATTAAACCAACTAACCGTTCTAAGCCGGAGCCACTTTGAGACTGTTTCTTACCATGTCTCAGTAGGAACTTTACGCTATCAGAAAATATCAGATATCATAATCAGATTGGAGAATATCAGAAAATAGTTGACAAAACGGTTTCAAAGCGATTAATAGTTGGAATTAAGATTTTCAGACAGAAAGTAAACGATTTCGCTGGAAAACCTGATAACAAAAAATGAGGACTTATAGATTTCGCGAAAACTTGCCTGCATGACAACGCATAGAGCGAGAAGGAAGGAAGAGCCACCACCCAGCAACTTCATTTCGAAATAATGATAAACATTGCCTGCTCATTCGACGTACCAAACCCGTAGAACGCCCTTTTTCCTGTTCGATTTCACGTCTTGCGAAGTTTAGCTACACTTTTAGTGCATATAAAATGCACTCTATCGCAGAGAACCCCTGGGGTTCTTAAGGAAGGCGGGAGGATATAAGACGCTGCAATTTATATGTCCCCACAAGAAAAACATGAAAATCACTTTTTCGCTCATCGTTGTGTATTTTACTCCGAGGCATCACATATTATACTGTGAATCGCTGAAAAACTAATATTGCATCAACCATGTGTAAAACTACATCGCCAAGTATGCAAACATGAACCAAGATCGTATACGCAAATTCGTTAGAAGCAAAAATGTGCAAATAGTGGTGTGCACAAAATCGGTAGATCCTGAATTGTGTACACATAAAGTACACAAATGTAGTACTACGGAAAATGTGTAAATGCACAAATTCTTTACTACGAATATTCTGCATAATCCCCAATTTAACGCTTAAAGCACAAAAAAACAGCTAAAAACAGAAAAGGTTTACATGGACACACCAAAATTCTAATAAATTTATGCATTTCTGGAGGTTTTTTTAACTAAGTATTTTGAGTAATCTATAAATCCACTTTTTCGGTTCTATCAATTTTGTGTCACCAAGTTGGATAGGTGTGTATACATGAATTATTTGCGTACATCCTGTTTTTCCAGTTGATTTTTCGTGTGCAAGATTTTTGAATACATGGTCAAAAGAGAAACCACTTTTGTGACAACCGATGTGTATTTTGCTTTTGCACAACATTTTCGAAAAATGTGTGTATTTATCGGATATAGTGGGGTCATATATTACCCTGAAGACTAATAGAAATTATCGACACCCATGTCAATCTCTGAAAGGTTTCGAGATGAAATGTATTTAGCTAGTCGTAGTTAACCACATCTCTGTCAAATTTTACAGAACGAAAACGATTAAACGTTTAGTGAAAAAACCATTAAAATTACCAAACATAGGAGTTTATTAATTCCAAGACCACAGAATTTCAAAAACTAGTCAATTAAATTGTATGAGCATTAAATGAGAGGGTCAGGTGAATTTCTCGCGACGCAACATACAATTGGTATGCGAGAACGAATACACGGCAAACGTTAGTGAAAGTCAATTGAACAGTCACGTAAAGTTAGCAATCTAATGAGGAATCGTGCACTTTGTCATTGCACGTTTCTGATTTCTGCTGTGTTTAGCATGTTTCACGTGACTGTGCAATTGACATATCTATCCACTAGTATAAAAGGCTAGTTTGGTGTGTGTGTTTGTAACAATTTCAGTCGAAAAACCAATGGGGAAGAGTGAGGCAAATGGCGTGGAAAAAACGTGAGCTAGCTGGATTTCATTTCTATTTTCAAGTGACTACGAATCGGCTGCAGCTGCGAACTGAAATGGGGAATAGATTTACTCATTCTGAGTTAAACAAGAGATCGTTAACGTCACGTGAAATACACGCAGCCTTAACAGAGAGATTACAGCTTAACAGAGTAGAAGTTCTGCGCTCTATGTTAGGGAAAAGTTTCGCGCTCTATAATGCGACATCCCGCGCTCTATGTTAAGGATAAGTTCCGCGCTCTATGTTAGATAGAAGTCTCGCGCTCTATGTTAAGACATCCCGCGCTCTATGTTAAGGAGAAGTTCAGCGCTCTATGTTAGGAAGAAGTTCCGCGCTCTATGTTAGGGAGAAGTTTCGCGCTCTATGCTGAGACATCCCGCGCTCTATGTTAAGTAGAAGTTCCGCGCTCTATGTTAGGGAGAGATCTCGCGCTATAAGTTAGAAAGAGGACTCGCGCTCTGTGTTAGGGAGAGTGCTCGCGCTCTAAGTAAGATAGAGGACTCGCGCTCTGTTAGGGAGAGTGCTCGCGCTCGTTGTTGGAGAGAAGAGTCGCGCTCTATGTTAGAGAGAAGACTCGCACTCTATGTTGAAGAGAGGTTTTGCTATTGAGGACATTTTTCGTGCTCGGTGTTGAGGAGAGCTTCGGCGGTCCATGTTCAGAACAAATAGGGCCAGGAAGCTCTCGCCAGCCCGGAATGAAAACAAGGGAGGCGGAGGCGGCTTTAGCCGCCGGCGACCTACCTTGTCCCTTTCTATAATTCGCCTATTTGGTTTGTTTGTGTGAAACCTTTTTTCTGCACTTTTGGTCGAAAAATGGTGAGGAAACTGAGGCAAGCTGGGTGAGGCAAATGGCGTGGTGGAACGTGTGATTTCATTTTTCCCAACCGGCTGTAGCTGGGATTTGGCAATAGAAAATTTCTCTAAACAGGATAGACGAGTTTCACGCCGTCACGGTTAACAGGAATGGCTTAACAGGGTAGGAAAATGGGTATATAAGCGCGGCCGGAAGAGGGAGAGCCATTCGAAATTCTCTGTTCGCTCCGAGAATGCCCGCACTGGACTGGAGCTAGAGAAAGATTTCGCGCTCTACGTTAGAGATAGGTCTTGCGATTTATGCCAGAGAGAGAGAGAGAGGTCTCGCGCTCTATGCCAGAGAAAGGACTCACGTTCTATGTTAGGGGGGATTTCCCGCGTTCTATGTTAGAGAGAGGTCTCGCGCTCTATGTTAGGGCCCACGCCCTATGTTAGAGAGAGGTCTCGCGCTCTATGTTAGGGGGAATTTCCTGCGCCCTATGTTAGAGAGAGGACTCGCGCTCTATGTTAGAGAGAGAGAGAGAGAGAGAGAGAGAGAGAGAGAGAGAGAGAGAGAAAGAGAGAAGGAGAAATCGCGCCCTATGTTAGAGAGAGGTCTCGCGCTCTATGTTAGGGGGAATTTCCTGCGCCCTATGTTAGAGAGAGGTCTCGCGCTTTATGTTAGGGGGAATTGCCTGCGCCCTATGTTAGAGAGAGGACTCGCGCTCTATGTTAGAGAGAGAGAGAGAGAGAGAGAGAGAGAGAGAGAGAGAGAGAGAGAGAGAAGGAGAAATCGCGCCCTATGTTAGAGAGAGGTCTCGCGCTCTATGTTAGGGGGGGATCTCCCGCGCGCTATGTTAGAGAAAGGACTCACGTTCTATGTTAGGAGGGATTTCCCGCGCTCTATGTTAGAGAGAGAGAGAGAGAGAGAGAGAGAGAGAGAGAGAGAGAGAGAGAATCGCGCCCTATGTTATAGAAAGGTTTTGCGCTCTACCTTAGAGAAAAGTCTTGCGATCCATGCCAGAGAGAGGTCTCGCGCTCTATGTTAGAGAGAGGACTCGCGCTCTATGTTAGATAGAAGACTCGCCCTCGATGTTAAAAGTATGACTCGCGTTCTGGAGAGGTCTCGTACCCTAAGTTAGTGAGAGGTCTCGCAATCAAGGACACCTTCTGTGCTCTATGTTAAGGAGAGCTTTCACGGTCCATTTCAGAAAAAAATAGGGCCAGGAAGCTCTCGCCAGCCCGGAATAAAAACAAGGGAGGCGGAGGCGGCTTTAGCCGCCGGCGACCTACCTTGTCCATCCCTTTTATATTTGCCTTGCTTGGTTTGTGTGTGTGTGTGTGTGTGTGGGTCTGATGGAATCGGGTGTGTGAAGCTGTCCTTTTGGTCGAAAAATGGGCGAAAAGTTGCACTTTGTAGTTGGTTTGGGGAAAAACGCGTGAGCAATACGTGTTTTTCCTGCTTTCATTTTCATTCTCGATGGATACACCGGCGGTAGTGCTCTGGATGTTTGGCTATTGAATCGTTGCTTATTTATTAATTCATTGGTTACTGGAGGCCAGTTAAACGGGAAAGGTGGGGATGCAATTTTGTATGTCTGTTGTATAAACTATGTCACTTGATTTTTATTCATTTGCTCATTAATGCTATAAACTTCTCCAAATATTTTTCTAAAAAACAAGACAAAAGAGAGAGAGAGAAAGAGAGAAAGAGAAAGAGAGAGAGGGAGAGGGAGAGATAGAGATTAAGTAAGTTCAACTGTCTATGTAAGCCCAACTGTTTTTATTTTCACTGATTTTGTGGTCCCCACTGTTTTAAATTTCATTGTCTATGTAGGCCCCAATGTTCTTATTTTCACTGTTTGTGTAAGCTCCACTTTTCTTATTTTCACTGTATATGTAAGCCCCACTTTTTTCATTTTCACTGTCTATGTTAGCCCCATTTTTCCTGTTTTCACTGTATGTGAGTCCTACTGTTTTCACTTTCACTGTCTATGTAAGCCCCACTGTCCCCATTTTCACTGTCTATGTGGGTCCAACTGTTTTAAAATCACTGTCTATGTTGGCCCCGATGTTCTAATTTTCACTGTCTATGTTAGCCCCACTTTTCCTGTTTTCACTGTATGTGAACCCCACTGTTTTCACTTGCACTGTCTATGTAAGCCCCACTCTTCCCATTTTTACTGTCTATGTGGGTGCCACTGTTTCCAATTGCACTGTCTATGTGATTCCCACTGTTCCCATTTTTGCAATAGCAAGTGCATCTCACTTGGTAGACGAGTTTCACGCGATCACGGTTAACAGGAATGGCTTAACAGGGAGGAAAATGGGTATAAAAGCGCGGCGAGAAGAGGGAGAGCCATTCGAACGCTTTGTTCGCCCCAAGCATGCCCGCCCTGGAGTGGAGCCGAGGATGTTAAGGGAGTTCTCGCGCACTATGTTAGGAAGCGGTCTTGCGCCCTGTGTTAGGGAAAGCTCCCGCGCTCTATGTTAAAGAGAGAGTTCCCGCGCCCTATGTTAAGGAAGGTCTCGCGCCCTATGTTAGAGAAAGGTCTCGCGCCCTATAATAGGGAGAGCTTTCGCGCCCGGCGCCCTTTGTTGAGGGAGGTCTCGCGCCCTATGTTACGGAAAGGTCTCGCGCCCTATGTTAGAGAGAGTTTCCGCGCTCTATATTAGAGAGAGCTTCCGCGCTCTATTTTAGAGAAAGAGAGAGAGTTCCCGCGCCCTATGTTAGGGAGAGGTCTCGCGCTCTATGCTAGGGAGAGCTTCCGCGCACCATGTTAGAGAGAGAGTTCCCGCGCCCTATGTTAGAGAGAGAGTTCCCGCGCCCTATGTTAAGGAAGGTCTCGCGCCCTATGTTAGGGAGAGGTCTCGCGCCCTATGTTTGACAGATATTCCGCGCCCTATGTTAAGGAGAGAGGCCGCGCCTTATGTTGGAGAGATATCTTGCGCTCTATGTTAGGGAGAAATTTCGCGCTTTATGATAAGGGGAACTTCCGTGCTCTATGTTAAGAAAACTCCCGCGCGCTATGTTAAGGAGAGGTTTCGCGCTCTATGATCGGGAGAACTTCCATGTCCTGTGTTCAGAAAAGAAGGCCAGGAAGCTTCCGCCAGCCTAGGCTCAAACAAGGGAGGAGGAGGCGGCTTTAGCCGCCGGCGCCCTCCCTTGTCCATATATATATTTCGCTACTTTGGTTTGTTTGTCTGTCCGGAATTCCCTCACTTTTGCACTTTTGGTCGAGAAATGGGCGAATTCCTTCACTATTGCACTTTCTAACTGGGAAGGCGTGGAATCCGTGCTTTCTGCTTTTCATTTCTATTTTTGATGGAGAAGCTGGCGGTAGTGCTGCGATGTTTCGGCTACAATACTTTGAACTGATTGTATTTATCAATCAAAAGAGGCTACACTGTACTGAAAAGGTGAGAATTTGTTGTTTATGTCGGTGTTCAAATAATTAGGTCACTCTCTGTGTTGATAATGTGCATGATATTGCTTACTGATGCTCTCAAAATCTTTTTTGTAGAAAATGGGAATGTATTCGTTTTGTATTTATGCTTTGTTCATTCAAGAACTGTGTAAAAAGAGAGAGAGGAAGAGAGAGAGATAAAAAAGTTTATTACTGTCTATGTAAGCCCCACTGTTCCTATTTTTGTAGTCTATGTGAGCGCCACCGTTCCCATTCGGCTGTTGCTGGAATATCATTTTCAGTAAATATAGTTGAGTTAAATTGAAGGGCTCACTCTACGTGATACTTCTGATACTCTAGAGATATTTTTGCTGTGCTGTGACAGATATGCTCTGATTTGCGCTGTGTATTTGAGCCCCACTGTCCCCATTTTTGCTGTGTATTTGAGCCCCACTGCCCCATTTTTGCTGTGTATTTGAGCCCCACTGTCCCCATTTTTGCTGTGTATTTGATTCCCACTGTCCTAATTTTTGCTGTGTATGTGACTCCCACTGTCTCCATTTTTCTGTCTGTGTGAGCCATCACTGTTCTAATTTTTGCTGTGTATTCGATTCCCACTGTCCCCATTTTGATGTGTATGTGAATCCCCAATGTTTCCATTTTTCTGTCTGTGTGAGCCATCACTGTTCTAATTTGCGCTGTGTATTTGAGCCCCACTGTCCTTATTTTTGCTGTGTATTTGAGCCCAACTGTCCCCATTTTTGCTGTGTATTTGATTCCCACTGTTCTAATTTTGGCTGTGTATGTGACTCCCAATGTGCCCATTTTGATGTGTATGTTAATCCTCAATTTTTCCATTTTGCTTTCTGTGTGAGCCCCACTGTTCTAATTTGCGCTGTATATTTGAGCCCCACTGTCCCCATTTTTCTGTGTATTTGAGCCCCACTGTCCCCATTTTTGCTGTGTATTTGATTCCCACTGTCCTAATTTTTGCTGTGTATGTGACTCCCACTGTCTCCACTTTGATGTGTATGTTAATCCCCAATGTTTCCATTTTGCTGTCTGTGTGAGCCCCACTGTCCAAATTTTTGCTGTGTATGTGACTCCCACTGTTCCATTTTCGATGTGTTTGTTAATTCCCAGTGTTTCCATTTTGCTGTCTGTGTGAGCCCCACTGTTCTAATTTTCGCTCTGTATTTGAGCCCCACTGTCCAAATTTTTGCTGTGTATTCGAGCCCCACTGTCCCCATTTTAGCTGTCTATGTGAGCCCCACTATCTCCATTTGCGCTGTCTATCATTTTAGCTGGATACGTGTGCCCCACTGTTTCCATTTCTTGCTGTCCATGTTAGCCCCACTTCACTCATTCTCACTGTCTACGTTAACCCCAATTGGTGGTGGAATGGGGAGTGGTGGATAACCGTTTTTTGGCGGAAAGAGAATGGAAACGAGTTGACGTGAGCTACTCAAACGCGGAAATTTCGGAAAAAAACATTTTGTTTTACTGGCGATTTGGGAGGCGGCTGGGGTGTATTAGAACAGGTAATTGCCGTTTATTTCCGGTTTAATATCTCTCTTTGTGTTTCTCTTTTTCTTTTTTTATCTGTTTTCATAAACTTTCATGTTCTCATGTTCGCCTAACTGTTCCTTTTTCAACTGTTTTTGTGAGCCCCAGTTTTTCCATTCTTACTGTTCATGTGAACCCCATTGTTCCCATTCTCAATGGCTATGTGAGCCCCACTTTTCTCATTTTTTTCCTATATTCAATGTCTATGTGAGACTCACTTTGCCCATTTTCACTGTCGATGTTAGTCCCACTTTTCCCACGTTCCCTGTCCATGCTAGGCCCACTATTCACATTCTCACTGTCCATGTTAATCCTACTTTTCCCATTTGCACTGTATGTGTGAGCTACTTCACTGTCCTCATGTTCGCCCTCTATGTGAGCCCCACTGTTTCTTTTATGTTTTCTATGTTGTTTCTGAAACCATTGAATGTGTGAACAGTGAAAAAGGGAGAAGAGAAAGAAGACGTATAGCAAAAGAGGGAGAGATGAAAGCGAAGGGAGAACAAAATTAAAAACTCTCGCGCTTTATTTTTTAATTCACTTTCACTGCGTCTGTTATCCCCACTGTGAGAGAGCGCGCGAATAAAGGAAAAAAGAAGAAAAGAAGAAATGAACATCTCGACACATCCATCTATTTAAACTCATCAAGGGAGGGGCCCGGGCGTAGCCCGGGGTACCTCCCTTGTCCCTTTTATATTTCCGTTGCTTGGTTTGTGGGTTTGTGTGTAACAATTCAACACAGTTTGCACTTTTGGTCGAGATTTTGGAGAAATCACACAGTTTGCACTTTCCAGCTGGAAAGGCGTGGAATCCGTGCTTTTCGTTTTTCATTTTCAATTGGTAGTGGGATGGGAAGTGGTGGATCACCGTTTTTTGAGGGATAGAAATGGAAAACGAGTTTACGTTTAAACGCGGCAACTTTGGAAAAAGCCATTTTGTTTCACTGGCGACTTGGGAGGCGGCTGGGATGCATTTGAAGAGGTATTTGCTGTTTACTTTCGGCTTCATCTACTTCCTTTTCTCTCTTTCTTTTCATTCTTCTCTGCAACCATCTTCTTTCAATTATAATCAACGTTTCTCATTGTTAGATGTTTACGCCCTATGTTGAGAGAAAGTGAGCTCTACTATCCCCATTCCCACTGTCTATGTAATCCCCACTGTCTATGTGAGCCCCTCTATCCCCATTTCCACTGTCTATGTAAGCCCCACTGTCTATGTGAGCCCTACTATCCCCATTTCCACTGTCTATGTGAGCCCCACTGTCTATGTGAGCCCCACTGTACCCATTTCCACTGTCTATGTAAGCCCCACTGTCTATGTGAACCCTACTATCCCTATTCCCACTGTCTATGTAATCCCCACTGTCTATGTGAGCCCCTCTATCCCCATTTCCACTGTCTATGTAGCCTCACTGTCTATGTGAGCCCCTCTATCCCCATTTCCACTGTCTATGTAGCCCCACTGTCTATGTGAGCCCCTCTATCCCATTTCCACTGTCTTTGTAAGCCGCACTGTCTATGTGAGCCCCACTTTCCCCATTTTCGCTGTCTATGTAAGCCACACTGTCTATGTGAGCCCTACTATCCCCATTTCCACTGTCTATGTAAGCCCCACTGTCTATGTGAGCCCCTCTATCCCCATTTCCACTGTCTATATAAGCCACACTGTCTATGTGAGCCCTACTATCCCCATTTCCACTGTCTATGTAAGCTCCACTGTCTATGTGAGCCCTACTATCCCCATTTCCACTGTCTATGTGAGCCCCACTGTCTATGTGAGCCCCACTGTACCCATTTCCACTGTCTATGTAAGCCCCACTGTCTATGTGAGCCCTACTATCCCCATTCCCACTGTCTATGTAATCCCCACTGTCTATGTGAGCCCCTCTATCCCCATTTCCACTGTCTATGTAGCCTCACTGTCTATGTGAGCCCCTCTATCCCCATTTCCACTGTCTATGTAGCCTCACTGTCTATGTGAGCCCCTCTATCCCCATTTCCACTGTCTTTGTAAGCCGCACTGTCTATGTGAGCCCCTCTATCCCCATTTCCACTGTCTATGTAGCCCCACTGTCTATGTGAGCCCCTCTATCCCCATTTCCACTGTCTATGTAAGCCCCACTGTCTATGTGAGCCCCTCTATCCCCATTTCCACTGTCTATATAGCCTCACTGTCTATGTGAGCCCTACTTTCCCCATTTTCGCTGTCTATGTAAGCCCCACTGTCTATGTGAGCCCCTCTATCCCCATTTCCACTGTCTATATAGCCTCACTGTCTATGTGAGCCCTACTTTCCCCATTTTCGCTGTCTATGTAAGCCACACTGTCTATGTGAGCCCCTCTATCCCCATTTCCACTGTCTAGTGGCCCCACTGTCTATGGGAGCCCCTCTATCCCCATTTCCACTGTCTATGTAAGCCCTACTGTCTATGTGAGCCCCTCTATCGCCATTTTCGCTGTCTATGTAAGCCCCACTGTCTCCATTTCCACTGTCTATGTAAGCCCCACTGTCTATATGAGCCCCACTTTCCCCATTTTCGCTGTCTATGTAAGCCCCACTGTCTATGTGAGCCCCACTGTCTCCATTTCCACTGTCTATGTAAGCCCCACTGTCTATGTGAGCCCCACTTTCCCCATTTTCGCTGTCTATGTAAGCCCCAATGTCTATGTGAGCCCCACTGGAGAACCATCGCGCTCTGTTTCGAAGAGAGTATTTGCGTTCTATGTAAAAAATACTTGCGCTTGAGGACTTCGGAAACAAAAAAAACATCTCGACGCGCCCATCGGCCTAGGCTCAAACAAGGGAGGAGGAGGCGGCTTTAGCCGCCGGCGCCCTCCCTTGTCCTCTATTATAAAGCGCTTATTTGGTTTGTGTGTGGGTTTGTAACAATTCACACACTATTGCACTTTTGGTCGAGAATTTGGAGAAATCACACAGTTTGCACTTTCCAACTGGAAAGGCGTGGGATCCGTGCTTTTCGTTTTTCATTTTCAATTGGTAGTGGGATGGGAAGTGGTGGATCACCGTTTTTTTGGGGGATAGAAAATGAAAGCGAGTTTACGTTTAAACGCGGCAATTTCGGAAAAGCCATTTTGTTTTACTGGCAACTTGGGAGGCGGCTGGGATGCATTGAAAGAGGTATTTGCTGTTTATTTTTGGCTTTATCTCCTTCCTTTTCTCTCTTTCTTCTCATTCTTCTCTCCAACCATCTTCTTTCAATTATAATCAACGTTTCTCATTGTTAGATGTTTACGCCCTATGTTGAGACCACTGTCTATGTGAGCCCTACTATCCCCATTTCCACTGTCTATGTAATCCCCACAGTCTATGTGAGCCCCACTTTCCTCATTTTCGCTGTCTATGTAAGCCCCACTGTCTATGTAAGCCCCTATATCCCCATTTCCACTGTCTATGTAATCCCCACTGTCTATGTGAGCCCCACTTTCCCCATTTTCACTGTATATGTAAGCCCCACTGTCTATGTGAGCCCTACTATCTCCATTTCCACTGTCTATGTAAGCCCCACTGTCTATGTAATCCCCACTGTCTATGTGAGCCCCACTTTCCCCATTTTCACTGTCTATGTAAGCCCCACTGTCTATGTGAGCCCCTATATCCCCATTTCCACTGTCTATGTAGGCTCCACTGTCTATGTGAGCCCCACTTTCCCTATTTTCACTGTCTATGTAAGCCCCACTGTCTATGTGAGCCCCTATATCCCCATTTCCACTGTCTATGTAGGCTCCACTGTCTATGTGAGCCCCACTTACCCTATTTTCACTGTCTATGTGAGCCCCACTTTCCTCATTTTCTCTGTCTATGTAAGCCCCACTGTCTGTGTGAGCCCCACTGTCCCCATTTCCACTGTCTATGTAAGCCCCACTGTCTGTGTGAGCCCCACTTTCCTCATTTTCGCTGTCTATGTAAGCCCACTGTCTGTGTGAGCCCCACTGTCCCCATTTCCACTGTCTATGTAAGCCCCACTGTCTGTGTGAGCCCCACTTCCCCATTTTTGTTGTCTATGTAATCCCCACTGTCTATGTGAACCCTACTATCCCCATTTCCACTGTCTATGTAATCCCCACTGTCTATGTGAGCCCCACTTTCCCCATTTTCGCTGTCTATGTAAGCCCCACTGTCTATGTGAGCCCCACTTTCCCCATTTTCGCTGTCTATGTAATCCCCACTGTCTATGTGAGCCCCACTTTCCCCATTTTCGCTGTCTATGTAAGCCCCACTGTCTATGTGAGCCCCACTTTCCCCATTTTCGCTGTCTATGTAATCCCCACTGTCTATGTGAGCCCCACTTTCCCCATTTTCTCTGTCTATGTAAGCCCCACTGTCTATGTGAGCCCCTATATCCCCATTTCCACTGTCTATGTAGGCCCCACTGTCTATGTGAGCCCCTATATCCCCATTTTCCCTGTCTATGTAAGCCCCACTGTCTATGTGAGCCCCACTGTCCCCATTTTCACTGTCTATGTAGGCCCCACTGTCTATGTGAGCCCCACTTTCCCCATTTTCCCTGTCTATGTAAGCCCCACTGTCTATGTGAGCCCCACTGTCCCCATTTTCACTGTTTATATAAGCCCCACTGTCTATGAGAGCCCCACAGGAGAATTATCGCGTTCTGTTTCGAAGAGAGTCTTTGTGCTCTATGTAAAAAGTACTTGCGCTTGAGGACTTCGGAAACAAAAAAAACATCTCGACGCGCCCATCGGCCATCGACGCGGATTTGAGCTCCACTGTCCCCATTTTGGCTGTCTATGTTTACCCCACTTTTCCCATTCTTACTGTTTATGTGAGCCCCACTGTACTCATGGTTGCTGTCTATCACGATTTCAATTTTCGCTGTGTATTTGAGCTGCACTGTCTCAATTTTTGCTGTGAATGGGAGCCCCACTGTCTCAATTTTTGCTGTGTATGGGAACCCCACTGCCCCCATTTGCGTTGTCTATGTGAGCCCCACTGTCTCAATTTTCGCTGTGTATGGGAGCCCCACTGCCCCCATTTTCGTTGTCTATGTGAGCCCCACTGGCCCAATGTTCGCTATCTATGTGTTTTTCTTTTATGCTTTCTATGTTGTCTTTGAAACCATTGAATGTGTGAACACTGAAAACGGTAGAAGATAGAGAAGACCTAGAGCGAGAAAGGGAGAGATACCGTTCGGTTTTCGCCGATAGAAAATGGAAACGAGTTTACGTGAGTTGCTCAAACGCAGCAATTTCGGGAAAAGCCATTTTGTTTTACTGGCAACTCGGGAGGCGGCTGGGATGCGGCATTGGAACAGGTAATTGTATTTATTTTTGGTTTATTATCTCTATTTGTGTTAGTCTTTCTCTTTTTCATCTGTTTGTATGAACTCTCATATTTTCATGTTTGCATTTATGTGAGCTCCACTGTACTCATTTTCACTGTTTATGTAAGCCCCGCTGTTTCTATTCTCTCTGTCTATGTGAGCCCTAATGTTCTTCTCTTTACTTTCTATGTGAGCCCACTGTCTCTATTATTGCTGTTTCGTGAGCCCCACTGTCTCCGTTTCCGATGTTTATGTGAGCCCCACTTTCCTAATTTTTGCTGTCTATGTGAGCCCCCCTGTCCCCATTTTCGGTGTCTATGTGAGCCCCACTGTCCCTAATTTCGCTGTCTATGTAAGCCCACTGTCTCTATTTTGTGAGCCCCACTGTCCCCGTTTCCGCTGTCTATATGAGCTCCACTGTCCCCATTTTCGCTGCCTATGTGAGCCCCACTAGCCCCATTTTCGCTGTCTATGTGAGCTCCACTCTCCCCATTTTGGCTGTCTATGTGAGCTTCCCTTTTCCCATTTTTGCTGTCCATGTGAGCCCCATTCTCTTCATTTTGGCTGTCTGTGTGAGCCCCATTCTCCCCAATTCGGCTGTCTATGTGAGCCAGACTGTCCCATTTCGGCTGTCTTTGTTATACAATTACAACTACAAATACAAACAATTCAGCGGGTGAACAGTACCAAATAGGAGAAACAGAAGACATAAAGAGCGAAAAGAGGGAAAGAGAAAGAGAGAGAGAGAGAGAGAGAGAGAGAGAGAAAGAGAGAGAGGGAGAGAGAAAGAGCAAGAGATAAAGAGAGAGAGAGGGGGAAAGTTAGTGAAAAGGAGAAAAAAAAGAAACTTCCTTTGCACTCTATACTCCCAATGTCTATGTAACCCAACTGTGTTAGAGAGAGAGGGCGAAAAAAAAGAGGAAAGAAGAAAGAGACATCTCGACGCACCCACCGACCTAGACTCATCAAGGGAGGGACCCGGGCGTAGCCCGGGGTACCTTCCTTGTCCATATATATATTTCGCTACTTTGGTCTGTTTGTAACAATTCACACACTTTGCACTTTTGGTCGAAAAGAGAGTGAGGCAAGCGATGAAACTGGGAGGAGATGGGAGACGTGGGAGAGACGTGCTTTTTGCTTTTCATTTTCAATCGGTAGAGATGGGGAGTGGTGGATCACCGTTCTTTCGCGAATAGAAAACGGAAACGAGTTTACGTGAGCTACGCGGCAAATTTTGGAAAAAGCCATTTCGTTTAACTAGCGACTCGGGAGGCGGCTGGGATGCATCAGAAAAGGTATGTGTCGTTTGTTTTTGGGTGAATATATATCTTTCTCATTAGTTTCCATTCTTCAATCCAACTATTCTGCTTTTTCACTCTCTTTCTCATATGTAGTATAAAACTGTGAAACTGTATGTCGCGCCTCCTTTGTTCTGCATTTTCGCTATGTTTTTCAATTTCCACGGTTTCCATTTTCGCTGTGTATGTTAACCCCACTGTCCCCATTTTTGCTGTCTATGTTATCCCCACTGTCCCCATTTTCGCTGTCTATGTGAGCCCCAATGTCCCCATTTCCGCTGCCTATGTTAACCCCACTGTCCCCATTTCTGCTGTCCATGTTAGCCCCACTGTCCCCGTTTCTGCTGTCCATGTTAGCCCCACTGTCCCCATTTTCTCTGTCTATGTAAGCCCCATTGTCCTCATTTCCGCTGTCTATGTTAGCCCCACTGTTCCCATTTTTGCTGTCTATGTGAGCCCCAATGTCCCCATTTCCGCTGCCTATGTTGACCCCACTGTCCCCATTTCCGCTGTCCATGTTAGCCCCACTGTCCCCATTTTCTCTGTCTATGTAAGCCCCATTGTCCCCATTTCCGATGTCTCTGTGAGCCCCATCCTCCTCATTTCCGCTGTCTATGTTAGCCCCATCCTCCTCATTTCCGCTGTCTATGTGAGTCCCACGGAAAGAGAGACATATAATAAGAGAGAAGGGGGGTTAATGGAGAGCGTGAGAGAAGAAAGAGAGAATATAAAAGAGTCTCGCCTGTCTCGAGAGAGATGTCTCGCGCTCAATGATGAAGAAAAGTCTCGCGCTCTATGTTAGGAATAGTTCTCGCGCTCTATGTCAGGTAGAATTCTCGCGCTCATATTGAGAGAAGTATAGCGCTCTATGTTACGGAGAGATCCCGCGATACACGTTGAGAATAACTTGCGCGCCCTATGTCTAGGAGAGAAGAGGGCCAGGAAGCTCCCGCCAGCCTGGAATAAAAACAAGGGAGGGGCCCGGGCGTTAGCCCGGGCTACCTTCATTCCCGCTGTCTATTTGAGTCCCACTCTTTCTATTTTGGCTGTCTATGTGAGCCCCATTGTCCCCCATTTTTTGCTGTGTATGTGAACCCACTGTCCCGATTTTGGCTGTCTATGTGAGCCCCATTGTACCCCATTTTTGCTTTGTATGTCAGTTCCACTGTTCCCATTTTGGCTGTCTATGTGAGCCCCACTGTCCCCATTTCAGCTGTCTATGTGAGCCCCACTGTCCCCATTTCAGCTGTCTATGTGAGCCCCACTGTCCCCATTTCCGCTGTCTATGTGAGCCCCACTGTCCCCATTTCCGCTGTCTATGTGAGCCCCACTGTCCCCATTTCCGCTGTCTATGTGAGCCCCGCTGTCCCCATTTCGGCTGTCTACGGGAGCCCTACGCATCCTATTCTTGCTGTGTATGACGGAGAGAGAGAGAGATGGAAAGAGGACATAGAAAGAGAGAGAGAAGGAGGAGGGGGGGGGGGTTAATGGAGAGCGTGAGAGAAGAAAGAGAGAATAGAAAAGAGTCTTGCCTGTCTCGAGATGTCTCGCGCTCGATGCTGAAGAAAAGATCCCGCGATACATGTTGAGAATAACTTCCGCGCCCCATGTCTAGGAGAAAAGAGGGCCAGGAAGCTCTCGCCAGCCCGGAATAAACACAAGGGAGGGGCCCGGGCGTTAGCCCGGGCTACCTTCCTTGTCTCTATATATAATTCCCTTGCTTGGTCTGTGTGTGTGTAACAATTCACACACTTTTGTACTTTTGGTCGAAAAAGAGTGAGGCAAGCGATGAAACTGGGAAAAGATGGGAGACGTGGAGAGACGTGCTTTTCGTTTTTCATTTCCAATTGATGGTGGGATGGGTAGTGGTGGTGCACCTTTTTTTGCGGATAATAATAGGGAACGGGTTTACGTTAGCTGTTTACACGCGGCAATTTTGGGAAAAAGCCATTTTGTTCTACTGGCGACTTGGGATGCGGCTGGGATGCATCAGAAAAGGTATTTTCCGTTTGTTTTTGGGCAAATATCTATCTTTCTCATTAGTTTCCATTCTTCTATCCAACTATCCTGCTTTTTTCACTCTCTTTCTCATATGTAGTAAAAAAATGTTTCCCTATGTAGTAAAAAATGTAACGGTTGCGCTCTATGTGGGGAAGAACTCCCGCGCTCTAAGTAAGTAAGAACTGTCGCACCCTTTTTCAAGAAGGATGAAGAGAGGATGAGAGAGAAATGAAAAGAGAGATAGATAGATAGAGAGTTGGCTGTCCATGTGAGCCCCACTGTCCCCATTTTCGCTGTCTATGTAAGCCCCACTGTCTCCATGTTCGCTGTCTATGTGAGCCCCACTGTCTCCATTTTCGCTGTCTATGTAAGCCCCACTGTCTCCATTTTTGCTGTATATGTAAGCCCCACTTTCCCCATTTTCGCTGTCCACGTAAGTCCCACTGTTCCCAGTCCGCTGTCTATGTGAGCCCCACTGTCCTCATTTCCGCTGTCTGTCTATGTGAGCCCCACTGTCTTTGTTTTCTCTGTTTATGTTTGTTCCACTTTGTCAATTTTCGCTGTTTATGTGAGCCCTATTCCCATTTCTGCTGTCCACGTAAGTCCCACTGTTCCCAGTCCGCTGTCTATGTGAGCCCCACTGTCCTCATTTCCGCTGTCTGTCTATGTGAGCCCCACTGTCTTTGTTTTCTCTGTTTATGTTTGTTCCACTTTGTCAATTTTCGCTGTTTATGTGAGCCCTATTCCCATTTCTGCTGTGTATGAGAGAGAAAGAGAAAGAAAGAGAATTTACGGGTTACTTCCGCTACCCATGTTAGAGAGAACTCACGCGCTCTATGTTAAGGAGTCACGATCACGATCTGTGTTAGGGAGAGGTCTGACGCTCTATGTTAGGGAGAAGTCTCGCGCTCTATGTTAGAGAGAGAGAGAGATCTCGCGCCCTATGTTGAAAAGTCTCGCGCTCTATGTTAGAGAGAGATCTCGCGCTCTATGTTAGAGAGAACTTACGCGCTCTACGTTAGAGAGAACTCCCGCGCCCTATGTTAGAGAGAGGTCTCAAGTTCTCTGTTAGGGGAATGTCACACGCTCTATGTTAGAAAGAGGTCTCGCGCCCTCTGTTAGGGAGAAGTCTCGCGCCCTATGTTGAGAAGTCTCGCGCTCTATGTTAGAGAGAGAGATAGATAGATCTCGCGCCCTACGTTGAAAGATCTCGCGCTCTATGCTAGAGAGAGATCTCGCGCTCTATGTTAAAGACAGATGTCCCGCTCTATATTGGAGAGAGATGTCCTGCTTTATGTAGTAGAAATCATTGCGTCTCATGTTGATAAAAACGTGATTGACATGGTTTAGACAAACGTGAGTTCAGCAAATGGAGCGAAAATTAAACAAAAACTCCTATAAGAGCTCGCCATCCTGGAATGAAAACAAGGGAGGCGGAGGCGGCTTTAGCCGCCGGCGACTCACCTTGTCCATTAATATATTTGCGTTGCTTGGTTTGTGGGTTTGTTTGTGTGTAACAATTCAACACAGTTTGCACTTTTGGTCGAGAATTTGGGCGAAATCACACAGTTTGCACTTTCCAACTGGAAAGGCGTGGAATCCGTGCTTTTCGTTTTTCATTTTCAATTGGTAGTGGGATGGGAAGTGGTGGATCACCGTTTTTTTGAGGGATAGAAAATGAAAAGGAGTTAACGTGAGCTACGCGGCAAGTTTTGGAAAAAACCATTTTGTTTTACTGGCGACTCGGGAGGCGGCTGGGATGCATTGAAAGAGGTATTTGCTGTCTATTTTTGGCTTTATCTTCTTCTTTTTCTCTCTTTCTTTTCATTCTTCTCTTCAACCATCTTCTTTCAACGTTTCTTATTGTTAGAGGTTTACGCCCTATGTTGAGAGAAATTGTCTTTTTCACTGTCATTTTCACTGCTATTTTCACTGTCTATGTAAGCCCCACTGTCTATGTGAGCCCTACTATCCCCATTCCCACTGTCTATGTAATCCCCACTGTCTATGTGAGCCCCACTTTCCCTATTTTCACTGTCTATGTGAGCCCCTATATCCTCATTTCCACTGTCTATGTAGACCCCACTGTCTATGTGAGCCCCACTTGCCCTATTTTCACTGTCTATGTTAGCCCCACTGTCTATGTGAGCCCCACTGTCTATGTGAGCCCTACTATCCCCATTCCCACTGTCTATGTAATCCCCACTGTCTATTTGAGCCCCACTTTCCCCATTTTCACTGTCTATGTAAGCCCCACTGTCTATGTGAGCCCCTATATCCTCATTTCCACTGTTTATGTAGACCCCACTGTCTATGTGAGCCCCACTTTCCCTATTTTCACTGTCTATGTGAGCCCCTATATCCTCATTTCCACTGTCTATGTAGACCCCACTGTCTATGTGAGCCCCACTTGCCCTATTTTCACTGTCTATGTTAGCCCCACTGTCTATGTGAGCCCCACTGTCTATGTGAGCCCTACTATCCCCATTCCCACTGTCTATGTAATCCCCACTGTCTATGTGAGCCCCACTTTCCCCATTTTCACTGTCTATGTAAGCCCCACTGTCTATGTGAGCCCCTATATCCTCATTTCCACTGTTTATGTAGACCCCACTGTCTATGTGAGCCCCACTTTCCCTATTTTCACTGTCTATGTACGCCCCACTGTCTATGTGAGCCCCACTGTCTATGTGAGCCCCTATATCCCCATTTCCACTGTCTATGTAAACCCCACTGTCTATGTGAGCCCTTCTATCTCCATTCCCACTGTCTATGTAAGCCCCACTGTCTATGTGAGCCTCTCTATCCCCATTTCCACTGTCTGTGTAGCCCCACTGTATATGTGAGCCCCTTTATCCCCATTTCCACTGTCTATGTAAGCCTGTCTATGTGAGCCCCACTTTCCCCATTTTCTTTCCCCATGTCTATGTAAGCCCCAATATCTATGTGAGCCCCACTGGAGAACCATCGCGCTCTGTTTTGAAAAGAGTCTTTGCGTTCTATGTTAAAGAGTCCTTGCGCTTGAGGACTTCGGAAACAAAAAAAACATCTCGACGCGGCCACCGGCCTAGGTTCAAACAAGGGAGGAGGAGGCGGCTTTAGCCGCCGGCGCCCTCCCTTGTCCCTTTTATATTTGCGTTGTTTGGTGTGTCCGAATTTCCTTCACTATTGCACTTTTAGCCGGAAAATGGGCGAATTCCTTCACTATTGCCCTTTTGGTCGAAAAACGTGTGAGCGGCGTGCTTTCGCTTTTCATTTCCATTCTCGATGATTTTCTCTGCGGTAGTGCTCTGATTTTCTGCTTCATAAATCTGATTTTCTGCTCTATAATCGTATTTATCAATTACTGGGAGGCTGCAATGTGCTGAAAAGGTGAGAATTAAATTTTTTACGCTGTTCATGTCGTCGCTACAACTACGTTTTTGGTTTTTTAAAGTCCTTTCATGTATTTGGGTCCTATTAGTAGTTATAATACTTTTTTAATGGAAATTTACACCTTATATGTTCAACTGTCTTCCCATGTCATTTTCACTAATTATGTGAGTCTCACCGTTCCAATTTTTGCTGTGTATGTGAACGCACTGTTCCCATTCGGCTGTTGCTGGAAAATTATTTTGACCCCAGGAAATAGACATAGAGGGAGAGAGAGGGTGAGAAAATAAGTCGTGCCTTCTTTGTTTTGCATTTTCGCTGTGTCTGTCAATTTCCACGGTTTTAATTTTAGCTGTGTATGTGATCCCTACTGTCCACATTTTTGCTGGCTATGTGAGTCCCAGTTGTTTTCATTCTCGCTGTCTAAGTGAGTCCCAATGCTCCCATTCTCGCTGTCTATGTGAGTCCCAATGTTTTCATTTCCATTGTCTATGTAAATTGCACTCTCCTCATTTTTGCTGTCTGTATGAGCCCTACTGTTTTCATTTTTGCTGTCTAAGTGAGCCTCACTGTTCCCAGTTTCGCTGTCTATGTGTGTTGTTGTGCTGTTTCAAAAGTAATTGTTGTCACAGGTCCCATGTTAGAAAGAGATCTCGCGCTCTATGCTAGAGAGAGGACTCGCGTTCTATGTTAGAGAGAGGTCTCGCGCTCTATGTTAGAGAGAGGTCTCGCGCTCTATGTTAGGGAGAGGTCTCGCGCTTTATGTTAAGGAGGGATTGCGCACTCTATGTTAAGGAGAGATGTTGCGCTCTCTTTCAGGGAGAGATATCGCGCTCTATGTTAGAGAGAGATATCGCGCTCTATGTGCGGGAGAGATGTCGCGCTCTATGTGAAGCTATATTGTGACGCTCTATGTTGTGAAAAAAGTGATTGAAGTGATTAAGAGAAACGTGGGTACGAAAATAGGGTAAAAATTAAACAAGTACTCCTGGGAACGCTCGCCAGCCTGGAATAAAAACAAGGGAGGGGCCCGGGCGTTAGCCCGGGCTACCTTCCTTGTCTCTATATATAATTCCCTTGCTTGGTCTGTTTGTGTGTCCGGAATTCCTTCACTATTGCACTTTTAGCCGGAAAATGGGCGAAATCACACAGTTTGCACTTTCTAACTGGAAAGGCGTGGAAGCCGTGCTTTTTGCTTTTTCATTTCTATTTTCAATGGAGAAGCTGGCGGTAGTGTTGCAATATTTCCGGCTACAATACTCTTAATTAAATGTATTTATCAATCAAAAGAGGCTGCAACATACTTGAAAGGTGAGAATTGATTATTTTTATTAATGTGTTCAAATACTTAGGTCAGTCTTCATGTTGATAATGTGTATGATATTGCTTACTTATCCTCTCAAAATCTTTTTGTAGAAAGGGGTATTGTATCCGTTGTGTATTTAGGTTGTGTGTATTCAGGAACAGTGTGAAAATAAGAGAGAGAGAGAGAGAGAGAGCGAGAGATAAAAAAAGTTCATTACTGTCTATGTGAGCCCCATTGTTCCTATTTTTGTAGTCTATGTGAGCCCCACCGTTTCCATTCGGCTGTTGCTGGAAAGTCCTTTTTAGTAAATATAGTTGAGTTAAATTGAAAAGCATACTCTACGGGATACTTCTGATACTCTACAGATATTTTCGCTGTGTATTTGAGCCCCACTGTCCCCATTTTGATGTGTATGTGAATTCCCAATGTTTCCATTTTGCTGTGTATGTGAATTCCCAATGTTTCCATTTTGCTGTCTGTGTGAGCCTCACTGTTCTAATTTGCGCTGTGTATTTGAGCCTCACTGTCCCCATTTTTGATGTGTATTTGAGCCCCAATGTCCCCATTTTTGCTGTGTATTTGAGCCCCACTGCCCCCCTTTTTGCTGTGTTTTTGATTCCCACTGTCCTGATTTTTGCTGTGTATGTGACTCCCACTGTCCCCATTTTGATGTGTATGTGAATCCCCAATGTTTCCATTTTGCTGTCTGTGTGAGCCCCACTGTTCTAATTTTCGCTCTGTATTTGAGCCCCACTGTCCAAATTTATGCTGTTTATTTGATTCCCACTGTCCCCATTTTGATGTGTATGTGAATCCCCAATATTTTCATTTTGCTGTCTGTGTAAGCCCCGCTGTTCTAATTTTCGCTGTGTATTCGAGCCCCACTGTCCCCATTTTAGCTGTCTACGTGTGCCCCACTGTTCCCATTTTTTGCTGTCCATGTTAGCCCCACTTTTCCCATTGTTACTGTCTATGCTAGCTGTCTATGTTACTGTTACTGTCTATACTGTCTATGTTAACCCCAATTGGTGGTGGGATGGGGAGTGGTGGATCACCGTTTTTCGGCGGAAAGAAAATTGAAACGAGTTTACGTGAGCTACTCAAACGCGGCAATTTCGGAAAAAACCATTTTGTTTTACTGGCGACTTGGGAGGCGGCTGGGGTGTATTGAAACAGGTATTTGCCGTTTATTTCCGGTTTAATATCTCTCTTTGTGTTTCTCTTTCTCTTTTCCTATCTGTTTTCATATACTTTCATGTTCTCATGTTCGCCCAACTGTTCCCATTTCCACTGTTTTTGTGAGCCCCACGTTTCCCATTCTCACTGTCTATGTGAACCCCATTGTTTCCATTCTCAATGGCTATGTGAGCCCCACTTTTCTCATTTTTTCCCTTTATTCGCTGTCTATGTGAAACTCACTTTGCCCATTCTCACTGTCCATGTTAATCCCACTTTCCCATTTGCACTGTATGTGTGAGCTACTCCACTGTTTCCATAATTGCTGTCCATGTGTGCCCCACTGTGCCCGTTTTCACTGTCTATATGAACCCCACTGTCCTCACGTTTGCCCTCTATGTGAGCCCCACTGTTTCTTTTATGCTTTCCATGTTGTTTTTGAAACCATTGAATGTGTGAACAGTGAAAAGGGTAGAAGAGAAAGAAGACGTTAAGCAAAAGAGGGAGAGACGAAAGCGAAGGAAGAACAAAATTAAAAACTCTCGCGCTTTATTTTTTAATTCACTTTCACTGTGTCTGTTATCCCCACTGTGAGAGAGCGCGCAAATAAAGGAAAAAAGAAGAAATGAACTTCTCGACACATCCATCTATCTAAACTCATCAAGGGAGGGGCCCGGGCGTTAGCCCGGGCTACCTACCTTGTCCTATTCTATATTTCGCTACTTTGGTTTGTTTGTCTGTCCGGAATTCCCTCACTATTGCACTTTTGGCCGGAAAATGGGCGAATTCCTTCACTATTGCACTTTCTAACTGGGGAGGCGTGAGCGGCGTGCTTTCGCCTTTCATTTTCAATTGGTAGTGAGATGGGGAGAGGTTGATCATCGTTGTTTTTTGGGGATAGAAAATGGCAACGAGTCAACGTGAGCTACGCGGCAAAGATTGGAAAAAGCCATTTTGTTTTTACTCTTTTTACTCTACTCTTTTACTCATTCTGTTCTACTGGCGACTCGGGAGGCGGCTGGGATGCATTCAAAAAGGTATTTGTCGTTTGTTTTTGGTTTTTATCTCTCTTTGTGTTTCTCTCTCCTCTTTTTCATCTCTTTTTTTTTCATACTCTCATCTTCGTTCGTTGTCTATGTGAGCCCCACTGTCTCAATTTTTGCTGTGTATGTGAGCTTCACTATCCCCATTTTTGTTGTCTATGTGAGCCCCACTGTCTTAATTTTTGCTGTGTATGGGATCCCCACTGCCCCCTTTTCGTTGTCTATGTAAGCCCCACTGTCCCCATTTTCGTTGTCTATGGGAGCCCCACTGTCCCATTTCAACTCTCTATGTGAGTCCCACTGTCCCCATTCACGCTGTCTATGGGAGCCCCACTGTCCCATTTTGACTCTCTATGTGAGTTCCACTGTCTCCATTCACGCTGTCTATGTGACCCCACTGTTCTCATTTTCGCTGTTTATGTGAGCCCCACTGTTCTCATTTTTGCTGTCTATGTTAGCCCCATTTTCCCCATTTCCGCTGTCTATGTTAGCCCCACTGTCCCCATTTTCGCTGTCTATGTGAGCCCCACTGTCGCCATTTTTGCTGTCTATGTGAGCCCCACTGTCCCCATTTCCGCTGTCTATGTGAGTCCCACTGTCCCCATTGTTGCTGTTTATGTGAGCCCCACTTATCCCATTTTTGCTGTAAATGTTAGCCTCATTGTCCCCATTTGCGCTGTCTATGTGAGCTCCACTGTCCCTATTTGCGCTGTCCATGTGAGCCCTACTCATCCTATTTTTGCTGTGTATGAGAGTAAGAGATTGAGAGAGAGACGGAAAGAGAGACAGAATGAGAGAGAAGGGGGAAGGGTTAATGGGTGAGAGAAGAAAGAGGGAATAGAAAAGAGTCTCGCCTGTCTTGAGAGAGATGTCTCGCGCTCAATGATGAAGAAAAGTCTCGCGCTCTATGTTAGGGAGAGATCCCGCGATACATGTTGAAAATAACTTCCGCGCCCTATGTCTAGGAGAAAAGAGGGCCAGGAAGCTCCCGCCAGCCTGGAATAGAAACAAGGGAGGGGCCCGGGCGTTAGCCCGGGGTACCTTCCTTGTCCTATTCTATATTTCGCTTACTCCGTATGTAACAATTCCATCACTATTGCACTTTTGGTCGAAAAAGAGTGAGGCAAATGATGGAACTGGGGAAAGATGGGAGACGTGAGAGAGACGTGCTTTCTGCTTTTCATTTTCAATTGGTAGTGAGTTGGGGAGTGGTGGATCACCGTTTTTTCGCGAATAGAAACTGGAAACGGGTTTACGTGAGCTGTTCTCAAACGCGGAAATTTTGGAAAAAGTCATTTTGCTCTACTGGCGACTCGAGAGGCGGCTGGGATGTATCAGAAAAGGTATTTGCGATTTATTTTTGGCTTTCTCTCTCTTTCTCTCTGTTTTTCATTCCTTTATATAACTATCCTGCTTTTTTACTCTTTTTCTCATATGCCCTATGTAGTACAAAACTGTTGCGGTCTATGTGAGGGAGAAATTTCGTGCTCTATGTAAGTAAGAACTGTCGTGCCCTCTGTCAAGAAAGATTATGAGAAGATGAGAGAGAGAGAGAGAGAGAGATAGAGAGAGAGAGAGATAGATAGAGAGAGAGAGAGAGAGAGAGAGAGAGAGAGAGAGAGATGAAAAGAGAGATAGATAGATAGAGAAATGGAAAGAGAAGAGGTGAGATAATATGTCGCGCGCCCTTTGTCCTCTATTTTCGCTGTCTATGTCAGCCCCACTCTTTCCATTTTGGCTGTCTATGTGAGCCCCACTGTCCCCATTTTCGCTGTCTATGTGAGCCCCAATGTCCCCATTTCCGCTGCCTATGTTAACCCCACTGTCCCCATTTATGCTGTCCATGTTAGCCCACTGTCCCCATTTTCTCTGTCTATGTAAGTCCCATTGTCCCCATTTCCGATGTCAATTCCCTTGCTTGGTCTGTCTGTGTGTAACAATTCACACACTTTTGTACTTTTGGTCGAGAATTTGGGGAAAATCACACAGTTTTGTCCTTTTGGTCGAGATGGGAAAGGAGGGCGTGAGCGAACGTGATCGAGATGCTTTTCATTTTCATTTCGGTGAGATAGGCGTGCGGTAGTGTTGCAATATTTTCGGCTACAACACTCTTAATTAAATGTATTTATCAATCAAAAGAGGCTGCAACATACTGGAAAGGTGAGAATTGATTTTTTATTAATGTGTTCAAATACTTAGGTCAGTCTTCATGTTGATAATGTGTATGATATTGCTTACTTATCCTCTCAAAAACTTTTTTTTTGTAGAAAGGGGTATTGTATTCGTTGTGTATTTGGGTTGTGTGTATTCAGGAACAGTGTGAAAATAAGAGAGAGAGAGAGAGAGAGAGAGATTAGAAAAAAAATTCATTACTGTCTATGTAAGCCCCACTGTTCCTATTTTTGTAGTCTATGTAAGCCCCACCGTTCCCATTCGGCTGTTGCTGGAAAGTCCTTTTCAGTAAATATAGGTTAAATTGAAGGGCATACCCTACGTGATACTTCTGATACTCTACAGATATTTTTGCTGTGTATTTGGGCCCCACTGTCCCCATTTCGATGTGTATGTGAATTCCCAATGTTTCCATTTTGCTGTCTGTGTGAGCCTCACTGTTCTAATTCGCGCTATGTATTTGAGCCCCACTGTCCCCATTTTTGCTGTGTATTTGAGCCCCACTGTCCCCATTTCGATGTGTATGTGAATTCCCAAAGTTTCCATTCTTGCTGTCTGTGTGAGCCTCACTGTTCTAATTTGCGCTGTGTATTTGAGCCTCACTGTCCCCATTTTTGATGTGTATTTGAGCCCCACTGTCCCCATTTTTGCTGTGTATTTGAGCCCCACTGTCCCCATTATTGCTGTGTTTTTGAGCCCCACTGTCCCCATTATTGCTGTGTATGTGACTCCCACTGTCCCCATTTCGATGTGTATGGTAATCCCCAATGTTTCCATTTTGCTGTCTGTGTGAGCCCCACTGTTCTAATTTTCGCTCTGTATTTGAGTCCCACTGTCCAAATTTTTGCTGTGTATTTGATTCCCACTGTCGCCATTTTGATGTGTATGTGAATCCCCAAAGTTTCAATTTTGCTGTCTGTGTGAGCCCCACTGTTCTATTTTCGCTCTGTATTTGAGCCCCACTGTCCCCATTTTTGATGTGTATTTGAGCCCCACTGTCCCCATTTTTGCTGTGTTTTTGATTCCCACTGTCCTAATTTTTGCTGTGTATGTGACTCCCACTGTCCCCATTTTGATGTGTATGTGAATCCCCAATGTTTCCATTTTGCTGTCTGTGTGAGCCCCACTGTTCTAATTTTCGCTCTGTATTTGAGCCCCACTGTCCAAATTTATGCTGTTTATTTGATTCCTACTGTCCCCATTTTGATGTGTATGTGAATCCCCAATGTTTTCATTTTGCTGTCTGTGTAAGCCCCGCTGTTCTGATTTTCGCTGTGTATTCGAGCCCCACTGTCCCCATTTTAGCTGTCTACGTGTGCCCCACTGTTCCCATTTTTTTGCTGTCCATGTTAGCCCCACTTTTCTCATTGTTACTGTCTATGCTAGCTGTCTATGTTACTGTTACTGTCTATACTGCCAATTGGTGGTGGGATGGGGAGTGCTGGATCACCGTTTTTCGGCGGAAAGGAAATGGAAACGAGTTGACGTGAGCTACTCAAACGCGGAAATTTCGGAAAAAAACATTTTGTTTTACTGGCGACTTGGGAGGCGGCTGGGGTGTATTAAAACAGGTATTTGCCGTTTATTTCCGGTTTAATATCTCTCTTTGTGTTTCTCTTTCTCTTTTTCCATCTGTTTTCATAAACTTTCATGTTCTCATGTTCGCCCAACTGTTCCCATTTCCACTGTTTTTGTGAGCCCCACTTTTTCCATTCTCACTGTCTATGTGAACCCCATTGTTTCCATTATCAATGGCTATGTGAGCCCCACTTTTCTCATTTTTTTCCCTGTATTCGCTGTCTATGTGAGACTCACTTTGCCCATTTTCACTGTCTATGTTAGTCCCACTTTTCTCACGTTTCCTGTCCATGCTAGGGCCACTATTTCCATTCTCACTGTTCATGTTAATCCCACTTTTCCCATTTGCACTATATGTGTGAGCTACTCCACTGTTCCCATAATTGCTGTCCATGTGAGCCCCACTGTGCCCGTTTTCACTGTCTATATGAACCCCACTGTCCTCATGTTCGCCCTCTATGTGAGCCCCACTGTTTCTTTTATGCTTTCTATGTTGTTTTTGAAACCATTGAATGTGTGAACAGTGAAAAAGGGAGAAGAGAAAGAAGACGTATAGCAAAAGAGGGAAAGATGAAAGCGAAGGGAGAAGAAAATTAAAAACTCTCGCGCTTTATTTTTTAATTCACTTTCACTGTGTCTGTTATCCCCACTGTGAGAGAGCGCGCGAATAAAGAAAAAAGAAGAAAACAAGAAATGAACATCTCGACACATCCATCTATCTAAACTCATCAAGGGAGGGACCCGGGCGTAGCCCGGGCTACCTCCCTTGTCCATATATATATTTCGCTACTTTGGTCTGTTTGTAACAATTCACACACTTTGCACTTTTGGTCGAAAAGAGAGTGAGGCAAGCGATGAAACTGGAAAAAGATGGGAGACGTGGGAGATACGTGCTTTCTGCTTTTCATTTTCAATTGGTAGTGAGTTGGGGAGTGGTGGATCACCGTTTTTTTGCGGATAGAGAATGGAGAATAGAAAATGGAAACGGGTTTGCGTGAGCTGTTCGTACGCGGAAATTTTGGAAAAGGCCATTTTGTTCTACTGGCGACTCGGGAGGCGGCTGGAATGCATTGAAAAAGGTATTTGTCGTTTATTTTTGGTTTATTATCTCTCTTCATCTTTATTTTTGATCCTTCTATCCAATTATCCTGCTTTTTGACTCTCTTGCTCATATGTAGTAGAATGAAAGTTTCGAGGGAGAACTTCCGCGCTCTATGCGACTTGAAACTGTCGCGCTCTTTGTGAAGAAGGATGAAGAGAGGATGAGAGAGAGAGATGAAAAGATAGATAGATAGAGAATAGAAGAGAGAATAAGATAATATACAGCGCCTTCTTTGTCTTTCATGTTCGCTGTGTTTGTCAATTTCCACGGTTTCAACTTTCGCTGTGTATGTAAACCCACTTTCCCCATTCCCGCTGTCTATGTGAGTCCCACTGTCCCATTTCAGCTGTTTATGTGAGCCCCAATGTCCCCATTTTCGCTGTCTATGTGAGCCCCAATGTCCCCATTTCCGCTGCCTATGTTAACCCCATTGTCCCCATTTCTGCTGTCCATGTTAGCCCCACTGTCCCCATTTTCGCTGTTTATGTTATCCCCACTGTCCCCATTTTCGCTGTCTATGTGAGCCCCACTGTCCCCAATTTCGCTGTCTATGTGAGTCCCACTGTCCCCATGTTTGCTGTTTATGTGAGTCCCACTTATCCCATTTTTGCTGTATATATTAGCCCATTGTCCCCATTTGCGCTGTCTATGTGAGCTCCACTGTCCCCATTTTTGCTGTCTATGTGAGCCCCACTGTCCCCATTTCCGCTGTCTATGTTAGCCCCACTGTCCCCATTTTTGCTGTTTATGTGAGCCCCACTTATCCCATTTCCGCTGTCTATGTGAGTCCCACTGTCCCCATTTCCGCTGTCTATGTGAGTCCCACTGTCCCCATTTTTGCTGTTCATGTGAGCCCCACTTATCCCATTTCTGCTGTAAATGTTAGCCTCATTGTCCCCATTTGCGCTGTCTATGTGAGCTCCACTGTCCCCATTTCCGCTGTCCATGTGAGCCCTACTCATCCTATCTTGCTGTGTATGAGAGAAAGAGATTGAGAGAGAGACGGAAAGAGAGACAGAATGAGAGAGAAGGGGGGAGGGTTAATGGAAAGCGTGAGAGAAGAAAGAGGGAATAGAAAAGAGTCTCGCCTGTCTTGAGAGAGATGTCTCGCGCTCAATGATGAAGTCAATGATATTTCGCTACTTTGGTCTTTTGTCATATTCCCACTGTCCCCATTTTTGCTGTGTATCTGAGTCCCACTGTCCCCATTTCGATGTGTATGTGAATCCCCAATGTTTTCATTTTGCTGTCTGTAGTCCCACTACTCTAATTTTCGCTGCCTATGTGAGCCCCACTTTGCCGTTTTTACTGTCTATGTTAACCCCACTCTTCCCATTTGCACTGTCTGCGTGAGCTCCACTGTCCCCATTTTTGCTGTCTGTGTGAGCCCCACTGTCCCCGTTTTTGCCTTTATGTGAGCCCCACTGTTCTCATTTTCGCTGTCTATGTGAGCCCCACTCTTCTCATTTTTGCTGTCTATGTTAGCCCCATTTTCCCCATTTCCGCTGTCTATGTTAGCCCCACTGTCCCCATTTCCGCTGTCCATGTGAGCCCTACTCATCCTATTTTGCTGTGTATGAGAGAAAGAGATTGAGAGAGAGACGGAAAGAGAGACAGAATGAGAGAGAAGGGGGAGGGTTAATGAAAAGCGTGAGAGAAGAAAGAGGGAATAGAAAAGAGTCTCGCCTGTCTTGAGAGAGATGTCTCGCGCTCAATGATGAAGAAAAGTCTCGCGCTCTATGTTAGGGAGAGGTCTCTCACTCTATGTTAGAGAGAATTCTCGCGCTCATGTTGAGAGAAGTATTGCGCGAGAGATCCCGCGATACATGTTGAAGAGATCCCGCGATGTTACGGAGAGATCCCGCGATACATGTTGAAAATAACTTCCGCGCCCTATGTCTAGGAGAAAAGAAGGCCAGGAAGCTCCCGCCAGCCTGGAATAGAAACAAGGGAGGGGCCCGGGCGTTAGCCCGGGCTACCTACCTTGTCCATATATATATTTCGCTACTTTGGTCTGTTTGTAACAATTCACACACTTTGCACTTTTGGTCGAAAAGAGAGTGAGGCAAGCGATGAAACTGGGAAAAGATGGGAGACGTGGGAGATACGTGCTTTCTGCTTTTTATTTTCAATTGATGGTGGGATGGGTAGTGGTGGATCATCGTTTTTCCCCTGATAGAAAATGGAGAATAGAAAATGGAAACGGGTTTACGTGAGCTGTTCATACGCGAAAATTTGGAAAAAGCCATTTTTTCTACTGGCCACTCGGGAGGCGGCTGAGATGCATTGAAAAAGGTATTTGTCGTTTATTTTTGGTTCAATATGTCTCTTTGTGCTACTCTTTCTCTCTTTCTTGCATCTCTTTTTTCTCATTCACTCATGCTCGCTGTCCATGTGAATCCAACTGTCTTCATTTTCGCTGTATATGTGAGCTCCACTGTCCCCATTTTGGCTGTCTATGTTAACTCCACTTTTCCCATTCTTACTGTTTATGTGAGCCCCACTGTACTCATGGTTGCCGTCTATCACGGTTTCAATTTTCGCTGTGTCTTTGAGCTACACTGTCTCAATTTTTGCTGTGAATGGGAGCCCCACTGTCTCAATTTTTGCTGTGTATGGGAACCCCACTGCCCCCTCTTGCGTTGTCTATGTGAGCCCCACTGTCTCAATTTTTGCTGTGTATGGGAGCCCCACTGTACTCATGGTTGCTGTCTATGTGAGCCCCACGGTTTCAATTTTTGATGTGTATTTGAGCTGCACTGCCTCAATTTTCGCTGTGTATGGGAGCCCCACTGCCCCCATTTTTGTTGTCTATGTGAGCCCCACTATCCCCATTTTCGCTGTCTATGTGAACCCCACTGTCTCCATTTTCGCTGTCTATGTAAGCCCCACTGTCTCCATTTTCGCTGTCTAAGTAAGCCCCACTATCCCCATTTTCGCTGTCCATGTAAGTCCCACTGTCCCCATTTTCGATGTCTATGAAAGCCCCACTGTCTCCATTTTTGCTGTCCATGTAAGCCCCACTGTCCCCATTTTCGCTGTCTATGTGCGCCCCACTGTCCCCATTTTCACTGTCCATGTAGGCCCCACTGTCCCCATTTTCGCTGTCTATGTGAGCCCCACTGTTTCCATTTCCGCTGTTTATGTTAGCCTAACTGTTCCCAGTCCGCTGTCTCTGTGAGCCCCACTGTCCTCATTTCCGCTGTCTGTCTATGTGTGCCCCACTGTCTTTATTTTCTCTGTCTATGTTTGTTCCACTTTGTCAATTTACGCTGTTTATGTGAGCCATAGTCCCATTTCTGCTGTGTATGAGAGAGAAAGAGAGAGAGAGAAAGAGAGAAAGAGAGAGAGACAGAAAGATAGCAGGAGAGAGGGACATAAAAAGAGAAGGAGAGGGCGGGGATGGGGGGGGGTGGGGTTAATGGAGAGCGTGAGAGAAAAAATAAATAATAGAAATGCATCTTGCCTTTTATGGTTGAGAAATTTCTCGCGCTCAATGTTAAGGAAAGGTCTCTCGCCCTCTGTTAGGGAGAAGTCGCACGCTCAATGTTAGCAAGAGGTTGCGCGCTCTATGTAGTAGAAGGTGGAGAAAAACGTGATTGAAATGTTTGAGAAAAACGAAAGTTCGGGAAATGAAGCATAAATTAAACAAACACTCACATAAGCTCTCGCCAGCCTGGAATAAAAACAAGGGAGGCGGAGGCGGCTTTAGCCGCCGGCGACCTTCCTTGTTAATATATAATTCCCTTGCTTGGTCTGTTTGTAGGTGTGAGGCAAATGCCTGCACTTTTAGTCGAAAAGCGGGCGAGAAGAGTAAGGAAAGCCGCGTGAAGATGGACGTGCTTTCTGCTTTTCATTTTCAATCGGTAGTGGGATGGGGAGTGGTGGATTTTTTTTCGCGGATTGAAAATGGAAACAAGTTAACGTGAGCTGTTGGAACGCGGCGATTTTGAAAAAAAAACCATTTTGTTTTACTGGCGACTCGGGAGGCGGCTGGGATGATATGAAAAAAGTATTTTCCGTAATTTTTGGGCTTTCTTCCTTCCTTTTCTTTCTTTCTTTGCATTCTTCTCTTCAACCATCTTTTTTCAATTATAATCAACGTTTCTCATTGTGTTTACGCCCTATGTTAAGAGAAATTTCCGGAAAAATTTCCGCGCCATATTTCACTCTCTATGTAATTTTCACTGCTCCTCTTTTCGCTGTATATGTAAGCCCCATTTGTCCATGTGAGCCCCACTGTCTATGTAAGCCCCACTGTCTATGTGAGTCCCACTTTTCCCATTTTTACTGTCCATGTAAGCCCCACTGTCTATGTTAGCCCCACTGTCTATGTGAGCCCCACTGTCTATGTAAGCCCCACTTTCCCCATTATCACTGTCCATGTAAGCCCCACTGTCTATGTGAGCCCCACTCTCCCCATTTTCACTGTCTATGTAAGCCCCACTGTCTATGTGAGCCCCACTGTCTATGTGAGCTTCACTGTCTATGTGAGCCCCACTGTCTATGTGAGCTCCAATTTCCCCATTTTCACTGTCAATGTAAGCCCCACCGTCTATGTGAGCCCCACTGTCTGTGTAAGCCCCACTGTCTATGTGAGCCCCACTGTCTATGTGAGCTCCACTGTCTATGTGAGCCCCACTGTCTATGTGAGCTCCACTGTCTATGTGAGCTCCACTGTCTATGTGAGCTCCACTGTCTATGTGAGCCCCACTTTCCCCATTATCACTGTCCATGTAAGCCCCACTGTCTATGTAAGCCCCACTGTCTAACTGTCTATGTAAGCTCCACTGTCCATATAAGCCCCACCGTCCATGTGAGCCCCACTTTCCCCATTTTCGCTGTCAATGTAAGCCCTACCGTCTATGTGAGCCCCAATGTCTGTGTAAGCCCCACTGTCTATGTGAGCCTCACTGTCTATGTGAGCTCCACTGTCTATGTGAGCTCCACTGTCTATGTGAGCTCCACTGTCTATGTGAGCCCCACTTTTCCCATTATCACTGTCCATGTAAGCCCCACTGTCTATGTGAGCCCCACTCTCCCCATTTTCACTGTCTATGTAAGCCCCACTGTCTATGTGAGCCCCACTGTCTATGTGAGCCCCACTTTCCCCATTTTCGCTGTCAATGTAAGCCCTACCGTCTATGTGAGCCCCAATGTCTGTGTAAGCCCCACTGTCTATGTGAGCCTCACTGTCTATGTGAGCTCCACTGTCTATGTGAGCTCCACTGTCTATGTGAGCTCCACTGTCTATGTGAGCCCCACTTTCCCCATTATCACTGTCCATGTAAGCCCCACTGTCTATGTGAGCCCCACTCTCCCCATTTTCACTGTCTATGTAAGCCCCACTGTCTATGTGAGCCCCACTGTCTATGTGAGCTCCACTGTCTATGTGAGCTCCACTGTCTATGTGAGCTCCACTGTCTATGTGAGCCCCACTTCCCCCATTATCACTGTCCATGTAAGCCCCACTGTCTATGTGAGCCCCACTCTCCCCATTTTCACTGTCTATGTAAGCCCCACTGTCTATGTAAGGCCCACTGTCTATGTAAGCCCCACTGTCTAACTGTCTATGTAAGCTCCACTGTCCATATAAGCCCCACCGTCTGTAAGAGCCCCACTTTTCCCATTTTCACTGTCAATGTAAGCCCCACTGTCTATATAAGCCCCATTGTCTATGTAAGCCTCACTGTCTGTGTGAGCCCCACTTTCCCCATGTTCACTGTCTATGTAAGCCCCACTGTGCCTATTTTCGCTGTCTAAGCCCCACTGTGCCTTTTTTCGCTGTCTTTGTGAGCTTAACGGTTCGGCTGTTCAAGCAAGGAATTTATCACGCTCTTTTAAAGATAACTTTTGCGCTCGAGGATTTTCCGAAGACGAGAAAATGAAAGAAACATCTTGACGCACCCACCGACCTAGACTCATCAAGGGAGGGGCCCGGGCGTAGCCCGGGGTACCTTCCTTGTCTACTTTTATATTTGCGTAGTTTGGTCTGTCTGTCTGTGTGTCCGATTTTGCTTCACTATTGCACTTTTGGTCGAAAATGGGGTGAAGCAAGTGAGGCAAGCTGGGAAGCTGGGAGACGTGAGAGAACGTGAGATTTCATTTTTCCAAATCGGTTGCTGCTGGGCAGTTGAGCAATGACAAGTGCAGCTCAACAGGATAGACGAGTTTCACGCCGTCACGGTTAACAGGAATGGCTTAACAGGGTAGGAAAATGGGTATAAAAGCGCGGCGGAAATGGGGGAGAACCATTCGAACGCTCTGTTCTCTCTGAGGATGCCTCCTCCGGAGTGGAGCTGTTGTTGTGGATTGGATTGCTGATGGTTGGACGGGGGACCTGCTGTAAGAGCCACTGTGGTTCCCGCTACCTGCTGAATCTAGAGAAGAGCAAACGAAGAAGAAACTCTACATCCGGATAAATGTAGACAAAAAGAGATTTTTTACTGTGTTGCTCTCGCGTTCTGCTATTATTACGGCTAGGGTGTTGACAAAAACTCCCCGCGCTCTATGTTGGGAAGAACTGTCGCGCCCTATGTTGGGAAGAACTCTCGCGCCCCATGTTAGAAGGAGGTTTCGCGCTCTATGTTTTGGAGAGTTTTTGCGCTCTATGTGAGAGAGAGAGAGAGGTCTCGCGCTCTACGTTAGCGAGAGGTCTCGCGCTCTATGTGAGGAAGGGTCTCGCGCTCTATGTAAAGGAGAGGTCTCGCTCTTCATATTAGAAAGATGTCTCGCGCTCTACGTTAGCGAGAGGTCTCGCGCTCTATGTGAGGAAGGGTCTCGCGCTCTATGTAAAGGAGAGGTCTCGCTCTTCATATTAGAAAGATGTCTCGCTCTCTATTTTAGTGAGAGGTCTTGCGCTCTACGTTAGAGAGAGGTCTCGCGCTCTACGTTAGAGAGAGGTCTCGCGCTCTACGTTAGCGAGAGGTCTCGCGCTCTACGTTAGCGAGAGGTCTCGCGCTCTATGTGAGGAAGGGTCTCGCGCTCTATGTAAAGGAGAGGTCTCGCTCTTCATATTAGAAAGATGTCTCGCTCTCTATGTTAGTGAGAGGTCTTGCGCTCTACGTTAGAGAGAGGTCTCGCGCTCTACGTTAGAGAGAGGTCTCGCGCTCTATGTTAGCGAGAGGTCTCGCGCTCTATGTTAAGGAGAACCTTCGCGCTCTATGTTAAGGATAATTCCCGCGCTCTATGTTCAGAAAAACTTTCGCTCTCGAGGACTTTTCAAAGACGAAGAATATGAAAAAGACTTCTCGACGCAACCACCGACCTAGACTCATCAAGGGAGGGACCCGGGCGTAGCCCGGGGTACCTTCCTTGTCTATTAATATATTTGCGTAGTTTGGTCTGTCTGTCTGTGTGTCCGATTTTGCTTCACTATTGCACTTTTGGTCGAAAATCGGGTGAAGCAAGTGAGGCAAGCTGGGAAGCTGGAAGACGTGAGAGAACGTGAGATTTCATTTTTCCAAATCGGTTGCTGCTGGGATTTGGCAATAGCGAGTGCATCTCAACAGGATAGACGAGTTTCACGCCGTCACGGTTAACAGGAACGGCCTAACGGGGTAGGAAAGTGGGTATAAAAGCGCGGCGGGACGAGGGGAGAGTCATTCGAACGCTCTGTTCGCCTGGAGGATGCCTGCTCCGGACTGGAGCTCTCGGTGTGGATTGGACTGCTTATGGATGGAGTGGAGTCCTGCTGTAGGAGCCACTGGGGCTCTTTCTTCCTGCTGGATTCCAAGAAGAGCAAACCAAGAAGAAACTCTACATCCGGATAATTGTAGACAGAAAGAGATTTCTTACTGTGTTGCTCTCACGTTCTGCTATTATTACGGCTAGGGTGTTGACAAAAACTCGCGCGTCCTATGTTGGGAAGAGGTCTCGCGCTCTATGTTGGGAAGAGGTCTCGCGCTCTATGTTGGGAAGAGGTCTCGCGCTCTATGTTAGCGAGAGGTCTCGCGCTCTATGTTAGCGAGAGGTCTCGCGCTCTGTGTTAGCGAGAGGTCTCGCGCTCTGTGTTAGAGAGAGGTCTCGCGCTCTATGTTAGAGAGAGAGAGAGATCTCGCGCTCTATGTTAGCGAGAGGTCTCGCGCTCTATGTTAGAGAGAGGTCTCGCGCTCTGTGTTAGAGAGAGGTTTCGCGCTCTATGTTAGAGAGAGGTCTCGCGCTCTATGTTAGCGAGAGGTCTCGCGCTCTATGTTAGCGAGAGGTCTCGCGCTCTGTGTTAGAGAGAGGTCTCGCGCTCTATGTTAGCGAGAGGTCTCGCGCTCTATGCTGAGGAGAGCTTCCAAGCCCTATGTTAGGGAGAGCTCCCGCGCCCTATGTTGGGGAGAGAAGGGGAGCTCCCGCGCTCTATGCTGAGGAGAACTACCGCGCTCTGTGTCAAGGAGAACTACCGCGATCTATGCTAAAGAGAACTCCCGCGCTCTATGTTAAGGAGAACTTCCACGCTGTATGTTGAGGGAAACTTCCGCGCTCTATGTTAAGGAGAACTTCAGCGGTCTAGGTTAAGGAGAATTTCAACGCTCTATGCTAAGGGAAACTTCCGGGCTCTATGCTGAGGAGAACTTCCGCGCTCTATGCTAAGGAGAAATTCCGCGATTGTGTTAGAGAAAACTATCGCGCTCTATGTTAAGGGAAACTTCCGCGCTCCATGTTGAGAAGAGCTGTCGAACTCTATGTTGAAAAGAGCTGTCGCGCTATTTGTTATGGAAGAGTATCGCGCCGTGAAACAATTGATATGAACATAGAAAAAAGAGAGGAGGGAAGAAAGGTAAAAAAGAGAACTGGAAACTGTAGCCAGCCTAGACTCATCAAGGGAGGGACCCGGGCGTAGCCCGGGGTACCTTCCTTGTCTATCCCTTTTATATTTGCCTTGCTTGGTTTGTGTGTGTGTGTGTGTGTGTGTGGGTCTGATGGAATCGGGTGTGTGAAGCTGTCCTTTTGGTCGAAAAATGGGCGAAAAGTTGCACTTTGTAGTTGGTTTGGGGAAAAACGCGTGAGCAATACGTGTTTTTCCTGCTTTCATTTTCATTCTCGATGGATACACCGGCGGTAGTGCTCTGGATGTTTGGCTATTGAATCGTTGCTTATTTATTAATTCATTGGTTACTGGAGGCCAGTTAAACGGGAAAGGTGGGGATGCAATTTTGTATGTCTGTTGTATAAACTATGTCACTTGATTTTTATTCATTTGCTCATTAATGCTATAAACTTCTCCAAATATTTTTCTAAAAAACAAGACAAAAGAGAGAGAGAGAAAGAGAGAAAGAGAAAGAGAGAGAGGGAGAGGGAGAGATAGAGATTAAGTAAGTTCAACTGTCTATGTAAGCCCAACTGTTTTTATTTTCACTGATTTTGTGGTCCCCACTGTTTTAAATTTCATTGTCTATGTAGGCCCCAATGTTCTTATTTTCACTGTTTGTGTAAGCTCCACTTTTCTTATTTTCACTGTATATGTAAGCCCCACTTTTTTCATTTTCACTGTCTATGTTAGCCCCATTTTTCCTGTTTTCACTGTATGTGAGTCCTACTGTTTTCACTTTCACTGTCTATGTAAGCCCCACTGTCCCCATTTTCACTGTCTATGTGGGTCCAACTGTTTTAAAATCACTGTCTATGTTGGCCCCGATGTTCTAATTTTCACTGTCTATGTTAGCCCCACTTTTCCTGTTTTCACTGTATGTGAACCCCACTGTTTTCACTTGCACTGTCTATGTAAGCCCCACTCTTCCCATTTTTACTGTCTATGTGGGTGCCACTGTTTCCAATTGCACTGTCTATGTGATTCCCACTGTTCCCATTTTTGCAATAGCAAGTGCATCTCACTTGGTAGACGAGTTTCACGCGATCACGGTTAACAGGAATGGCTTAACAGGGAGGAAAATGGGTATAAAAGCGCGGCGAGAAGAGGGAGAGCCATTCGAACGCTTTGTTCGCCCCAAGCATGCCCGCCCTGGAGTGGAGCCGAGGATGTTAAGGGAGTTCTCGCGCACTATGTTAGGAAGCGGTCTTGCGCCCTGTGTTAGGGAAAGCTCCCGCGCTCTATGTTAAAGAGAGAGTTCCCGCGCCCTATGTTAAGGAAGGTCTCGCGCCCTATGTTAGAGAAAGGTCTCGCGCCCTATAATAGGGAGAGCTTTCGCGCCCGGCGCCCTTTGTTGAGGGAGGTCTCGCGCCCTATGTTACGGAAAGGTCTCGCGCCCTATGTTAGAGAGAGTTTCCGCGCTCTATATTAGAGAGAGCTTCCGCGCTCTATTTTAGAGAAAGAGAGAGAGTTCCCGCGCCCTATGTTAGGGAGAGGTCTCGCGCTCTATGCTAGGGAGAGCTTCCGCGCACCATGTTAGAGAGAGAGTTCCCGCGCCCTATGTTAGAGAGAGAGTTCCCGCGCCCTATGTTAAGGAAGGTCTCGCGCCCTATGTTAGGGAGAGGTCTCGCGCCCTATGTTTGACAGATATTCCGCGCCCTATGTTAAGGAGAGAGGCCGCGCCTTATGTTGGAGAGATATCTTGCGCTCTATGTTAGGGAGAAATTTCGCGCTTTATGATAAGGGGAACTTCCGTGCTCTATGTTAAGAAAACTCCCGCGCGCTATGTTAAGGAGAGGTTTCGCGCTCTATGATCGGGAGAACTTCCATGTCCTGTGTTCAGAAAAGAAGGCCAGGAAGCTTCCGCCAGCCTAGGCTCAAACAAGGGAGGAGGAGGCGGCTTTAGCCGCCGGCGCCCTCCCTTGTCTACTAATATATTTGCGTTGTTTGGTCTGTCTGTCTGTCTGTGTGTCCGATTTTGCTTCACTATTGCACTTTTGGTCGAAAAATGGTGAGGAAACTGAGGCAAGCTGGGTGAGGCAAATGGCGTGAGAGAACGTGCAATTTCATTTTCCCAAACCGGTTGCTGCTGGGATTTGGCAATAGAAAATTTATTATCTAAACAGGATAGATACAACAAGGAAACAGGAGGATAGGATCACGCCGTCACGGTTAACAGGAATGGCTTAACAGGGTAGGAAAATGGGTATAAAAGCGCGGCGGGAAGGTAGAGAGCCATTCGAACGCTCTGTTCGCCCCGAGGATGCCTGCTCCGGAATGGAGCTGCTGTTGTGGATTGGATGGATGGTCCAAAGTGCTGCTGTTGGAGCCACTGGGGCTTCTTCTTCCTGCTGGATTCCATGAAGAGCAAACCAAGAAGAAACTCTACATCCGGATAATTGTAGACAAAAAGAGATTTTTTACTGTGTTGTTCTCGCGTTCTGATATTATTACGGCTAGGGTGTTGACAAAAACTTCCGCGCCCTATGTTGGGAAGAACTCTCGCGCCCTATGTTGGGAAGAACTCTCGCGCTCTATGTTAGCGAGAGGTCTCGCGCTCTATGTAAAGGAGAGGTCTCGCGCTCTATGTGAGGGAGACTCTCGCGCTCTATGTTTAGGAGAACTCTAGCTCTCTATGTTAGGGAGAACTTCGGCACTCCCTATTTTAGGGAGAAAGAAGTCTCGCTCTCTATGTTAGGGATTGCTCTCCACGTCAGGAGGAGATATCACGCTCTATGTGGAGGAGGATTTCGCACCCTATGTTAGAGATGTTGGGTTCTATGTTAAGGAAGAAATCACGCGCTCTATGTTAAGGAAGAGATCTCGCGCTCTATGTTAAGGAGAGAGTCTCGCGCTCTATGTAAGCAAAAGGTCTCCGCTCTAAGTTAGGGTCTCGCTCTCTATGTTAGGGAGAGGGATTGCTCTCTATGTCTGGAGGAGATATCACGCTCTATGTGGAGGAGGATTTCGCGCCCTATGTTAGAGATGTTGGGTTCTATGTTAAGGAAGAGATCTCGCGCTTTATGTTAAGGAAGAGATCTTGCGCTCTATGTTAAGGAGAGAGTCTCGCGCTCTATGTAAGCAAAAGGTCTCCGCTCTAAGTTAGGGTCTCGCTCTCTGTGTTAGGGAGAGATATCGCTCTCCGTGTTAGGTTCTCCATTTTGAGTGTCTATGTGAGCCCCACTCTCCCCATTTTGGCTGTCTATGTGGGCCCCACTGTCCCTATTTTGGCTGTCTATGTGAGCCCGACTGTCTATGTGAGCTTCACTCTCCCCATATGCGCGGTCCATGTGAACCCCATTCTCCCCATTTTGGCTGTCTATGTTATACAACTACAGTTACAAACACAAACAATTCAGCGGGTGAACCGTCCCAAATAGGAGAGACAGAAGACAAAGAGTGAAAGAGAGGTAAAGAGAAATAGAGAGAGAGAGAGAGAGAGAGAAAGAGAAAAAGAGAGAGATAGAAAGAGAGAGAAGGAGAAAATGAAAAGAAACTCGAACTTCTATTGCACTCTATACGTTCGATGTCTATGTAATTCCAACTATGTTAGGAAGAGAGAGGACGAAAAAGAAAAAGAGAAAAGAAAAAAGAGGCATCCCGACGCACACACCGGCCTATACTCATCAAGGGAGGGACCCGGGCGTAGCCCGGGGTACCTTCCTTGTCTATTTATATATTTGCGTTGTTTGGTCTGTCTGTCTGTCTGTGTGTCCGATTTGCTTCACTATTGCACTTTTGGTCGGGAAATGGGGTGAGGCAAGTGAAGCAAGCTGGGTGAAGCAAATGGCGTGGGGGAACGTGAGATTTCATTTTTCCAAATCGGTTGCTGCTGGGCAGTTGAGCAATGGCAAGTGCAGCTCAACAGGATATACGAGTTTCACGCCGTCACGGTTAACAGGAATGGCTTTAACGGGGTAAGAAAGTGGGTATAAAAGCGCGGCGGGACGAGGGGAGAGTAATTCGAACGCTCTGTTCGCCGGGAGGATGCCTGCTCCGGGATGGAGCTGTTGTTGTGGATTGGATGGATGATCGGAAGTGCTGCTGTAGGAGCCACTGGGGCTCCTTCTTCCTGCTAGATGTCAAGAAGAGCAAAAACCAAGAAGAAACTCTGCATCCGGATAATTGTAGACAGAAAGAGTTTTTTTCACTGTGTTGCTCTCGCGTTTTGCTATTATTACGACCGGGGTGTTGAAAACTCCCGCGCCATATGTTGGTAAGAACTCTCGCGCTCTATGTTAGAGAGAGGTCTCGCGCTCTACGTTAGAGAGAGGTCTCGCGCTCTACATTAGAGAGAGGTCCCGCGCTCTACATTAGAGAGAGGTCTCGCGCTCGATGTTAGAGAGAGGTCTCGCGCTCGACGTTAAAGAGAGGTCTCGCGCTCTATGTTAGCGAGAGGTCTCGCGCTCTACGTTAGAGAGAGGTCTTGCGCTCTATGTGAGGGAGACTCTCGCGATCTATGTTAGGAAGAACTTTAGCTCTCTATGTTAGGGAGAGAGAAGTCTCGCTGTCTATGTTAGGGAGAGGGATTGCTCTCTATGTCAGGAGGAGATATCACGCTCTATGTGGAGGATGATTTTGCGCTCTATGTAAGAAGGCGGTATCTTGCTCTAACTTAGAGAGAGGTCGCGCTTTTTATGTTAAGGAGAGAGTCTCGCGCTCTATGTAAGCAAAAGGTCTTCGCTCTAAGTTAGGGTCTCGCTCTCTATGTTATGAAGAGATATCGCTCTCCATGTTAGGAAGAGGTTTCGCGCTCTATGTTAGGAATAGGTCTCACGCCCTGCGCTAGAGAGACGTCTCGCTCTCTATGTTAGGGAGAGTCTCGCGTTCTACGTATAGAAGGTGTCTCACGTTCTAAGTTAGACAGATCTCGCTTTCGATGTTAGGAAGAGATAACGTTATCTATGTTAGGGAGAGGTCTTGCGATCTATGTAAAGGAGAGGTCTCGCTCTCTGAATTAGAGAGGTATCACGCTCATTGTTGAGAAAGACTGTTGCGCTATATGTTGAGAAAAATAAGTCAGGAAGCTCCCGCCAGCCTAGGGTCACACAAGGGAGGGACCCGGGCGTAGCCCGGGGTACCTTCCTTGTCCTTTGTATAATTCGCCTGCTTGGTTTGTGTGTGTGTGTGTGTGTGGGTCTGATGGAATTTGATGAAGGAATTCATGAAGCTTTTGTCCTTTTGGTCGAAGAATGGGCAAAAAGTTGCACTTTGTAGTTGGTTTGGGGAAAAGCGCGTGAGCGGTACGTGCTTTTGCTGCTTTCATTTTCATTCTCAATGGATACACCGGCGGTAGTGCTCTGGATTTTTGGCTATAGAATTGTTGAATAGTCGTTATTATTGATCTATAGACCTGCGGAGGCTACAAAAAGGTGAGAATTGATTCATATTTCTGTTATAGTTGCTTATTTCTGTGAACTTCTCTATGTACCTGTGTGAAAATGCGTTCACTAATGCTGTCATTTTCTGTAAAGATTTGTAAAGAAAATTTTCCGCGCCTCATTTCACTGTCTTTGTAATTTCCACTGCTCCCCTTTTCACTGTCTATGTAGGCCCCACTGTTTTTATTTTCACTGTCTATGTAAGCCCCACTATCCCCATTTTCTCTGTCTATGTAAGCCGCGTTGTTTACCTTTTAACTGTCTATGTAAGCCCCACTGTCTATGTAAGCCCCACTGTCTATGTGAGCCCCACTTTCCTCATTTTCACTGTCTATGTAAGCCCCACTATGTGAGCCCCACTGTCTATGTGAGCCCACTTTTCTCATTTTCGCTGTCTATGTAAGCCCACTGTCTATGTGAGTCCCACTTTTCTCATTTTCACTGTCTATGTGAGCCCCACTTTCACTGTCTATGTAAGCCCCACTGTCTATGTAAGCCCCACTGTCTATGTAAGCCCCACTGTCTATATAAGCCCCACTGTCTATGTAAGCCCCACTGTCTATGTAAGCCCCACTGTCTATGTGAGCCCCACTGTCTATGTGAGCCCCACTTTCCCCATTTTCACTGTCTGTGTAAGCCCCACTGTCTATGTGAGCCCCACTGTCTATGTGAGCCCCACTGTCTATGTAAGCCCCACTGTATATGTAAGCCCCACTGTCTATGTAAGCCCCACTGTCTATGTGAGCCCCACTGTCTATGTGAGCCCCACTTTCTTCATTTTCACTGTCTATGTAAGCCCCACTATCCTTATTTTCACTGTCCATGTAAGCCCCAATGTCTATGTAAGCCCCACTGTCTATGTAAGCCCCACTGTCTATGTAAGCCCCACTGTCTATGTAAGCCCCACTGTCTATGTGAGCCCCACTGTCTATGTAAGCCCCACTGTCTATGTAAGCCCCACTGTCTATGTAAGCCCCACTGTCTATGTAAGCCCCACTATCTATGTAAGCCCCACTTTCTATGTAAGCCCCACTGTCTATGTGAGCCCCACTTTCCCCATTTTCACTGTCTATGTAAGCCCCACTGTCTATGTAAGCTCCACTGTCTATGTAAGCCCCACTGTCTATGTAAGCCCCACTTTCTTCATTTTCACTGTCTATGTAAGCCCCACTATCCTTATGTTCACTGTCCATGTAAGCCCCACTGTCTATGTAAGCCCCACTGTCTATGTAAGCCCCACTGTCTATGTGAGCCCCACTGTCTATGTAAGCCCCACTGTCTATGTAAGCCCCACTTTCTTCATTTTCACTGTCTATGTAAGCCCCACTATCCTTATTTTCACTGTCCATGTAAGCCCCAATGTCTATGTAAGCCCCACTGTCTATGTAAGCCCCACTGTCTATGTAAGCCCCACTGTCTATGTAAGCCCCACTGTCTATGTGAGCCCCACTGTCTATGTAAGCCCCACTGTCTATGTAAGCCCCACTGTCTATGTAAGCCCCACTGTCTATGTAAGCCCCACTATCTATGTAAGCCCCACTTTCTATGTAAGCCCCACTGTCTATGTGAGCCCCACTTTCCCCATTTTCACTGTCTATGTAAGCCCCACTGTCTATGTAAGCTCCACTGTCTATGTAAGCCCCACTGTCTATGTAAGCCCGCTGTCTATGTAAGCCCCACTGTCTATGTAACCCCGCTGTCTATGTAAGCCCCACTTTCCCCATTTTCACTGTCTATGTGAGCCCCACTGTCTATGTAAGCTCCACTGTCTATGTAAGCCCCACTGTCTATGTAAGCCCGCTGTCTATGTAAGCCCCACTGTCCATATAAGCCCCACTGTCTATGTGAGCCCCACTTTCTCCATTGTCACTGTCTATGTAAGCCCCACTGTCTATGTGAGCCCCACTTTCCCCATTTTCACTGTCTATGTAAGCCCCACTCTCTATGTAAGCCCGCTGTCTATGTAAGCCCCACTGTCTGTGTGAACCCCACTGTCCCCATTTTCACTGTCTATGTAAGCCCCACTGTGCCTATTTTCGCTGTCTATGTGAGCTTAACGGTTCGGCTGTTCAAGGAATTTATCACGCGTTTTTTTAAAGATAACTTTCGCGCTCGAGGATTTTCCGAAGACGAGAAAATGAAAGAAACATCTCTACGCACCCACCGACCTAGACTCATCAAGGGAGGGGGAGCCGGCTTTAGCCGGCGGCACCTTCCTTGTCTACTTTTATATTTGCGTAGTTTGGTCTGTCTGTCTGTGTGTCCGATTTTGCTTCACTATTGCACTTTTGGTCGAAAATGGGGTGAAGCAAGTGAGGCAAGCTGGGAAGCTGGGAGACGTGAGAGAACGTGAGATTTCATTTTTCCCAACCGGCTGCTGCTGGGATTTGGCAATAGAAAATTTCTCTAAACAGGATAGACGAGTTTCACGCCGTCACGGTTAACAGGAATGGCTTAACAGGTAAGAAAATGGGTATAAAAGCGCGGCGGGAAGGGAGAGAGCCATTCGAACGTTCTGTTCGCCCGGAGGATGCCCGCTTTGGACTGGATCTGCGGCCATGGAATGGATCGCTGATGGATGGACCGGAGTTCTGCTGTAGGAGCCACTGGGGCTCCCACTACCTGCTGAATCTAGAGAAGAGCAAACGAAGAAGAAACTCTACATCCGGATAAATGTAGACAAAAAGAGATTTTTTACTGTGTTGCTCTCGCGTTCTGCTATTATTACGGCTAGGGTGTTGACAAAAACTCCCCGCGCTCTATGTTGGGAAGAACTGTCGCGCCCTATGTTGGGAAGAACTCTCGCGCCCCATGTTAGAAGGAGGTTTCGCGCTCTATGTTTTGGAGAGTTTTTGCGCTCTATGTGAGAGAGAGAGAGGTCTCGCGCTCTACGTTAGCGAGAGGTCTCGCGCTCTATGTGAGGAAGGGTCTCGCGCTCTATGTAAAGGAGAGGTCTCGCTCTTCATATTAGAAAGATGTCTCGCTCTCTATTTTAGTGAGAGGTCTTGCGCTCTACGTTAGAGAGAGGTCTCGCGCTCTACGTTAGAGAGAGGTCTCGCGCTCTATGTTAGCGAGAGGTCTCGCGCTCTATGTTAAGGATAATTCCCGCGCTCTATGTTCAGAAAAACTTTCGGAAACTTCCGCGCTCTATGTTTAGGAAAAATCTAGCGCCTTATGTTAAAGAGAACTTCCACAACCTTTGTTAAGAACCTATCGCGCTCTATGTTGAGTAGAAGTCCAGCGCTCTATGTTAAGGAGAACTGTCGCGCTCTATGTTAAAGAAACCGTTCCGCTGTAATTTGAGTTTCGTGAAAAATTTAAAACGCTCAAAAAAGTTTCTTAATGTCCTCCCATAGACCATGAAAAAACTTCTGATTGAAAATTTGTGAAATTTGCATAACATCAAGCAATTAAGAACGGGACATGAACATTTTCACTGTGACGCAACTTGACTTGGTTCATTTACATCCAGATTTATTCTCATTTTGTAGTCTTTAATTGGGTATTCGTATGAGATAGAGTGTTTTAAAAGCATTTTCGTACTTCTATGGGCTATTTTGAGCGTACCCCGTACGCAACCCCCCTATCGGTGTCATTACGTAAGCCGCTCTTCTGAGAAAACGAAGCAAGATAGGGTCATAAAAGTATATATTTTTGATAATGGTTTTCCATTTGCCATAGGGTCACTTTGTTAACTCAGAAGTCAAAATTAAAGCGGGACGGATTCTTTATAGAGTCCTCTCGCGCTCTATGTTAAGGAAAACTTCTGCGCCCTATGTTAAGAACGTATCGCAGTCTATGTTGAAAGGAAGTCCAGCGCTCTATGTTAAGGAGAACTGTCGCGCTCTATGTTAAACAGTCCTCTCGCGCTCTATGTTAAGAAACACTTCTGCGCCCTATGTTAAGGAAAACTTCTGCGCCCTATGTTAAGAACCTATCGCGGTCTATGTTAAAAGTCCAGCTCTCTATGTTATAGAGTCCTCTCGCGTTCTATGTTAGGGGAAAATCTAGCGCCCTATGTTAAGGAAAACAACCGCGCTCTATTTTAAGGAAAATTCGAGCGCCCTATGTTAAAGAAAACTTGGGCGCCCTATGTTGAGGAGACCTTTCGCGCTCTATGTGAAGGGAATTTCGCGCTCACCGTGCAACAATGAATATGAACAAAAAAGGTAGAGGAAAGAAGGGAAAAAAGAAAGAGAGAGAGCTAGAAGCTGTCGCCAGCCTAGACTCATCAAGGGAGGAGAAGCCGGCTTTAGCCGGCGGCACCTTCCTTGTAGTATACAATTCAAACAGAATGAGGCGAGAGGATTATTAAAGTTTGCCCTGGCGGCGTAGTAATCAGTCTCGGAAGAATTTCCTTTGATTTTTCATGAAAATATCATGAGCACCTCATAAGCTAGTGTGAACTTTTCGTGTTGTTGCAAAGAAAGAGGGAACATTGACTTTTTACCCCCCACCTTTCTGAATTTGTATTGCGTGTGGGGAATTGTAGTTTGACACCTCCCACCGGGGGGTGATATTTCAATTTATCACGTGCAATACGAAAGTTTAAGGGTGGGGGGTAAAAAGTAAACATTTCCGGTATTGAAGTTCAGCCCTCCACTCGTTAAAGTTTGACCCCCCCCCCATTGAAGTTCTACCCCCCACCGACCCAGGTGGGTGGGTTAATAGTAAATGTCGAAGTTGAATTTGGACCCCCCCCTCTCCTAGATTTTCAGGTTTCAGCTTGGGTGGGGGGTTGAAGTGCTACGGTGGGGACCCAACGGCAGTAGGGGGCGAAACTTCAATTTTCCCAAGAAAGAAACCAATCAAAGCTCATGAGAAGCTCTTGAGATGTTGCTGATGAGTATCTCATGTGGTGTTTGACAAAATACTACCTCGGCCTGAAGAAATAGGGACAGATTGAAACTTTATTCGAACAAAACATGTTTATCCCCTCATTTGATAGACGGTGGCGTTGGTGCTATCAGTGACCATTCCGATGGTCAGTGATACATTCTTGTAGACCAGATGTTCATGGTGTTGATAAGGCAGAGAGATCACCGCAATCGCCTCCGCTCCCTGTAAGTACAGAAGTATACGCATTCAATAATAATGATAATTATAATTAAACAAGTAATCCATCACAGCAACCGCTTCAGCTCCCTTTCAGTACACACATTTAGAGAGATATAGTGACCAACTTTTCGTTGTAGTTTGATCTCGACAAATGATAATCGAGCTACAAACACAGCGAGATAGAGCAACATCGATGGTGGGTGCCAAATTTATAAATTTCTGTCTCACGCCGGAATCGAACCTGCGAGCAAAAATTCGTAGTAGGTTGCTAACCACTGCGCTATTAGTGCACATAACCGGCAAGCTTTGGAATAAAAAAAACATCCGTGCGTACACAGTGGAATGTGAGATAAACAGTAGCCTCCCGCCTTTTCGTTGGCGACGACTATACACCGTGGAGAACTGTATTGAACGCCCGAATTATCGTTTTGATTTGATCTCGATACATGTCATACCGAAAACAGTATGAATCGAACAACAAACACAGTTTCAGTACGACTGCCAGAGATAACAACAACTCACATATTTAGTGCACGTGTGATGTATCCACAAGTAGAATGTCAAACCAATATGGTCCCTTTGTACGCCAGTTATATCAAACGAAACAGTCTTGTTGCCAACGATAGTTCGTTCGTCGACAAGATCATCCAACGTGGTGTCTTCCTGACATTAGATAAGTTTCCGAGAGGGGTTTACATATAAGATAGAGAGCGGGAGAGAGAGAGAGAAAGAGAGAGAGAGAGAGAGAGAGAGAGAGAGAGAGAGAGAGAATCAAGATTGGGTAACATTTTACCCTCATCTCGGCACTGCACAATATTAAAACTGACCATTCATGAATTTGTGAACGTGTCACTTTCTTCCAGAAGAAAGTATATACAGAAAACGAAGAACACTTTCACAATTTTGAATAGTGTTTTTATTTCAAATGGCCTATTCTTATCTGTCCAACACTTCGCAGTAATGAAAAAGGAAAACCGAGCGGTATTCACCCATCAAAAATCAGCCTAGAAGATTCAGTACCGCACTGTGGTGAAGAATTCAATGGACAAACGCATGAAACAAGCTATATCCGCTCTCTCCCTTCCCTTCCTAGATCCCCTAGTTGATATCAATATTGTTTTTTTTTCCTCTCGCTCGGATAGAATCCTGCCGGTGCCCAGCCGTGTTATCTACTTGCGTTCAGAGCACGTATGCTAGAAGATCCCGGCACTTTCATCCCATCCTGCGTCTCTCGCTCTGCCTTACTATTCCGCGCCACTCGTATCCCGGCCAGGTGTGGGAGCAGAGAAATAGCGTATGTTTGAGAAGACGCAGAAAGGGATGAGGGTGCCGGGATCTTCTAGCATACGTACTCAGAACTCAGAGCGTACCTCATAAAGTTCAATGTGGGTGCGGAACCGTTTGTCATAGGTACAGCTGAGTGTGCCGGTCACACTGACCCCATATTGTTTACCAAGGATACGATCTTTGATGGCACTCCACCAGTCCCAGGCCAGCACCGAAGATGACATCTGTGAAAAAGGTTGTTTGAAGGAGGACGAACATTTGGACCGATCCCGTGTCAACGGTCCTTTAAACTGCAATTGAAAAATGTATTGCAGTTTAAAGGACTGAAGCCTTCGGATTGGACCACATAAACGGCCTTCTTCAAATTTTGTAAAGAATTTGTACTACACGCTACGAACTGTATCTTCTCCGCAAAGTTAATAAGTTAGCACTGGGAATATTTATAGAGCATTCAAGGAGGAAAATGAGTGCGTGTAGTATCAAAATCTGACAAGTACGAAGTTAAAGTATTTGTTGGTTTTTGGCATGTTCTTCTGCATCTAACAAACGAAATAGAAGACAAGTTGTTTCAATTGAACCAGCTGACATGGAACATCATGGACACTGGTTTTTACATGCCTTCAACGATTCTAAAAAAGTTGAAAGTTACCGAAAAACCATTAAATTGAGATTCAGCGAAAACTTGCCTGCATGACTACGCATAGAGCGAGAAGGAAAGACGAGCCACCACCCAGCAACTTCATTTCGAAATAATGATAAACATTATCTGCTCATACGACGTACCAAACCCGTAGAACGCCCTTTTTTTCCTGTTCAATTTCACGTCTTGCGAAGTTTTGCTACACTTTTCGTGCAAATAAGATGTACTCTATCGCTCAGACAGCCTGTGGGCCTGGTGTACAATCGTTTCCAGGATCTTCAGCAATCAGACTCTGGCGGCATGCCGATGAAAGTTTAGAGTTTTTCTCAGACCGATTGGCGCCAATTTTCCTCGATGTGCCAGCTCAAAAGCGAGGGGTCAGTGAAGGTCAATGAGGTCACATACATCTGGGTCTCTATGACCTGCTCTTTCGTTGGGTCGGCTACAAAGGTGACTGGTCAATTAGCTGGAAATTGTCAGAGTTTTTCCCAATCAGACTCTGGCAGCGTGCCAACGGGGAAAATTGAAGTATTGCCCCCCCCCCCCGTAGCACTTCAACACCACCCAAGTTAAAGCCTGAAAATAAAGGATAGGGTTTGGAGTCAAAGTTCACTTAGACATTTACTATTGACATTCCTACCTGGGTCGGCAGGGAGTATACCTTCGATGGTTGGGGATCAAACTTCAACGGGTGCGGAGCTGAACTTCAACACCAAAAATGTTTACTCTTCACCCCCACCCTCGAACTGTTTTTGAGTAAAAACTCAATGTTCCCTGCCAATGAAACTTCGGATAAATGTTTTTCGCAAAAAACTTTTTTTCAGTTTTTCCTGTGCAATGCTGTGGTGACAAGGACACAGGAGTGAACAACCGCTCACTGAATATTTTGTTGGGTTGAAAAGTCTCCAACATGAGGAACAACCGTCTGGGAATTCATCGACAGACACACTGTGAAAGTTCCAGTAGGAGTAGTGAATCTAGTCGTTGCCAACCGAATGGTGGGAGGGTACTGTATATCTCCCTTTGCGCTGTGTACGGTCACATGTGTTCGTTTCCAAGGCATATCGGTTATGTACACTCGTAGCGCGGTGGTTAGCGCCTTGCCAACAAATAGTTTGTTCGCAGTTTCGATTCCGGCGAAAAAAAAGAAATGTTCCGTAATTACTATTTTCCTACAAAAACAGGTACAATCACCGGTCAATCATATAAGGCATCAATCATTATGAGCGCGTAACAGTCATAATACCCTTTCATCATCTGAATTTTTTTTTCTTCATTTCTCCAACGGGAGGGCCACATCCAACATTATGGAAAGTCACGGGGAACATTGACTTTTTACCCACCACCTTTCTGAATTTTTAATGCGTTTGGGGAACTGTAGTTTAACCCCCCCCCGCCACCGGGGGGTGATAATTCAATTTATCGCTTGCAATACAAAAGTTTGAGGGTGGGGGGTAAAAAGTAAACATTTCCGGTATTGAAGTTCAGCCCCCCACTCGTTGAAGTTTGACCCCCCACCATTGAAGTTCTACCCCCCGCCGAACCAGGTGGGGGGTATACAGTAAATATCGAAGTTGATTTTTGACCCCCCCCCCCCCTCTCCTAGATTTCCAGGTTTTAGCTTGGGTGGGGGGTTGAAGTTCTACGGGGGGGACTCAACTAAAGTGGGGGGCGATACTTCAATTTTCCCAAGTCACGTGTTAAATCGCGAATAAAACTATTCTATTCTATTCTATGAATTTGACACCCACTATAGGTTCTAATAAAACATTATGTGCTAATAAATCCTCATTATACAACATTCCAAGGTTTACCAACAGCGAAACATAAAAACTATTTATTTGTGAAACAACGTAGATATATCTATCGATACACGCTCACGTGTAAATTGTCTACCACATTTCCAACTAATAACGAAACGTTACGGAAGACCAGGTCATTAGCATCCTTGTCCGGCAATTTGATAGCGGCATACGCCCATTTTCCCTGTAATAATTACAATTTAGAACAGAATCAAGTTCAAGTTTCAAGTTTTATCTGTCACAGCACAATAGTACATATTGGATCTCCAAATCTGTTCTTCACTACATGCTCTGAGGAATGGAAAGTAATATTAATTGAGCCACAGATTGTTTCAAAACTTGAATATGAAAACAAATTCAAATGTGCTTTTATTTCTCGTCATTACGCGGACTTTCGCTGTTCGCACTGAAAACATCTACAGTTGCTTTCGATATTATGTTATTGTGAAATTATTTACAATAACGTGAAAAAGGAATGAAAATAGGCGGTAGGAAAACTCATAAACTCACGTAGCGTGTACACGTGTGATTCAACCATATATAGTAGGTCAATGTGCCGGGGTCCCAGTCTACCTTGTTGAACTCGAACGCCAGCGAACGTCTGCCTGCACCCTTATACATATCGAAGTGATCGTCAAACGTCAAATCCTCCTGAAATTATGGTTGTTAAAGATGAACTGAACCAAACCTCTGTCTTTCGTCGCTGCAAATGCGCTACAAAAACTAATTTATCAATATTTTATGAATCATTCAATCACAATTCATTAGCGAGGATTCGAAAACTTCGTTTTGGAGCGCACTCGCGTTGGAGGGAGTTGACCGTTGAGCGCAAGGCACGATATTTGATCTCTGTCAGGCCATCTATAGTCGCCGTTTTTCCGAAAAAGACAGCAGAGGGTTCGATTGATTGAACGATGCCGGGCGAGCGGTTGTTGATGACTTGCTAGAAGTTGAGAGAGTGTGTAGATCACACATACGGAGACGCGCTGGCTGCTTGCCAAACACCGCTCTCTACCTCTCAGAAACATTGGCGCCAATTTTCTGCGATGAAGAAAAGCGAGACAGTCTGCGTCTCTCCGGCCTGCTCACTCTCCGGTCACGGTAGCTACAAAATTGGCTTGCTAATTGGCAGGGAGTTGTCTGAGAAATTGATCGTACGCTGTCCACGACAATTGGACAAAACCTATATAGCTGCTCCTGAATGAGCGAATATTAAAAAGCGGCGAGAGAACTAGCGTCGGTCATCGAATGACGAGTTTTAGAGTTTGTAACCGCTTTCGGATTAGTTTTCGATTCAAAACATTTTAAGCCATGAATAAACACAATTTCAAGCTTTTTTGAGTTAAAAAAAATCCAGTTTCAGAGTTTCAACGGTAGAACAAATTTGAGTGAATTTTGAAGCCATAAACTCGAAATGACATATTTAACTCTCGCGAAATTCGAGTTGTACAATCTAATGATCTACTCAGACTGCTGCAGTATATACTCGATTTGTGCAAACTGAATGCGAATTCCCTGGAATAGGTGTTTTCGGTAAATTGATTCGTTTCTCACCTCAATCAGTGCGATATTAGCTTCGAACTTTTTGTCGTAGGTACACTGTATTGTTCCTGACACATTGACTGGATAAGTGAATGGCAACCAGAAGGGCTGGTAACCGCTGGTCAACTGAAAAGGTTCAACAGTTAAAGTAGGACGATCATGTGGACCAATCCCGTGTCAACGGTCCTTTGAACTGTGATTGAAAAATGTATTGCGGTTTAAAGGACTGAACCGCTGGGATTGGACCACATAATCGTCCTTCTTCAAAGCTTCAGACAGATTTTCAACATAAAAGTTCTCGGAATGACTTCAAATTATTGTTAATGTGAAGGTTAAACTCTTACAGGTATTGACAACAGGATAAGTTTCTTACTATTGCTTTTCGAATGAAAAGAACGTTTTCAAACGACATACATTTGCTTATGGACTAGTAGGATTCGATTTTGGCGTGACCGTACAGTGTATATTTGGTCATATCCCGATGTGTCGAGTTGAAGATATAACTCAAGATTATGAAGTTCTCCTGCCGTGGCCTTCATCTTCTCTTTAAACTTATACATAACGATTAATAAAAAGATTTATTGCGCTTAGGTTTGGTTATAACAAAATAAATAGTGTTATAGGATGTTGACAGATACCTATGGCGAAATGGTTCTCTAGGGGTTGTGTGTAAAAGGAGGACGATTATGTGGTCCAATCGCAACGGTTCAGCCCTTTAAACTGCAATACATTTTTCAATTGCAGTTTAAACGCCCGTTGACACGAGACTGGTCCACAGAATCGTCCTTCTTTAAATGCACAATCATCCTATGAAAGTTGCTCTCAAATGGTGTGTTTTAGTTCGTTCCCGCGGTTTTTCAGTGGCGGGCAAGATGTATGCGTAGCTCAAACTACAAACTATATATGGTCTCCCCAAATAACTCACCTGAGGGACCAGGACCAAACTCAGTAGGAAAGACGAACCAGCCAGCACCCACTTCATTTCGCAATGAACAAAGTCGGGCGTTAGTGGGCAAACGGGATAAAAGGTTTCGGGAAAACAAAGGGAAACATACTTCCGGTTTTTCTGTAACCTTAAGGCCGTTCGCAGAAAGAGCAAAGACAGGAAACTTTCATGGTCCAAGTTCCTTGTGAAAAAATAGCCGAAAAAGTCAAAAATGGGGGCATTGTTGAAGTTCTACTCCTTGTGGATGGCACGCGAAAGGGGAGGGAGGCTCGACATTTTGGATTTTATTTCGAAATTGGCAAATTTTTCGATCGATTATGTGGACCGATTCCGTGTCAACGGTCCTTTAAAATGCATTTGAAATAGTATTTAATTAATTAAAAATAGTATTGCAGTTTAAAAGACGTTGCGATTGGACCACATAAAAAGCGTTGCGATTGGACCACATAATCGTCCTTCTTTTATGAACCGCATACTTTTAACTCTCGCCAAATTTGCACCAATTAGTAGTGAACGGATCCTCGCAAACTATTTTGCATCCCAATATTTCATCCTTTATGATCAATCTAGCCCGGAGAAAAAGAAGAAGATTGAACTACTGAGTTATCTCGATTCATCTTCGAACACATTTCGAGCACTACCGAATTCCAAAGCATCAAACTATATACAGAGCGGAACAAAAAAAGAAAAAGTAATGACGTTGAAAGATTTGTTTTCCAACTACATGTGTTTTTAGTTATAAGAATATAACAAAAGCTTTCCGTTCACAAATATATTATCAACTGGAGTACAGATTTATTCACCAAAAATGGATTTTGTTACAGTTGAAAAAGAGTATCATCTGCAGTTCGATAGCCTGGCACACATCTTCTCTAATAGCGAGGGAGCATCTGCAAAATTTGTTTTATATTCAAGTGAAACAAAAATATGTGTTGTCTTAAAGGGGGACAGAAAGGAAAGTTAATATGAAAGAGCTTATCAAGAGAAACCGATAGGTTAAACTTTTAATTCAAACTAATGAACCTAATTTGCAAACGGTTGACACGTGTTTGCCTGTTTTGGCGCGCGCAATGTTATATTTAGGCACTCCGGGGTACCTGAACTAGCTTTCCTTTCTGCACCCCCGTTAAAGAATTTTCGACGGTGAAATTAGTATATATGTCCAGTGAAAGTGTCCATTTCAAATATTCGATTCAATGCGATCAATTTCAATGAAAAGCGCATGTGTTTCTGAAAAGACGCCACCAAACCCTTGTAGACAATCAAAACGAAACATTCGAGAACAAAGATACGATTCAAGACTGAAAAAATCGTTCTAAATTTGGGTCAGAACTAACTGGGAGGTACGAGTCACGTAAAACGAGAGCGAATATCAGGATTTGCGCACTCGTGCATTGCAATTTTCGACTTCTGATGTGTCTATCACACGTTCCACGTGTCCACGTGACTCCAAAACTCCACATCACCCCAACTGGGATTTCTACAGTACACATTCGAACTTTTATAACTAGAATTGGTCGATTGAACATTAGTTATGTTATTATAACTATAACTAACTATTAACTATTATTAAAAACTATATTATCTAGAATATTATGTTATATTAAAGAAGGACGACTATGTGGTCCTTCGCAACGCCTCAGTCCTTTGAACCGCAATACATTTTTCAATTGCAGTTTAAAGGACCGTTGACACGCGATTGGTCCACATTATCGTCCTTCTTTAATAATTATAGGGTTCATTGTACAATTGTCCCCTCCCCCCCCCCCCCCCCCCCCCTTGAGCCGAAATAGGTTAGAATCCGACCCGTAGGACAATCACCCCCCACCCCCATTGGGGGGGGGGGGGGGGGAGGGGGGAGGGGGTGATTGTACAACGTCCTTCTTTACTGCAGGTTTGGATTGAGCAATTGTACAATTTTCCCAATAAATATTCAAATTACCTCAAGTCGTCCTGTTTTCACATCTGGATAACGGTAGAATCTATAGTGGCTCACCAACGACGAGAGAAGGCGAAACTGAAACTTCTTGGGTTAAATCCTGGTTGTAGTTTGAACTACAAACACAGCACAGTTCACAACAAGGTTGTAGTTTCAACTATATACACAGCCCAGATGGTGAATAATGGCTAAATAGTGGCAGATCCGAACTTTTTCACAGGTTTTTTAAAGGCGACTGTATGACATTCGCTTCTTCGGGCGCGAGGTAAGACATTGTGTTTTTCTGGCTGGGTAGTATGTACAGTATGGCTTGTGCTTTTCGGTGAAATTTCTTGAAAACATAGCGTGTATCGATTTCAAACTACGACCTAGCTACGACTTCCTTACCTTGGGCATGATGTCTTGAGCCTGGCATGCTTCCTTCCCTGAAGGGGTCAAATAGACAGACCACCATTTGTTTCCGCCCTCATCCGTAGAGTAGATCATAGGAAAATGGTATGCCTGAAGACATACAGCTCGGAACGCGCTCTGTTAGTTACAAATTCGCGTTCTGTCGGAACTGTATTGCAACAAATCTAGAGATATAGTGTGTCCCGAAAAGACGTCAGACGACAAGAGGGAAAATAATATGACAGCCACGCTCTACCAACAGTAATTTATTGTTTCGCAACGACGCTTGTTCTGCGAAGTGCTCATACAGTAGTTAGACTACAACTGAAGTTGTAGTATGATAAGTCAAACAAGTTGTGGTTGAAAATTAGCACGAAGTGCTAGTAGCAAAGTCTCATTAAATGGTCACATTCGAGCTGAACTATCTGGTCACCACTTTGCCCAGGTTTGGGTCACCTGCACTATACGTATACGTACAAATTTGGCAACTATGTGGCCAGAAATCGACTGAGTTCTCGATCAGGTTGAATCACAATTTGCATGACTCTGCTACGGTGCCTGATAACGTCTGTTGGAAGGACAGCAAATCAAGATATGTGTTTAGAAATGCAGCAACTGAGATACTTTCTATTTGCAGATTCCATGTGCATTATCTAGTAAAATAACCGAACACATCCGAATGAAAACACATAGCACTATTGACTATCTCAATTCACGTTTCACGTGACCTTTCCATGTAGAATTTCATATAGTCATTGCCAACGGAAAGGCGGGAGGGTACTGTATACCTCACTTTCCGCTGTGTAGGCACACATGTCTTCGATTGCGAAGCTTGCCCGTTTTGTGGTTAGCGCTCCGTTACTAATCTTTTGCTCGTAGGTTCGATACCGGCGCGAGGCACTCAATATAACCAACCTTGCCGGCAAGATTGCGATGAACCATGAAGAGTGGAAGAGAAAGGGGCAGGTTACCGGTGGCAGGGGCACGGTAGTAGAGGGCAAAGTCATCGGCACGGACACGGTTGGCGGCCTGAGATGGGGGAGAGGTTGAGAGAGAGAGAAAGAAAGAGAGAGAGAGAGAGAGAGAGAGAGAGAGAGAGAGAGAGAGAGAGAGAGAGAGAGGTTGAGAGAGAGAGAGGCAGCGAGTTTCTTTCGAGTTTTCTAGATTTGGGAAATTTCGAGTTTTCGAGTTTTCGGAATTTTTTTTTCGAGAGGGTAGGAAGCTAGGAAGAGAGGGGTAGAGAGAAAGACAAATTAGAAAGAGAAAGTAAGAAACACCAACCTCCTCGCCAGTAAGAACGTCCAAGAAGTGTCGCTTCACGTTTTCATCCACTCTCTCGATATCTGCTGCGACGAGATTCTGAAAAAAAATATCGTAGTAATATCTATAAAGGTAGTGAATTAACACACAAAAAATTTCCAATAGGTGATAAGAATTTAGTTGTTTCAACGTTACGTTTCGGGAAATTGTCGGACTCGGTCATTTTGCTCTTAAGAGTTAATACTTCAAATTGTGAAAAAAAACGATTTTATTGGAAACTTTGGCAACTTTCCAGCACAATTACCTCCGCCCACTAAAATGTACTGTAACTGGCTTCTATCGATGGTTGAAACGAACTATAGTGTGGTAGACAGAGGCACCTGACTACTCAAGGGTTACTGTAAGACGTCATGTGTGGGCGGAACGGACTATACCTCGTAGGACATGCCGTCGTTTCCAGCACTAGGCGTGTTTGACAAGGTCTCAATGGTGAACTCCTGAATCAATCAAATTGAGAATATAAAAAAACTGTTTTCACATGTTTAGGTAAGGTTATATATGCTAATGGGAAACCGTTAAAAAAGCTTGAAAACATAGGAAAATGAGAAATTGTTTGCAATATTATCGCTAGTACACGTTATTTAGTTTGTTTCTATGTTTCATGCCATGTAACAATGCCGAATATTCAAATGGTGCTCGAATACTCACTATCAATGAACCACCATGGCTGTCGCTGTCACACTGGAATAGAGATGGAAAATTAGACGAGAAGAGTGGCAGCAGAGAGAAAGAAGAAAGAGACTGAATCAGAGAGAAACCGAAGGAGAGTGAAAGACAGTGAAAGGAGGGAAACAAAGAAAATGAGTGAGAGAAAAGGAGAGAGAGACAGAGAAAGAGAGAGACAGAGAGAGAACAGACTTCGTATTCGTGGTACTTTACCTCAAAATTAGCACGTGCCACACCATTCGATGCAATAGATGATCTGGAAATTGCAGCAATAATATAGGATAGCCTCTTGTCAAAGCTAGTGCGATCTCATACCGATCAGGTTGTGTTTATAGTTTGGTCTAGTTGTTTTCGTTCGAAATTAGTATTTTAGAGCGTCTATCGAGATCAAATTAAGCCGGAGATTTTATCCAAAAACTTTCTGCTGAGTGCACTATAGAGGGTAGTAAAATTAGTGGAGACTTGGTACAATATGGTCCTGGCAGAGTACACCCTCTTATTTCTCCGAATCTACAGTGTTTGTAGTTTGATCTCTGTCACCTTAAGGCAAACTGTGACGGTTTTGATACCATTTTGCTATTCAAAGTCTTTGGCGGTACATAAATATTAAACACAAACTTAGTTATCACATTAAACTAATTGAGATCGGAACAAATTTCCGAGAGCGATAGCCTAATTTTCCTAGAATTCAAAGCCCCACTTACCCACTATCGGAATACTGTGGTGGATTTCGGAGCGATAGCATGGCAGACCGTTCAAGAGAAACGCAACGATAAAACTAAATAGAAATGGATGGTACGTGCCACAAGTACAATAAACGCTAAAGTCCGTTCTCAAGATATACTCGTCATTTCATGGAAACGGAACTTCAACCGAAACCTGACAGGTTCTGGGCATCCCATCGTTCTCCAGCTGGTTTTAAGATTTGGCATTCGAGCTTTCAGTCAGTTTTGTCAGTCATTTTAGCCGCTTTTGGGGAATAAAATGTTATTCTACTGTATATCAGAGACACAAGACATGTTTCGCAGCTGGCCAGTTCGTGGGCTAATGACTTTTTTCATGGTTGCAACTAGTTCACACTATTCTTGCTGCGGTGAAATTTAATCAGTCATACTTTGACCCGATTTGCAGAATATAACAAGTAAACAAGCAAATACTTGCACCGTTTATTTGAAATAACATTGTTGCAAAATCGAGACACATTTGAAATATATCCAATAATAATATGTACACAACAGAGGCAAGAAAGATGACTTATAAAAAGAGAACCACGACAAGGATGTACCTGTATACAAAGACAACTCAAACAGAATGTTAATTACAGAATACTAACAATAAAGTTCGTCTAGGCGTTGTAGCGGACCTTGCCCAGTGGCTTCTCTGCATTCGTCAGCTCCACGTTGGCCGTGGCGAGGTCCATTGCTCCTCCAGTGGACGATCTGAAACACATCCATAAAGTGCTAGACTTGTCCCAAATTGATCCCCAGAAAACAACATATAATAACCCTCATGTACCATTATGTGAAAATCAAACTAAACTAAAACTAATCATTCATCCTTCACTCACTTACGATATTTACCGCACCTGAATAGCAAGTGTCGCAAGTAAAGCAACTGAAATCGTGTGGAGTAGCAAGATCGAAAAAAGACTTTCTTAGAAATATAGTAGCCGCAGATGAGTTTATATACACCAAGCTACTGAAAGACAAACTATAAAACTAAGAACTATGAAAAACGTACCCGCTATTGGCGACATAGACGTTGTGGCCTCTCTTGGCGCACCGGTCGGCCACCATGAGGGGGGCGGGCAGGGAGACGGTCATGTCCACAATGCCATGCTGGTAGCAGAGGGCGTGGGTCATAGACTCGATCACATCCATCGGCATTCCACTGTCGTCATGAATGATGGTGAACTTGGGGGTCTTAGCGGTACCCTGAAGCGAGTATAAAATGATGCAATCGGGTAGAAGATGATGCAAATAATTAGTAATGTCTTTACTATGTTCAAATTGCATTTACGCTTGGGCGGCCGTACCCATAATTGAAAAATCAGCACTTTGTTCCATCCATACTTCACTAAATACACATTTTGATTATGTTGTTTACTACACATTATTATTACTGAGCTGACTATAATATTCAAATCTCGTTTTACCAACTAAACCACCAACCTCTCGTAATTTGAAAAACAGTCAACTTTCGACTACATCTCATAGCGATAATTATATTCCAAATCGAGCACCAAAACTAACCTGGAATGCGCTGTGAGAGTTGAGGTAGAATTCCGACAAAACTGGAGAGACGATAGTCTGATCCACAACAGTTCCGGGCCTGATGTTTTGCTCAGCGGCCCGAGTTCCGGTGATGTTCTACAAAGTACAGTGATTAAGTACAAAGTACAGTGATTAAGTACAAAGTACAGTGATGAAAAGTACAAAGTACAGTGATGAAAATTACAAAATACAGTGATGAAACCTAGAAATCGAACAGTGCGAAAGTCACACGCGAGCGTGTCAGTACAAGATTCCGAAAAAAAAGTAATAATGACCAACCTTCTTGAAGAAGCGCTCGTTGTGCTCCTTGCTGACAGCAATGGCTGTGATCTGGGGCTTATAGTTGGGCGAGAGGTCGGCGAGACCAGCCTTGATAGCCGTCATGTAGTCGCTAGCGAGCTGAAAGACATGTTTCATGAAAAACGGTCAGTGAAATGGTCCTATTTGACAGACCATAGAAGAAAATCAAAGTTTGACCGCCCGTAGTACAAAATCTACCTGTTTACTCGTTTTCAATGAAAAAAAATGGGAAAAGGGTGCTAAAATACAATGTGAACTAACCAGAGCCCACTGTCCCTCAGAGATTCCGTTGAAGAAGAGCACCATGTGCATCGGAGGCTTGTTGCCTCTGTTCACTCTTGTCTCCATCGCGAGTTTTTTGATCAGCGCACGGAGCTCGGATCCCATGGACTGAAAATAGAATGAAAATAGAAAATTTCAGAAAATTCATTCAGAAGAATGAAAAGTACAAAATTTACCGTTAAAACCTCTAGAAACAACAAACAAAAACAATTAGAAACTGGTGGCTAAATATGAACTCACATCAGACTGACGAGCGGTGACGTATTTGTAGTCTCCCTTGTACGCCTGAGCAACCGGTCCACTGTTGGCTCCCCAGCCGAGAACAGAAGGCATCTGTCAAAATGAGAACATGAGAAGAATGAGATTCCATGAATTCTAATTGACTTTTTTTAAATGTCCGTAGTAACATCGCGACTTATTAAGATGCTGTTGACTTTTCTTCTGAAGGCTATTCCCTATTTTGATCACTCCTAATCTAGCTTTCGCAACGAAATAAACGCAATTATTTATACAAACTTATCGTGAAAACTTTATGAAAATCTAACCAACCCTGTATGCTGCTCCACGGCTGATCTCCGCCTGACTCAATGGGGCAGGGTGGCTCATCTCGAACCCCACGAAGAGGCGAGTAGGCGACGAGATCCAATCCCTGAAAATATGCTCACGTCAACACAACTCGTAGTCAATCGTATACGTATTGAAAAAAACTTCCTCCTAGGAAGATTATTTAGAACAGGAACCGTTCAGTCTTAAACTTACTATCAGCAACATAAAAGCTCTTCCACATGTAGAGATCGTGGTGTGATAGAGAAAACTAGGATTAGGAGGTAAGCATGTTCAACTCACTGTGTCTTGACGTCTTTTCCAACCAGAACCCACGAGCTGAGTCCACCCAACTTCGAATTGAACTGGAAAGCAAGCAATAAAACTGATCACAAAGGGGAGAGAGAAGCCCAATTAAAAGATAAAAACTATCGTGAATCAAATCATGGACAATGCTTCTACTCTATTCTTCAAAAGGATCATTGAAGCAGTAACTGCGTCGACTCACTTTTTGAATCACGTTGTCCAAAGTTTGATTTTGGCCACGCTCCATCACTCCCCGAGCTTTGGAGACTCTGATCTCCTGCGTCAGAATCTGGTGCTTGACCTCCGTGAGCTTGATGAAGTCTGAAAAGATGAATACACTAAATGTAACGAGAAGAATGTACAAAGCTAGATGCCTTGATTGTTTTGAAACGGTTAAATTAAATAGTGTATGGTACAAGTTATAATAATAATAATAATAATAATAAGAGGACATACGGACGGTTACACTGACCATGAAGCTTGATAGCATCTGATGAGATGAATAGAACAAACTGGTGACCGGCCTGTTTTGCTTCGGAGATCACGCTCTGAAAAATCCCTTTTTACATTAATTAGTTATATTGGTGGAAGTTGGAAGTATTACTTCAGAAAAGTAGTATTAGATTAAACAGGTGAATAGGAAAGGGGACGAGGGTGAAAGGTGACGAGGACGAAGCAAATGGGACGAAGGCTGAGGTAAAGGGGGCACTAAACACACCTTAATTAACTATAAACATTAAATATGAATGCATTCTCTTGGTGGTGGCTGGTGGAAGTACTTCTGGAAATAAATTTAGAAAAAGAGAGAAAATAGAATTGAATACCTCAACCACACTTTCCGAGACACGGTCGAACTTCTTTTTGATCGGTTCTCCAACCTTCATACCCTTTGAGCGAGAACGCTCCACGAACAACTTCACATAGCGACTGTAATTATGAAACATATTCAAGTCAAAGATTCGTCACCGAAGCGAACCTGAGAAAAACTTCCCTCGCAACAGCAAAACCAAAAATGAAAAGAGACTTGCAAGGTAGCAGGTTCAAAGTTCGAATCGAACAAGTTCGTACTGGTACTGTCGAATTGCAGCTAAAAACCCCAATAGTAGCAGAACTGAAAAAAATCAACCTACTCGAAATCGAATCCTCTGGCGTCATTGGGAAGCAACAGTCCGCATGCCGTCCACTTTTCACAGCCCTTCGAGACGAAGAAAGTAGTCGAAGAAGAGTTCCATTTGCACTGAAAACACAAACAAATTAAAACACTGAACAAAAAAGTATGATTTTGTTGTAAAGATGGTCAACATCCTGCGTAGTAGACATGGAAAAGCATATTAAATGCAAACTCACATTGTCGGTGGGCTGGAGGATTTTCTTTCCGCCGAACTGCAGAGCCGGGCTGGGCATGACTCTTCCTGGAACCTGGAAACGAAAATTATAACGAAATATAGGTGAATAAGGGTCCTACAAGATAACATGCTCTCTGAAAAATGACCGCCGCTGTCGCAATCCGGAATCGTTATACATTTACCTTTTTTTAAATACAAAACAACGTACAAGAGAGTTACAAATTATTTAAATTTGAGTTTAAACTGGTAACGAACCACGGCCAATTGGTCATCGATCGATACTCCCGCATCGGTGATCATCTTGTTCTCCTTATTGAGGCCCAACGACTTCTTCATGGTTTCTGTCTGACGAAGTCTATCGGCGGGAAGCGTAGCACAAGCCTGCAAAAGCTCACAGATTAAAAACACGTTTACGTAGAGCTAACAGGATTAATAAATCTGCTGAGGTTGATCTGATATACGAAATGTAACAAAGAAGAGCTCCCTGAAGAAGTACCCCGTAACCACACTACTACATAATATAAACACTTTTTGGACCCCTCTGAAATTGAACCGAACTTTTATGAACATTGTTAATTTATAATGAAAAAACAGTGACGACATACCTTGATCGTGATAGCATTCTGATCAGGAGTCTGTTGAGAATTGATCACGCGCTGACTTCCAGAAACTGTCAAGCATTCAATCGGGAAACAACGCTCCGTTCCCTTGCTTCCTCTGGCCACAACCATGAACAGTCCAGGGTACCTGCAAAATAAATCATAAACAATCAACATAAAACGAAACTAGAAAAAAATGAACCAAAACCACCAAGAAGGTTCGCTTAGATAGCTTACACCTTACATCCATAATACTTCAGAATAATCAAAACACCAAATCTAATAAATCAACTCACTTGAGCTTGATGTTGTACTTGCTCTGGAAGTACGAGGCCACGGTTTGAGTCTTTCCGTCTGGCATCACGAATCTGGAAAATGATTCAAATAGAAAGGCATGAAAAAATTCTTGCAAAAAAGCAGGACGAGGACGATAATCATTCTCCACTCTCCTCTCCAAACTCATTTCACTCAATGACTCAATCAACATCAACACAACAATCGAGAAAGTTAGAAACGCTCACTTCTTCTGGGACGCAGGTTCCGCAAGCCCATCAATGGGGAATGTCTGCTTCTTCGATCCATACTTCGTTTCCACGTAGAGACCTGAAAAACCACAATATTGACCTAACTGTTTTTCAACTTTTTGCTACTCTGCAGATTAAGAATAGCAAAAAAAAAATACAAAAAAATAAAAATAAAAGTCCAGGGTCCCCATGAAGTATGGAAGTCGAATATATTCAATATTTAATAGAAACTATAACCTCGGTGAAGTTAATGTATAAACTATAGGCGGTAGTTATTTTTTTTCGTAGTTATTATTAAAATCACTAGATAAAAAGCTAGATATGAAACATACCCTTGAATTGATCTCTGATCGATCTTTGACTCTTGTTCGCGGCGTCAACCGAGAACGTGTTCTGTCCCCTGTTGTTGAACATAGAGAGTGACTGAAGCTTCTCCAGAAGTTCTTGACCATCGGCGTGGAAGGCTGTCTTCTTGACTGAAATATGATATAATTACAAAAAACTTTAGTTATAATAATAAAATACATGATCACGTCAGAGACTTGAGTTAGGATTCCTAAATACGTTGTAAACAGAGCCGATCGACTTAAAAGAATAACTTTACGGTAACAGTAACACTACATGTCAGTGCTACTGTAATATATGAACGTTAACTTCACAGAAGTGTTATCATTCTGAACGCCCTTCTTATATTCCACTTCAATCCACAACCATGTGCCATCAAAACGAGAACAATAACTGAATAATTATCAAATTGTAATGACAACTCACTTTCAACCCCGACGTACGCCGCCTGTTTCTCGTTGGGTCCGCCCTCGAGTACCTTGACAGACTTCGAAGCACCGGCTCCCATGTACTTGCCATCTTGGAGATCCGGAAGCTCCGACTGTCTAAAAATAACATTACGTTAACCATCCATACTATCACTAATTACAACAAAGCGCAAGCTCTCACCAAACAAGCCTACGTTCAGCCTTTCGAATACCGCACGAATGAACGCTTTCTAATTTTTTTTTTAAACACAAAAAAAAACGGGACATTTTTTTGAACATTCTAACTGTTACTCATGTTTGAAAAACCGAGAAGTGGAAGTGGAGACCAACATTATACTGCAATGCAAACTCAGGAACTGAAAATAAAGTATAACGTACTTGAATCCGTGAGGGATAGGATCGAAGAGGTAGTGGGTTCCGTTACCATAGGTGATGAACTGGTCCCTGAAAGAAAGCGATATAGAGCATGAAGCAGTAGGAACATGAAGTTCAGCAAAAAAATGTGAACCTACCTTAAACGAAAACGTTGCAGCTACAGAAAACGGTCAGGTTTGGGTGAAGTATGTATTATGTCTGATCAAAAGGAGATTTTACTGGGAAAACTACTGTCCTCGCGGACGAGGTGCCAAACACGAATACTGTTCTAAGAATCATGTTAGCTAATGAAAGACTAGACTAACAAAATAAAAAGAACTGACGGGTTCATCAGAGCAGTCTGGCCGACAATGAGGTTGAGGGCCTCGAGAAGGCACCGGTCCTGCTGAGATGCTCTCTCCGAAACTACCTTGGCGAGGTCGTTGGTATTGGCCTGGAAAACAAGGGATAGACATGGCAAATTATCAAATACAACGCATCGCTATCTGCAAAATTCTCATCTTAGGTAAAGTAGATACTTTGGCACAAAAAAATGCTGTGCGAAAACGGCTTCTAATCATCAAAAGCCGGAACAACTACAAGTCACCATATACTCCACGCACCTGGTAGCTCTCTGCACACTTCTTCAGAACAACCTTGAATCCCACGGCGTCGCCAAATGCGGCAATGAAATTTCCAGGCAAATCCCATGTCTTTCCTTCCTGAAAACACCAAATGCTATACATAATACATGGGAACAAGCAATTTCAAATTTGAGAAGTAAATGTTGAGCGCTGTCACACAACGTATAAACAATAATTGAGGTTTTACTACTGTGCACTTCCATTGAGAGAAATCATAAAACGAATAAATTTCTCAAACTCTCAAACCCAGTGCCGCGTTGTCTTCAGGGTTCATTTCAAAGCTTACCTCAGACAGCTTCAGTTCCTTCAGACTGAACATGATGGCAGCGCGATCGTAGAAGACCGTGACGGTCTTTCCATCTCCAAAGAAGCCCTTCTCCTTCTCAAGCAGCTTCTTGTAAATCGAAACGGTCGCGGTTTTTCTCTCTTGCTCGGGGAAGCTGTAACGATTATCGCATATTACAAAAAAAAGATACATCAGTTGCTGATAAAACTGATAAGCTGCTGATAAAACTGGATAAGATAAAAGAGTCCGACGCGAGCATTTCAAGTTATCTTCAAAATAATCAAAATGAATAAATAGTTTAGGGTATTTTTCTTATAGTACGAGAGGAAAGATATGATTCGATTCGACCGGGTATTCTTTACTTAGCGGGCGAACACCACCTAACTACAATTAGAAAAGCACACTCACTCATCTCTGGTCTGCTTCGATAATTCCTTCTCGGCAACACTTCCGTCTTTCTTGGTGAAGAGGGCCGACATTCTCATGTCATACTTAAAGTATGGTACGTTCGGCTTCAGGGCTGAAAAGAGTTTAGATGGAGAATAATTGAAAGTTTATAAGTAAATTAAGTAGAATAAGTAAAAGTTTATAAGAATAAGTAAAAGTAAATAAGTTTAGATGGAGAATGTTTAAAAGGCATTCATCTTCGCTGGAAGCAATCTTAGTTCCCGCACCAAGAACAGCACATCGGGGTGTTGAACCACACTCTTACGAAACTAGAAGTATTCAACGCAGGCGGGAAACATTTCGATGGAAAAAAAGACTTACTGATTTTCGACAAATTTGTCTTGATTTCGGTCTTTTCTCCCATCGACCCAGCCGGCTTCTTTTTCGCGTAAGCTACGTTTTTCACGGACACCTGAAAAAAGGGCATTTACATTATATTGTTTTGCATAATAAAAATGTACTTGGCAGAGACAGGCAAACACAAGATACGTCTACCACGTTAAGCATTGAACCACTACCACAACCGAAGCGACCGCCATTTGAGTTCAATTGGTTGAGATTTGAGGTTTCAGATGTTCACATGGCGTTAAAACACAAGGACCAGTGGATGATCTTCAAAACAAGAATGGAAATGGTAATGAAGATGTGCATAAATGTGTTTGAAACTGGAAATAGTTGTAGGACACTCCAGTACCATTACCCAAACGACCGAAAAAATTCGAAGAACGGACTCAAGCAAAAAAAAAATCACTTTTTTATGCAAAACCATAAACACTTCTAACTATTTTCTAGCAGGATTGAATATAACAGAATAAATGCATACCTCCGCCATTTGTCCAGTCAGCTTGTCCATTTTCTGCCTTCAGAGATACCCGTAGTAGAATAGAATTGAAGTTGATTGGTACACGTAAGTGTATAGAGCTTGTGTCGCGAGGATGAGGCACTTTGAAGATACCTGAAACAAAGATTATTATGTATGTAATACAACGTGTGAACATGGCAAGAAAGATTTTGGGAAAAAATAGAACATTCTTTATTGAGTACGAGGGAGAAGTGACGGCGGGAAATACAACAATAACCTACTCCGGTTGTGCTCAGTTGTTTCAGTTATTCAGGAGGGAAAATTGAAGTATCTCCCCCCACTTTAGTTGAGTCCCCCCCCCCGTAGCACTTCAACCCCCCACCCAAGCTAAAACCTGAAAATCTAGGAGGGGGGGGGATCAAAATTCAACTTCGACATTTACTATTTACCCCCCATTTGGGTCAGCGGGGGGTAGAACCGTAGAACTTCAATGGTGGGGGGTCAAACTTCAACGAGTGGGGGGCTGAACTTCAATACCGGAAATGTTTACTTTTTACCCCCCCCCCCCCCACCCTCAAACTTTTGTACTGCAGGTGATAAATTGAATTATAACCCCCCGGTGGGGGGGGGTCAAACTACAATTCCCCAAACGCAATACAAATTCAGAAAGGTGGGGGGTAAAAAGTCAATGTTCCCCATCTGAGACACTGGACTTCGATACTCTGTGATAACGTGTGGTGATAAGCCTCTAAAGAGGCGCACCACCATTGTGGTTTCAGTCTTTATCTCAATTCACAACAAGAGTCTTAGTCTAACTTCGTTGAATAAATATATGTGAACCAAGTGTATTGTATGTCAACGCACGCAATTACCGCTAAACACGATATATTCCATACAAGTTTTGTAATGGGAACGGTGTAAGCATTTTCAAAATTTGACTTTTAATTATTAAAAGTTATTTTGAAAAGAACATGTAAATATTATGCGTGTATTTGTTGGGCCTACAATTTTGAATATCAGATATTGATGAAATACGTTAATCTATCTGAATGACCACCACGGGAGCGGAGAATAAGTGGTGTAACAAGTGAGAAAAACTCATGAGCTATTCAAAAATCGATAGATGAAAAGTGGGCGGGGTGTCGAAAAAACTCATGTGGCACGTGTCTTTGTTTTAACAAGTTAACTTTTTCAGGAAAACTAAGTGAAACAGATTCTAACATTTTTAGTTGTTTATGCTAAATTTCATTAATCCATTTAACCGGGATCGATCTCCCGAGATAAAATGATGCATCGGTCTTATCATTCAAGATGACAAAAAACGAACAAAAACGGGTCAGCTATGGACGTAAATGCGTGTGGAACTTTATGCGACAAGTACCATTTTATGTTAGAACAACGTGACATCGCAAGATTTGAAGATAAGAGATATGGAGGGTAGAGATAGCGAGGAGGAGATGGTGTATGATGTAGCCATGTTTACTGAAAACGCGCAGCTTAGCTAGTTTGTTATTCCATAGCCACTAATCGATACGGGTGCTCTAACAAAACATGTTTATTGGAAACTCTGTCACCGTTGAAACAACAGAGCGCGTAACGTTATTGTTATTGAACTAATAAATTGTCAGAAACTACGCGAGAGTTTAAACTTAAAACTATTCAACTTGTTAACTTCTGATCAAGGAGCTAGTAAATTTCTGTTACTTGGCGATATTTACAACCTTATCGCGCATAGGCGAGCGCGATGCGGTGCCTAGATTACGGCTGAAACCTTGAGATACCGAAAAATTACTTTGAAAAAAAAACTACTAGTGGTTTGCTAGTTTACAAGATCGAAACGTAGAGCAGACGAGGGCAGGAGACTCGATGAGTGTGCGAACTGATCAATGCGAATGGTAGGCTAGGGGGAGGAGCCAAACCCCTTGATTGATTATTGAGTTTCTCTATATATCTGCGCTCTTCAATGACCCTTCTAACTGTATTTGGCCATGAATTGAGTCATATTAGAAGGACGTCGATAAAAGAGCGTGCCGTTTGATTGCCGATGGGAACATCCCGGGTGTCAATCTTATCTGGGAAAGAACTATCGATGTGTAAACATCTATCTGTTCGGGGCCAAAGAATAAGATCTCTCAGATTTATCCGAATAAATACTTTTCAACGTGTAATTGTTATACTGTGAGATATGCTGAAAAGTATAAGTTTTGTCAAGTTGGAAAAAATCTCTAGTTTGTAGTAACCCTAAGAGGATGTGGAATCGTGTTGGTTGCAACGTTCATCACGTCAATTTCTGAAAACCTACCAAAACCCTTCTAGAACAGTAAGGAAAGTAAAGTAAGACTTCTAGAACAGTAAGGAGAGTAAAGTAAGACTTCTAAAACAGTAAGGAAAGTAAAGTAAGGTAAGACTTCTAGAACAGTGAGGAAAGTAAAGTAAGTTTTAACAGGAAAGACAGTTGAAGTGTTACGTGCGTTGTCCTTTCTGTTTTTACGAAATGCGCATTATTTTCCTGAAAAGGCACCGGTTGTACCGGTAAACGGTAAACGGTTGCACCGGTAAACGTGAAGGCTAGGAGTTTCACGTGCGTTGTACTCTCTGAAAACTGAAACAGGGAAACGGTGCGGAAATTACACGTACTTTCTGGTATTAGAACGTGTACATCAATTTATTGAAAACTCTACCAAGCACCGGTTGTAGTGCTACTGACAACGTTAGGGGCTAATAATAAATCTGTATTTCACAGCATATGAGAGAGAAAACAAAATAGCAGTGCAGTGTGTAATTAGAGGAAAAGAAGATGTCCAGAAAGTTACAGTTGGTAGCTAAGAAAGTAACTAACTCATTGAATGAGTGTGTAAGTAAGTACCAAGAACCTAGAAGAATGATGAGACCGAGCTGAAGAGAGAAAATGAGCCGACCTGCAAACTGAAGCGCACGAGCGATGAATGATTGTTAGTTGATAAAACGGCTTATTTCAATTCGCACGTACACGTGCACCACTTTTTCCATATGCTAATGAGCTAACCTGTTAACAGGTCTGCGGAATTCTCTGCTAGCTCTCAGGAGAACATCGGACGAAAGGACTACGAGATAAGAGCAAAGAGAGAGAGAGAGAGAGAGAGAGAGAGAGTGAGAATGGGGGAGAAAGAATAAGAAAGATAACGGGTTAGACAGGGATTAGAGAGGAATTGAACTACATGGGGCACTTGGGGCGGAACAAGCGGGCCTAAGCAGACCCGGCTTATCTATTTTCTTGATTTGCTATTTTTGTAGTTTGAACCTCCTTCAGAAATATGTTTCCAGGTCAAACTACAAGACTACAACTTAAGTTCGCCGTAACCCTTACCCTATCACTGTGACCGGATCTGAAGAGAGAAAAGGAGACACATCGGCAAAATAAAGAAGAAAAGATAACTGAATGTGAGTGTTAGTTTGCTCTTCAAACACAGCAGAATTTTCAGTTTTGGCCAAAAACGCAACACGGTGAAAGTATAACACGAGCACAGCGAACGAAATAGATTGACACGTGTGTATTACAACTAAACTGCAACTCGTAAAATTCTCGACCTCTGGCCAGTTTTTTCATTTCCGATTGCAGAAACAGTTGAATGACTCATTTCTAAGTACTTAATATCTCCTTATCTCGTTTCTTGATACTGTTATTTGTTCTGGTGATAAGAATAACTCCCGTTTCATCGCTACTTAAATGAACAACACGTCGAAGGGAAACACTACGAGTAATTTTCCCAGACAATCTACAGATGTTGAAACGCAGAGAAGTTTCCAGTCACGACCCGATAGCGCGCACATTTCGAAATGGGTACTTTTGAGAAAGATGTGGAACCGTGAAGATTCAAAGAAAGCAAATAGAGAGCGCGAGAGAAGAAACAGTGGGAGAAGAGAGCGAGAGAGAGAAAGAGATAGAAAGAGAGAGCAAAGAGAAACAAAGAGAGAGAAAGAGGGAGAGAGAGACTGGCTCAATTTCCTGGAGAGTGTTCCCGCGACCTCGGACCACAACTCTTTGCGGCAACGTAAATCGTACAAGATGCGCCGACGATAACAGTGTGTCACATCTAATCTAAACTTGAACTCTTATCGTTGTGGTAGTAAATGTGTATTATAAGTTTATAAGGAATGACGTTCCCTGACTTGTAGTTTGATCTGCTGCGGAAAACTTCAACAAAAACGCTACGTTTAGTACTTCACATACAAAAACATCGTGGACGCGTTCGTGTTTCGAGATAGTGCAACATGCGGCATGCGCAGATCAAACTACAACTACACCACAGAGATTATTACTCATTATACTGAACGTGGTGAACATCAGGAGGTCAAGAACTGTAACTATGTCTAGGTAATGGGAAAGGCATGAAAAACGTAGGAAAACTGAGCTTATAGATATGTTGTGAACTACAGTTGATCAAAAGGTTAGAAGAAAATTAGAACTGTATCTTTCTCCCTGTCCCAAGAACAATTCAGAACATGCCTGGTTGTGTTACAGTAGCATGGTGGGAATACAAATCGACTTTTTGGCGTTTCGACTAAAAAACTGTATTTTTCCGAACCGTTCGGTTCTTGAACTGTTTCGACTAAACGCGATTTTGTCAAATACAGGGAATGTTCGGAGTAGGGTATGCGCTTTCTTGGAGGAGGTACATATGTGGCCTTTGTAGTTCGAGTGATTGATGGCGCCGCGATATCAGATGTAGAACAGGCAGCTGTCTCGTACGCAACATTCGTGAACCATAGGAGTAACCATATTGACCAGATTCTTTCCGAACCGGTTCTCGAACCACAATCTAACCGAAAAGAAATCGAACCGTACTGAAAAGGGCACGTACAGTAGGCATGCAATGTTTCCAGTGCGTTCGAATCAGGTAAATGTTATCAAAAAGATAAATGAGTTTTCGTATCAGGTTCATATTCGCTAGAATTTTACGAACATATAAATCGATATATCCTACACTCTCGTAAATGGTTAGTGGGCGGTTTACGCACGGCTGGTTGCATGCAACCGAAAAGCAACCAGTTTGCTGTATTAGAAACTATTGGTTTGTTTCAAATGCCACCGCGTTGCCTTTTGGTTGAATACAACACAATTGCATGTATTTTTGGACAACGACTCACCCAGTCGCCCATTTTTGAACTATTAGTTCCCATCTGGTGTATGCCGCTGACAGGCCGCCAGACGTCCACGCGTTATGTAACTCGGCATTGTTCAGATAAGACAACGCATGCCCTTTATGGATTACTGTACTGTGTGCGTTGCGATACATTCTATGGCAGCTAATCAGTTTTTTTATACAACTCTTATACAAAAAACGAAGTTGCGAAACTGTTTCAAACACAGAAAATAGTTGATCTAAAATTGTATCGTCAAGCCAGATGGAATTAAAAGGAGGGAAGGCAAAACGTGATTACAACTCAGAATAGCTGTAATCACTGGAGGGGATGCGAACCCAAGCTCGTTTTATAAAGAAGTTCCAGACACTTGAAAAGCTTTAGTCGCTCTTTTCATAAGAATCTTGGATTTGCAACGGCATCAAACTACAAACACAGCGGGTTGAGCAACATACGTCGTACAGCTTTGCCTTGATAAGAGCTAAACGTAGTAGATCCATCTCAAACTGTTCATCACAAAGGTTCTCATGAGAATGCGGCATTGAACATACTATAAGGTTACCAGCTGACTTTGCGAATTATGACTGTAGAGTGATCACACTACAAACACAGAAAGAGCGACTGACATATGCGCTTTGAGCTTGCTTCGAATCAACTACCCCTCCCTATAATCCAAAACCAGAGAAGGAATGTTATTGATCATTAGACGAGTTTGGAGAACTCAAACCAAACCATCGCAGATTACCAACATAAAAAGTTTTAAACTTAATGCGGCTCATTTCATCAATCAAATTCAGGCCTAGTTTTCCTCTATAGAGTTTTGAACCGGTCATATATAGTCCTCGCCAAAATGACATCCACATTTGAATTTGTGCGGTTCGCGCCATGACGGCGCTCGGTTTAGCAATGGAGCACGGAAACTTGTCTAAACAATTTTACTCACTTTAAATTTAAAAAAAATCATTTTTCATTAATTGTATTATCTAAGCTTTTAGAAATGATTATTTTCGTTCTGGCCTGCTCATAATCAATAGTAGACTTCTCTTTATCGTTCTCAATCCAAAACAAACGGTTACTTCCGTTGTGTCCGCGTCCGCTTCTTTTTCGCTATTATTGTTGTTGTGGTCGTTGTACCGTTTTCCTCTCTTGATTGTTGGTGTTGATTTCGGTTTTTTTCATTCATAATTACATCGAGTATTTGTAACCATTGCAGTAAATGTCTTTGGGACTGGTTGACTATGGTACCGATTCTGATGACAGTGATCAAGATGAGTCAACTACGGCGATAAAAAAGGTAAGTTACAATTCCAAGCTGTATATATAATATGTTCTGTTTTTTTATTAGTTACTAAACTTTTATGTTTTATCATTTATCATGTTCATGATAAACAGAGTTTTATAAAATAAACGGAGTTTTATAAATTCATGAATCTTGTATCTACCCTGAGGTAACAGTTTGATGATGGCGAGTGGCTTTGCGAAATGCCAGTGTTTCGTATGTAATGAGTAATCATTTCTTTTTCAGAATATTGTTCCCCCTCCACCCCAAGAAACACCGTTAGCTCTCGATGTAGATGGCTTTTTCAGTAAAGATGATGAAAACGATGGTCTTCATGCAACAAGTAAGATTGTTAGCTATATTTATCGATTGAACAATAGATTACCGTTTCATCAACCTCTTCCAGTTCAAGCGTGTTCAAGGTGAGAAGTTACAAGGACTTGTATAACACGTTTGAATCACGCATACATTGTTTTGTTGAACAAGTTGGGGAAACCGCAATCACATTCACATTCTATCATTTTCCGATTGTGCTGATTAGTTATACTCTCCTGTACTTTGTAAGCACCTGAATAACCGGTGAGATTCCTGATTCCTTAATTTTATGTTTCATCAAAATCGGCTAGTCGTTGCTCACATGAAATATTATGTAGCAAATTATCTAATATCTATAATGAGTCAATTGTCTATAGTCTCGATGTTTTTTTTACTATTGTCACACATTGTGATTTCAGCTTCCATCTTGAATCTGCCCGCTGCTGGAAGCAGTTCTACGAATAAAATCTCAGTTGAAGGGGAGCTGGAAGATTTGGTCAAGCCTAAAGACTGGGAGATCAAATTAGCAGAAAAGGCTAGGAAGAAGTTGGAGAAGAAGGTATGTTGATTTGGAATATATTTACCTTCAACAAATGCTAACAACATTTAAGAATATGTGTACCTTATTATCATGACATTTTCATAATTATGTGTATCTCTGTTTAAAGGCCAAGAAGAAGGAGCGAAAACGACAAGAAAAGCACGATGCTAAATGTAAGAATAAGGATTCTAATGTCGCTGCTAAATCGGATCTCCCCGTACCGACCAAAAAAACCAAAGGTATTTTCTAGTTAATTTCCCTATTTAGTCTGTTGGCGAGGATTTATGCTATATTTTTTGTTTTACCTGTATTAAAAGTTCAAATAATTTTCAATTCTGCGTGAGAGGTATGATCTTGGAAATCTAAGGGCATTTGAGACGTCCAAGTCCAGTAACTCGTATCTGGACCATGATTTGGTAACGGTGTATAACGGACGTGAATCTATTCAAAAGTAATAGGTTATTTAGGCTCATTTGTCATTTGTTTCAGCAAAGGCCAAGATCTCTGCCTTTGGCGCTCTTGCTGCTATTGCGGACGACAGTGAAAGTGAGGATGAAGTCGTGAGTATCGTTTCATTCTCAAAATTTGCAGCTTGATTGAGTATTGGGAAGGTTTTTGTTGTGTTACTGTTAGTTGTTTTCTTACCTCAAGTATTCATTCATGATATATCTCAAAACATTGTTCATTCTATTTGTTGAAGCGAACACGAGGTGATATGGTTTCTTTTATTTTAGCGGAACATGGTGAATGTCATTTCGTAAACTACTTGTTTACTAGTAAAAAGCTCTTTTAGGTGGATAAATCTGCGCCTGTTCCCTCTGTCAAGCCAGTTCGATCGTCCGGACTTCTCTCCATGTTGCCATCTCCGAAATCCCATTCCGCGAAGACCGTTGGACTGGGAACCTCGGCTAAGGGCGGCACGGGAATCATGCTGCCACCCTCCATGCGCAACAAGGCTAAGGTAGGGTGTTAGAATAGAATAATACACTTGTAAGGCTTGCTCATTCGACAAAAAGGAGTCCGTTTTCAGATTGAAACACGTGAAAATTGAAAATTGATGTTTTAGCATCACAACGGAGACATTTCTTTTTTTGTGCAAAAAAAGTAAAAATCGTTCGGCGTTTTCTGGGGTATGAATAGTGTAGGGGTACCTGCCTACTTTCTCAGTCTGCTACAGTTATATCGAACAAACTATGGGTATCGATCGCGTGTACTGTATATATTGCATACTATCAATGACTATACATTGCTCTGTGCTCTACGCCGACAAAACGTATGAAGTATGAAGTAGCCCTTAGAATAGAATATAAGAAATTTTCAGTCGCGATTTAACATGTTTCTTCCTATATTGTCCGGGAGAAGAAAAGTGTGGGTGGATACGGCCATGGGCCATCGAATTAATGTGCTAGTGGTGCAAACCGATCTTCGTTTACTTCCAGCGAAATTGCTCATAATTTCAAGAAAACATTGTAAAATAATCTGTGAACTGTTCCGATGAATTTTGGAACGGCATTTCTTAGCACGCTCTAGTTTGATCAATAACAAGCCGTTTATTGTTCTCTCGTGAACGATTTTCGAGTGATTTTGTTTGCGTTCGATGACGTAAACGCAAGGATAAATGGTGGACTGGATTCATGGTTTCAATGGTCATGGTTTATTCCAGGTCAATGCCGCTCCGAATTCTAACGTCTCCGCTAAATCGTCTGCAAAAAGAAAGGCGGATTCCGATGATGATAGTGACGATAATTTGGATGGAGCCGACTATTTTGGTCTAACTTCAGCACCAGAGGTAAAATCTCTTACATTTGTTTTATAGTGTTCGTGTAATATTATGTTTTGTTGGTGAATTACTCTAGAAAACTCTTTTTCTATATGCCGAAGTTTAACCAGCGGTATTTCCTTCTAGCATCTAGCTTATAGATATTACGGTTTTTTGTACAATCACCAAGTTCAAGCTAGTAGTTAGTAGCAAAATTCAAGTTATTTAGGTGAAACTTGCCAAACTGGATCATGGAACGCATGTTCCGATTGTTGCAAGCACTGGCTTCGATTCAACTGTGGGACCGTCCAAACCTAGTGCCGAGGTATGTATCTATGTAGTGTCTAGTGTATTAAACTGTTGCCCTATTCACAAAGCCAAAATAGTTATATGCTAATACATTATGAAAGCGTCGCCTCGGTCGAATAGAATCACAATAAATTATTGATCATAATCATGCGGCTGAAATTGGCCATGTAAATGTTACTGAAATAGCCTAGACGGTTTTTAGCTTCTTAAAGTAGGACGATTGTGTGGACCAATCCCATGTCAACGGTTCTTCAAACTGCAATTGAAATATGTATTGCAGTCTAAAGGACTGAGGCGTTGTGATTGGTTCACATAATCGTCCTTCTTTAATACACGCGGCCACACAATTTTTTCCAATAGTTTTGGCATTCACAGTTTCCCAACATTCAACGCTCTAAAGCAAGTTTTCAGGACTATGTGCATCCAAGTCAGATGTATAACTACGCTGATACTGCCTCGCTGGGAGAGGGAACGTCCAGAGGTGGTCGCCTCACAGATGAGGTAAATGCTTCAGTACTCAGTATATAATAATATGAAATTGAAGAGAGAATTGGAGGAATTTGGTGAACTTGTTCATCATACCATCTTCGAAGGATTTACATATATGACTGGGAAGGGCAGATAGGGTTTGGCAAATCAGAGGGTTTGTTGTACAATTGTCCCCCCCCCCTTGAGTCGAAATAGGTTGGAATCCGACCCGTAGTACAATCACCCCCCACCCCCATAGGGGGTGATTATACAACGTCCTTCTTTACTGCAGGTTTGGATTGAGTGGGGGTTTGTTAAACAGGTGCGGGGTTGTACTATTACCCCCCCCCATTGTGTATTATGGGGGGTGATTGTTAAACGTCGACATTGTACACTTACCCCCCATTTACAATAACCCCCCTCTGTATAGGGAATCGTATTGGGAGGGGGGTGATAGTACTACGGGGGGGGGGGGGGGGGCAATTGTACAATTTTCCCAAATCAGAAAGTCGGGGGGAGGGGGGTAGTTTTTGGTCCCGAAATGGCTGAAAGTCCCCGTTTTTATCGAATTAAATGTAATTGTGCTTGGAATTCATACTTTATTGGTTCAAAGTTGATAGTTTCCATTCCGTAAAGGGTCTCACTTAATTCGACGTCAAACCATTTTCTGCATGCCCCTGATTTACATTTACTTTGCAGGAGGCCTATAATCTGCTATCTCGTGACGATTCTGTGCAGATGGGCGATCGCCGGAGTATACATGACATCGCCGCCAATATTGTGGATGTTCGCGTCGATGATGTAAGTTTATGAAATATTATAGTTATACTTGAACGATAAGGATGTCTTACCTTCTCACTTGGGTTTTTGTCTTTGTGATTGTAAGTGTAAATAAACGGACTTACTGCTTGAAGTACATAATAGTTAGACTTGACTATTGTTCAGAAAGGAACCTATTTTCGAGTAGTATATGGCAATCACTCATAATTCCGCATAAACGAAATGAGCTCGTGCTAAGGTTTTTTCCAAGTTTTTCAGTCTTTCGATTGGTTGCCAAATTGTCATCTTTACAGGCGCTGGGTCCCAATGTGCAGGCAAACTTGTTGAAGAATTTGTCGCAGCGTGCTCTGGCCAAAGACGCAATGGTACCTCTACCGAAGTCAAAGGAAATCGGAGATCAAACAGCAAAGAGAAAACATCAAATCACTTATCTTGCAAATTTGGTAAGTATCCTATTTCACACCGAAGGTTGTCAGCGTGTTATCGACGCTGACCCTAAGAACTGTTTGAAGTCTTGTGCACCATTTTTATATATTCGAAGTATAATGAGACGTTATGATACGTTTCATTAGTTCTGTAAGTTTTTGGCGCATTATTCACTTATTTTTCTAAGCCTAAGGCTCAATGAATTTTCGTTTTATAGTTCTGTAAAAGATTTGTAGATCGGTCATGGACGACCATTATGATGTGGCCAATAAAAAACGACAACATGAGTTCTGTACCCATAGTTCTGTAGTTCTGAGTTGGGTAATTTTAGGCTGTGGCACGTGAGGAAGCTCTACAAGAACAGTGGGCGGAGGGTCGGATAAACAAGAAGATGGGACGAGAGAAATATGGTTTCTAACTGTGTGTATTGTAATTTTCCGGTGTTTATATTTCGGTTTGAATAAAGTTTGTTGAGTACACCTTAATTTCGTTTCTTCGCTTTTTAACGGATCAGCACAGCACGTAATTGGAGTACGATTTCTTGATGTTTTCAGTCATATCCGATAAAGCCAAATTTACCTTACCGAACGGGAGCATGGTTATGTTATCGCTAGATTTCAGGCAAATCTTGAATCTCATGGTAGGACAAGAGTGCCCAGGCCCACATTACCAATTGGTTTTTCCAACACTGATGAGTTCATTAGGGGCCCAATTGTATAATGGACTATTGATATTGAACATGATCATTTGGTTCCCTATGAGGGATCCCTACAACTGATCGCCTGGCACAGTTCCTCCATCGCTCATATAGATTATTTTTCAGGCGGTTTCAAGCAACAACTATATATCAAAACCTTCCAAACGAACATTTACTTACATGAAATTAGCACAGAACAAAATGTGGATCAGTCAGGGATCAGTCACAACAAAACTATTATACAAGCACAATATGAGTTTCCCTATTAATGTCCACTAAGAGATAAAACTTTAAGATCAAAAGCTAGTAGAATTAAAATAAACTAATTATTGAAAATTATTAATGTTACAGATTATTGGCGGATGTATGTGAGATAGGGCATCCTAGAAACATAGGAAACAGAGAAATTGGCACAACGGGAGACCGAACATTGGGATGGAACCTAGTCGTCGTAGTCTTCTCTTCTTCTCTGCTTTCTCTCCTTCTGTAACTGTTTGAGCTCTCTCTGACGCCGTAGATACTCTGAAAAAGTATAAGTACATAATGACAAATTATCTGTAATTATCCTGTAATCAAGCAATTTTGAAGAAAATCCCAGTACTAACAAGACTTTTGCTATGTTTCGGTATAAGGATTTTCAAATCATTTTGTTATTTTCTGTACGAAACTATCGATGATTGAGTAAATATTTCAACATTTAACATTAGAAAAAAACCAATATCGTGCGAGTTGCAGACATAGGTGGTAGCTTTCTTATTCAGAAAAATTCGACATATCATAAAATTCAACCAAAACCAAACCAAAAATAGCTCACCCTGGTGTTTTCGCTGATCTTCGAGCACGGCGTTGTGGTCCGTGGTACGAGCGCGGATCAGAGATGGATCGGTGACCACCACTTTGTTCGTTCCGACCAGACGCGAACAACCTGTAGACAAATGGGATAACATAGATGGTAACTAAACAAATGATCATGTCTCCGACTCCGAATGAATCTATTTAAATTGCTTGACACTCAAATTCATCCTTTTGATCAAGCCTATATTGAATATCATACTATAATTACTTGAGATCAAAACCAGATTGGTGAATCATGACAACTTGACTGGAATTATCGCTAAACGGGCTGCAAAGATATTTGAAATGAGCACAAGAGAGAAAGAAGATTAAAAAAACCGACCAGTGGTGGGAGATCTAGCGTAGACGGGCTTCTCGCCCAACCATTGACGGACCGGCTTCATACGGTTGCGGGTGGAGCGTCGGAGACCAACCTCAGCAGGTTCAGGCGTAGCCGGCTTGACTGAAACAAAATTCGTTCATGTTACGTTGTTTTACGTATTCACTTGATCGAATGCGTGGTACATTACATGTTCAAATTCACAGGGTGCAGATGCAGACTGAGTGAGCCATAACATCTTATTTTGTCGACATATTATGAAAAACCAGATAACCATCGGTTTCACTACCTGATTCACGGAAACGTGCAACTCACTGATTTTGCGCGGTCTGAGCATGACACAGTCGGGGCTGGCTGGTCGCATGCGGACATCGTCATCATCCTCGGCACTGGACACAGCAGAGACATCCGCAGACGCCTGCGAATCCACAGTCGTATCCGCGTCTGGAATGTATTTGTTGTTCAGCTTGGAAATGAAAAAAAGTTTACAAAGTTACCTCAATCTACATCCAATCATTTCTGAGATGGGAACAAAAATTTTGGGTTCTTTATGAAAGGAGAAGAAAGGAGAAGAAAGTTTACACAGTTCCATAACTAATCATTTCTATGAAATTTCAAATGGTTTCCAGAAATCCAGTAGTTTCCAATTGAGGCCGGAATGCCAAACAAAACAAACATAACATATTGTTGCAGCCATAGTGTGCACGATAAGAGTTTTCGCTTCGAATGAAGCTTCGCTTTCTCTAAAGAAATAGCATTTTTACAGCATTTAAAGTAGGACGATTATGTGGACCAGTCACGTGTCAACGGTCCTTTAAACTGCAATTGAAAAATGCATTGCAGTTTGAAGGACTGCAAGGTTGCGATTGGACCACATAATCGTTCTTCTTTAACAGCTAACTGCTTTCAAGAGATTTTCACTCGAGAGACTTGATATTAGACCAGAGAAACATCCGTCAACCAACCAGTAGCAGATGGATAGCGGAACATATGGTCATCACGATGCGGGGTGTCCACAGAGCACATCGAGTCACTCAGCAACACTAAATCAACCATGTTACCAGACAAAAACAAATCCGAATATTACTTATATTATTATTAATATTATTACCTAAACAATCTGAATAACCGAATATGATTACGCTGAACAATCTGCAACTTGAATCGACTCGAATGTTGTTCAATATGCGATTTTTGTAAACACTCGTCTACTCCAACGAACAAAAAGTAACAAAAGCAGGAAATAAAGCTTCCGTTTTTCGCTCATCTGTGTACGTATCATGTCCATGTAAAAGTATCAAAAACAATGAAATTTCCCGGAGTTTGCGAGAGTCGGTTTTCCAGATTTTATAACTATTTATTTACTATTTACTGAAGTATGACTGAACCCACAATTTCTGGCACGTGCCGGCTGGTTGACCGGACTCTGGTATGGCTGGAAGTTGTCAGCCTGTGCGCCAGCCGCACCAAACACGTCATCGTCTCCCGACTGCGAACCAACGTCAGTAGCCGTACCATTCCGTTCTGAAAAATTCAATGATAATAGATCTCAGAAAAAGTTAAATAATTACCCACTTTTTATAGACTAAAAATCTTGTAATCTTCAGGTAACCTGATTAGCAAAAACCAAAAAAAGTTCTGTTATGATCAAGTACCTGCAATATCAGTACCGATTCTATATCTTTCTATAATGATTCTATTCTATGTTATAAGTTCAGACGTTCTTCTACCCAACTAAGAACAGTCGCGATTTGCCCAAAACTCGAAAAACAATTATTATCAGTACCTGCAATGGACATTCTGCTTGCGGCAGACGACAACTCATCCTCATCCGCGTCAGAATCGTGAATCGTTACCTAGAATGCGAATTCGAAACAACCTGAACCAAATATAAAAGTCAAATTATCTATTAAGTAAACTTCCTACACCCACCAGCATCATCGTATTCTATAAAAGGAAACTTTGTTTTATTTCAACACGTCAAAATCAATTGTTCTGAGGACCGAACGGCGCGAACCAAAAATGTGTGATAATCTCGTCTTCCATCAAAACCTACTCGTGGAGTGGCGTGGCGAGCAGGTTGAGAGGTCGACGAAAGATTGCTTGCTTCTACAGCTCCAGCAGAGCTGAAAATGAGGATTAAAGGTTGAACACAAAAATGTCTGTCGAACTGTTTTATCTTTTCATGAGTAGATCAGCCTTGAGTTGCACACCTGCTAGTAAGAATTCCCACCAAATCGCAAGTGAAGGAAACTGCAGCGAACGAAACTAGCAAACTAGGATAAAATGCGCATACTCGCTAAGCTCATCATTCACATTTTTCACGACATCGATGATTCTATTGGCAAATGGATAGAGCTTTGTCTTTATTATGAGGTACCCACCCAGCCAGATTTGCAGACCCAATAGTTTCCTTTTTCTCGTCACGACTGCCCAGCTGTGCACGTCGTCTGCTCTCAAAATCGTTGCTTCCCATCTGAAAAAAAAACTAGTGAGAATTTTTTTTAAAATAATGATTTCAAACCTCATTCGTTCGACCTTTGCCGGTTTCACACAACAAATAAACACTGCTCATTTTAGCACCAAAACATACTACAACAAAAGTTTTTTGGCTCGGGTGAGATATGCTTTCACACAGTTACAAAACATCTGAAAATAATCGGAAAAAAAGTATTATAAATATCCGTAGAATAGCGTACCGAGTCATCGAAGAGCGACGACTTCATCAGTCTATTTCTGACGAGGACTCGGGCATCTGGCAGACGAGGTCGAACTCCACTGCGGGCCGGCAAATCGGTCATCATGCGGCTAGGATCTGAACGATAATAATGATGCAAAACCCGAAGAGGCAAGGAAAATAATCAGTTTCAGTATGTGAAATATCCATTTTTTAATTGAGATATAGCATTTCTTTCCAAACTGCGTTCATGTGAAGATTGTATGGGTTATGTATAACACAAAGATATGGAGGATGCAGTTAAATAGCAACCTTGAGCAACCAAGTAGCCATGCCGGCAAACACCAGTAAGGTCTGACTAAGCGACAAACATTAGTCCGTTACGTGAAAGTTTGTCATCAAAAGCAGACCGATTGGCTTCTTTTCGGCAAAAATGTTTTTTCGGTTGTTTTCTGACTATTCTGACAACTTTACTGGTGTATGCATGCCGGGAAATACTCAATTTCTGACTACAAACTATTGGGTTCGACCAGGAAACCGTACCAATTGGCTGAAAGGGCGATAGAGCGGACGAGCCATCCAAGTCGTCCAAAGATTCGACAGATGAGAGGCGAGACGGGAAAGCGGCCTTTCTCAACGAGGCCACAGTCGGAAGCGCAAAGTGGGGCAGTGGTCGCGGGGTAGACAGGGCTGCCGTACGAGTACCAGTCTGAAGGGAATCAATTTATTGATGGAATACACACCGGGTTCAGAGTCCGTAAAAATTCAGATTCTCAAAAGTTAACCCTATTGAATACGACTTACCCAATGGGTTTCGCAGAACTAGCATTTGTCAAGTTTTTGCAGCCTTGCAATACACATCTTCTAATGTGAATGAATTTACGTCATACACCGTCAAGGGTCTCTCTTAATATTCCTGAATTCTCGCGATACCCCCTCCTTTTTGAGTCGCGACCCCCCAAAATCGTTCAAAACTGCGATTTTCATCAATTTTTGGTTAATTTTCAGTAGTTCTGTATAAATTTCGCTGTTTTTCAACTCGCAACCCCTAATTCTCATAAAAATTAATTCGCGACCCTCCATCTTATAAGAGACCTTGGCGGTGTATGATTTACGTAATCGAAAAAAACTTTTCTTTCGGAGAATAGTCACACCTTTCCGGTGTGTAGGTAGACGTGAAACCGACCTGAGCTGGATTCGCCTTGGGTGTCTGGCTGGAGGTAGTGGCGGCCTCGCCCTGATCCATCGAGAAATCTTCCTCGTCATCCTAGAATAACTTCAAATAGAAAAACTTCAAATAGAAAAAAAATTCAAACAAGTACAAGTAGTCAACTGGTAAAGTACCAAAATTTACTAGCTTTCCTGATTAATACAAACAATCAGCAAACTACAAGCATCGTAGAACTACCTAGGAGTAAACAAGACAATATATGCGCATCTTCTAAAAATCCTACCAGTGACTTGTAGATAAAAGTGACTTGAAACCGAAAACCGCGATACATGTCATTCGCGTACGAGTTGCCACGAGATAGTTAGTGCCCTTTTTTGTATCATACTTTTTATAAAACATAATAAATACCTGCGAAATTGTCGCTCGCGGAGCCGAGAGTCTGCTACGTCCGATAGATCCGGGCGCCTTCTTCGGTGTCTGGATGTCAGTAGTGCCAATGACACTGTCAGTAGTGGCACTCACAGGAGCCGTCTCGATCGTCTGACCTCTGGCAGGATCCGTTTCCGGGTCAACCATAGAATCCTCCTCCACGATGGCAGAATGTTGTCCGGCCGACGACACGTCCATGAACGAAATGGCCGCCTCCACAGAATCTGCAATGGTACAAACTACAAACACCAAAAATCACAAACTACTTGGTTATTCGGAACAGTTCAAGAACACAACGGTTCGGGTAAAAATGCATGGTTTTTTTAGTCGAGACTGCGAAACATCGATTTGCTTCCCACCATACTGTAGTTACATAAAATCCTGTAAACTGTAACCCAACTAAGCAAATTCTGCGAATCGGTTTCGACAAAAGCTGTTCGGGAACAACCTAATAGTTAGGAAACCAAAAGTGCTCATGTAACAGGGCCAATTTAGCAAATAGTAATTACAGATTAACCTCAATATACAATGCTGAATTCTACCTGTACTCTTGCGGTCAACCGTCATCTTTGGCATAACGCGACCCGGCGAATTTTTCAGCTCACGAACCTTCTTGGCGGGTCTGAAAACACTTCATATAAACAACTCTTACGATCAAATATGATATATAGATTCGTTAACGTTGACATCACTTGAAATGGAAAATGAAAACGTATGCAACGATACATTGTAACCCTATCAGAAGAGGTAATAACACAGTGCGTCTTATTTTCTTGAATTTTCTAGGTAATTTTACAGCTCGGCAACCGACCTAGCAGCAAACATGATCCGTCCCGGAGACTGCACGTCCACATCCAAGTCATCCAACAACGACGAATGATTGCGTCTGGAGGTCGAGAGAGAAGTGTTCGTACTTGCCTGAAAATATTCGAAAAGTTTATTGTTCCAAAACTAGTGAACAGAACTAGAAACCACTACGAAATCCCCACAAAACTGTCCAGAGTACATACATTATGACCCGAATGCAGGTGGTTGAAAGAAAACAGTATGTTTCTCGATGAATATTAAACAGAGACTGTCATAAATCTATGAAATATCACAACTGAAAACGTAACAGACAATATTAAAAACGTAGAAAGTGTATGAAAACTAACCGATAGCGCGTTCATACTACGATCGTCCCTCTCCTGTAGCTTCACCTTATTCAGAGAGCGGCGAGCAGGGCGCGCGGGAACGACAAATGTAGCATCCTGTAAAATTATCAAGTGAGAGAAGGAATGGTAGGCTAAACAACTAAATGGATGTTTTCGTGAAAATGGGATGGCAAATTAATGAGATGGGACAAAGTTTGAGAGAAGGTGGACCGTATCAAAAAAAAACGAGGAATTTCCAAGCGGTGGGCTTATGAAAATGGAACACAATCACTCATTGTGAAAATTCAAGGCTTTCAAGAATGATTAACGCTAAGATAATTTCCGCGTTATACGATATTCTCTTAATTCTTTACGCACAATTCAACTTACATTGGCAACAGCGGGTGCGGTCTTCTCTTCTTTTTGCACAATGAAGGTGCCATCGGCCGGAACCGAAGAGACATCCTGTAATAGTCAATACGTAAACAAAAGAAGGTAAAGATCCACACCAAGAAAGCAATCCTTATTCTGAACGAAATGAGCCCATAGCCGATTAAATAACTACCTTAGTAGAAGAAGATTCGACTGCGACTCTTGAAGAGGATGCAGCTTCCACAACGACCGGTCTGAAAATGCCAAATAAATAAACAAACTAGAACTAGAACTGTTATTACACAAATTAACAAACGAACTAAGAATGATAAATACTATCTATAAATGTTCCAAATTACTGTTGACCATCACATTACAAATCAGTCAAGGAGATAAATTCGTGAAGGAAACACCAGGAGAAGGAAGTGAAGGAAACGCCTATTCCTTTCCTTTTTGAGCACATACGAACTAGAAAAATGTTGTCGTGGTCTCACCGAGTTGAATTTGGTCCATTTCTTTCGATCGTGAACGTTCCGCCCGCATTCTGTGTGCTCGTCACTGAATGTGTCGAGGAGGTCTGTAAATGGCACACTTTGTAAATTTGCTTTCGCTAGCACCAGGGTACGAACCTACGAACTCTTCTGTCGAATTTGAGAATCTTGAGAACTATGAGATTATCGCTTGGTATGACATACTATCTCAATCAACAACAATTTTAAGAGCAGGATAATTTCAAGATAACTCACATAAACTACATACATGCCCTGTATTTTACGAAATCGCCTGTAGTCGAAATAGTTTAAGACGGTTCGGAAAAACACTTTTTCAAAAATCGATTTGCATTTCAACCATGCTGTATTCACAGTTGAATACTGTAGAACAACCAGGCATGTTCTGAGAATAGAGAAACGAACCTTCGCTGCGGGACCGTTTGCTCTGAAGTTTCCCATCACGTCACCGAGGCTGTCGTTGGCGGTCGGGGTACGATCCAAATCCACATTGAAATTGACCACCACCTACAACAAGCAAAATCATGGGATGGAACAAAACTACAAAAAACTAATTAACTAACGTCAGAAGTTCTGGTTGTTCACCCGAAATGCTAAGACTTCTCAAATTCACAGAAATGTACCACCGTACTATGCCCAGCCACAAATGTGAGCTGAGAAAGAATAGTAGAAACACTTCGACTTCACTGATGCGTGTTCGAACCTCTTTTTCTCCAGACGTAGTTTCAGCTGAGCTGTCGAGACGAACCACGGCCGAAACATCCAACTGTCTGAAGGGGGCCAGAGTGTGGTTTCTGGCGTTGCATGGCGTGGAACTAGCCTGACCTTTTCCATAGCCCTGCAAAACAAAGAAACTAGAAGACGTAAAACACTCTAAACCCTTGAGCTGAAATCCTGAAATTACTAGTTTTCTAGTAATAAGAGCCAGCCCCCTATCTTCCGAACCACTTGTCTCAACTCTGAAAGAACACATTGCGAGAAACATTCCAATTTAGCTCTCAGACACTATACACTACGTCTTACGTTTATAAATACATCTGTGGTTGAGAGCTGGGATACCCGTAAAACAGAATCGTAAAAAAATAAGTCGCTCCTAGAACACTGGACACAATCGATAATCACAGGATTCGGTTGAACTACGTGGCCTACCTGTGATCCAGCCAGAGGGGGAGATCTCGCGTGCATCTGACTCTCGGAAACGTCAGACACAGTGTCCATCATGACGTCGGAAACGTGACCTGAATCAATTGATTGAAAACACGAACAGTCTAAACTCAGTCAACTACGAGGCAAATCAGCAATTAACGGCTGAAACAAAATTGTCGATTCTGACACGTATTGTATGACGGATGGTATTCAAGAGAGATAGTGTGTCAAAAATATTTCCAACACCTTATAGAAAGCGAACTGTCACAGGTTTTAGTGGTGACAAAAGATTGACGCGACAACTAACCGCTCTCGGAGCCACTATCCTCAATTGTGCTGTCCGCACTCGGCTTGAACAGCGGCGCCTCGTCCGTGAACACATTATGCGCACCACCCAGAGCCAATTCCGCCTAAAATAGAAATATTTTAAGACTAATCTACAACACCAAACCACGTTATAGAACAATAAAAATACACGCTACCTTCTATTCGATGAAAAAACGACTCCCTTTTCGCAAAAGCTATCAAATTTACGGGAAATGGATAAGATTTTTAAAAGGTCACAATTGTAAATTGTAAGCAACAAACAATCACCTGCCGCGCTTCCTCGCGTTTCGCCATAACCTTGTCGAAGAAGGCTTTCTTCCGCTCGGCGGATCTCTTGCTGCTGGTCGTGACGTTTCCATCCAACTCCCTCAATGGGGTAGACGAAGAAGAAGATCGCTGAAGTCATTTTAGTTGAAAATATAGTTGAACCAATCACTCTATCAAACTATTCCTTAATTGATTCTTCTCTCGTTTTCTGTTAAGAAACTTTATCACTGAGTTTGAAAGAATAACGATGTTATATAGTGGTGGTCCAACGGCCACCGACACCGATATATTCCTAGTAGACAGTAGAAGAAGTCCTCGTTCAGCACAAACAATAGTACTTCAACAAAGTCTTGCCTTATTTTGTTTGAAAGTAAGGTCAACAAAACTTCCTAGATCACACCAGCGACTTTGTTGAATCGTCCATTCAACACCTGTTTTCTTCAAAATCAGAATTTTGAACTACCTAACTCAACAACGATCACCTTAACTGTTGAAAACCTCATCTACCACCCAGTTTGGTTACCCAGATCCCAGATAAAACACCAGATTTTCAATCAATTTCTGTTCACAACCAAGTCGTCCTACGTCTGGATCACACTGAGCATAAATTGAGAAATGTATACCGGTTGTTCAGACTGCGAGCTCGACGAGGAGTCGAGGGTGTTGTTGGGCGACAATCCACATAGCAGACGACGTTGCGCCTCACAGATGATCTTCTGAAACAAAGCAAATCCAGATTCTGGATTCCAGAAACATCAACTATTTCAAAACAGATTCTTCAGTGCGGTGAAATAATTGATTTATTGAGCTTGACCAATCATAACCACGTGATTCAGAATACCTAAACTCACTAACATTTTTGTATCAAGAAGTAATCACATTTACCCGAATTTGTCGAAAGAAGCCAGTTTTCTGAATTGTTTCCGGTATTTTAGGTATTGTCATCAATATATGCGCATATTAATCAACAAACCTTGCCGACTGGAGCAACTCGTTTTCGGGAAATCAAGCCGGCTAACCCTACAGGGTTTCCAGAAGGACCTGCGTTCCCATCCATTTAATTTGAATTTGATCAACTGGATCAACAAGTTTGATCTAGAAGAAAACTATATTCGGAATCACATTAGAGACACTATAAACCAGAAAATAGAAAACACAAACACAAGTAACTTCGGCGAAGATGAATCATCCAATAATTCACGGACGGTCATTCTAACGATAGTAGTTAGTTAGTAGGAACAGGAAAGACAAGGAATAATTAACTAACAATGATGGTTAATTCTTTCATTCCCATGTCTATATAAACGAGAGGTAAACATCCGAACTACAAAGTTCCGAATATTAGCAATAATGACGAAAAATAAGGAGCTGATTTGGATCTACAACGACCGAAAGACGCTGCGCACCCGCACGGCCTGAGCCAATGATGACAATGAGCGAGTTGACCGAGAACACCACAATAAATCAATGTGCGCTGACACAAACAAAGTAGATCAAAAGATTGATCAGCACTTGAACCAAACTACAAATGTAAGAATATACACAAAATATTGAATGGATCGGAGACGTCATCAACCCAGACCTTTTTGAAAATTCTGTTTACGCGCTAAAACTCTGGCCGCTTTCGTGGCGGGAGTCATTAACAACAGCCGGACAATAACTTTATAATTTGGCTGTGTAGAAAGTTGTATTTCCGAAATTTCAAATCGTCTTAACATTCATTATTTAACAAGGCGAATTTTTCAATATTCTAGGTTATTATCTCTTCTTAAATGTTTGTCCATTAGTTATTCTAGCAAATGTCTGAGTTGTATGGCTGTGAGCTATTAAATAAATATCACATTTGTTGTATCAAAGCTGATTTTTCTCGAATTCATTATTTTTTCTTATCAATTTCAGGCTGCAGCAAAGTCTTATATTTATGTTTACTTTTTTGTTTTCAGTTTATTTGTTAACATTCGTTCTCTTTAGATGGCTCTTCCACCCGCTCTGTTGGCTCGACTGCAGAAACGCGGTATAATAAAGTCAGGTAAATACATGAAAGAATCAAAGTGCATTTAGTCAAGCTTAAATTTTGTCAGCAGTCCAGCTAGTTTACTCTATATATAGTGAAGTTTTTCAGCAACGGAGGAAGTAATTGCCGAGAGTTATGACTCTCACACAGAAGCAAAGGAGAAAACGTTCGAGGAAAACATAGCTGGCGCCCCTGGATGTCCGAATAAATACAATCCTTATCATTTGTGTGTGGAATATTGTTATGATCATTGGCGCGAGGGAATTCTTGAAGCGAGGTATGTTGGAGCATTCGCCTTGACTTGACTAAGCTTGTAGCTTTACAGTTACCGCATTCGCTTATACTGTTCGGTGGCTGCTTGTTAGTTCCGTTATTTGGGGATTTAAGCTAAATTGTTGTTCGTTCTGTATGTTTGAATTCGCGGTGCACTAGTTCAAGCCTGCCCGTATTGTTGACAACTAGTTTAGAGACTTCAACTGGTTTTCATAGGTAATCTACGCGATGTACTACAATGTTAAGAAATGCAGTTTGGACACACAGATATAAGAGGAAAACCTTAGACTAGTGGTAGACCAGACTTTCTGAACCACGAAAGCACGAAACAAAATAACTGGAACACGCTGAATGTTTGAAAATAACTGTTGTATCCTCAGATGACTAGGATATACACTAATAACACTAGAGACATCAACAGAGAAGTTATACCTGTAGAACAGAGGAAGACGATTGAAGACGAACCAGTTTATAGGAGCAGATAAACCTTGCACGGAATAGACAACAAAGTAGAACACGTCACTTTACACGTAAACGCGCACTTTGCTAATCAACTAACACTAACATGTTAACAGGTATAGACAGAAAGTCTACTACTCAACAATAACTATTCCATTTGAACTTTGTCCTTATTTATCCACTTTGTTAATAAAAACGCGCATTAATTCCACCAAAATTAGCATCTTTTCTTAGAGTAATGACATTTTTATTTCTCAGACTTCCCGAGTCATACCTGAGAAAACGTCGTAGAATGTTGGGCAAGTTTCCATTGCCGGAGGGATGGGTGGAGGTATACGACAGTGGTATTGGGCGACATTATTATTGGAATCAAGATACTGATGAGGTATGTTTCATATGTAACCGGGGAAGCTATGATAAATTTTATTGTAGTGTACATAAACTTTTGGTCTGGCTGGAGCCTGGCTACGAGACCGAGATAGTTCTATCTCTATTCTGACTTTCTAAGTAAGAAACGTATAACGTACATATATCTATTCATAAATTTCCTTTATGTTTATTGGATGTTGCTTTCATGGAGGGCTCAGATACGGCTCCAGGAATGTATTAAATGATTATATCGTTGGGTAATAGCCCTATATTCTTCAAACTCTGTTATGCAGGTGTGCTGGGTCTCCCCGAGACATCCTTCTGCTGTTATTGGAGAGCCGGCTCCACGCGTGGCTAGAGAGCTGAGCGGAAAAACAGATTCTTCTATTCTGGACATTGCTCTTCCGGTATGTATCATCAAAGCTAGAGCTGGCATGATTTTGTTTTCATAGTTTAAAGACTCTCGTCAAAATGGCGTCCACTCATCCTAGTTTTCATCACTCTCTGAAACTCATATTTGCTACTCAGCCGACCGCTCGTACCGGTACATGAGCGGGACGTCCCGAAAGTGGGCGGGCGTCCTGGTACATCGAATATAATCAATATTTGAGAAGATTTTAATCGGAAAATTTTCAAAAAAAGTGAATTTTGATAGATTTTTTGTGTAATCTAATTGTAAAACGTGTTTGTAACATGCAAAAAGCAAAAAAAAATTGGAAATTCAGACTTAAATCCATTATTTTGAGCGCTTGATTGACGGTCAGGCGCAATGTACGGGACGTACCGGGACGCACCGCCCACTTTCGGGACGTCCCGCTCATGTACCGGTACGACCGACTTCTGATTAGGGTATCACGTTCGTTTTTAGAGTTAACTCGTTCATTTCAGTTGCTTTTTGGCTATGTTTATTTTTTATCGGTGTCGAAAGTGGATTAATTTCGATTTTTTCCTAGTTTTTCGGGCTCATCTTTTTAAAATGAGTTCTTTGCTATTCTAGGCTGCCCCACCATCCAGTGAACAGCTTATCAAGAATCCTCCGAAAGCACCATCTAAACGGAAGCGAGTGAGTTTTTCTTTTTGATTAACATCGTCTTTGAGCATCATTTTGTCAATAGCTGTGTTTATGTGGTACTTCATTTGCAGAATGATTCCGAGGGCTCTCTTAGCTCTGATTCTGACCAGGAAGCCGTGGAAAAAATGGACGATCGGGACAAATTGAGTGAGTTTTGAGTTCGTCAGTAGCTGAGCACTTCTAAAAACAAGCAATTTTATTTTGATCCGAAGTTATAAAATTGGACGCGTTTTAGGAAAAAAAGTGAGTTTTTTGTTACTTTTGGAGGAATAGTCGTAACTTATAGATTCAAAAAAGTTTTAAGAGAAAAAGGCCCCAGTACAGTGTTTCAACAACTGTCAATATATTTGTTTTCCGAAATTATAAAGAAGGACGATCATGTGCTCCAATCTCAACGCTTCAGTCCTTTAAACTGCAATACATTTTTCAATTGCAGTTTAAAGGACTGACGCGCCGAGAATGGAGCACATAATCGTCCTACTTTAAGATCCGACATATATTAATAAAAATGGACTCATTTTTGAAGAATGAGGCTTACTTTACACCTTACTGGTGTGTGATACCGAAAGAACTTGGATCACACTGGATATATTAAGTCAACCTCAAAATCATTTCCTCTACACGGTACGGAATGCAATTAGTTGTATTTTCGCATGTTCTTGTTTTCAGAGCGAGCTAGGAAGAAGGGAATTGATCCTATGGACCCAGCCGCCTATGGTGAAGCTCCAGTGTACGTTCGGATTCTTTCTATGTTTTGGCCCATTTGGGATGTTTCTTGTATCAGTTCAAGCTATAGTTGAACAGCTGTGGCACATAATCATAAAAATAGAAAAAGTGGGTTATCAATTAAAGGTTTGGAAATAAACAAATGTTATGTTTCCACATTCCTTCACAAATACAATGTGTATAAGAGAAACTTTCTAAAATTTCAATTTTTCAGTGGCAAATGGTCTTCTGGTCTTCGTGCGCACGACAAAACTGGGGCGGATGTCACGGCCAGTGGACCACTTTTCCAGCAAAGACCCTATCCCGCACCCGGAGCTATCCTACGACAACAGAAGAAAAAACAGGATGAAGAGGACGACTTCTAGTTCGAGTCGCGTTAGTGTCAGAATCATCTCTCTTTTTCTAATTGTTGTATTTTGTACATTGGGTTGTTATCATGAATTTTGGAATGATCTCTTGCTTTAAATTGTTCTACGACATAAAACTCATTAGATGTTATGTGCCACATAGGCGAAAAACGGTAAAAGTACACTTCTTCGCATTGTTTATTAATGAGAACACTGAACATAATCATCCTAAACGAGACAGTGGAAATGAAGGCGTCTTGAGTTGCCTCGATAATTGCACTTGCCTGGAATTATCAGAATTAGGTAGAAAATAATGGGAGTATTTTCATAGTGATAAGTTGAATAATATATGTGTCTGAAAAGAGAGATAATTCGCATCGAGGCTCAAGTTTAGATCCCTTTTTAACATCTATATTTTAGTGCTTGCGTGTTAGTGTTTTCCACGTTTTACCACACGTTGAACTAGAAATAGAAGTCCGACTCACGTTTAGAAGAATGATCGTTGAATTGCGCAAAGCGACGTGGAGCGAGGTGGGGTTAGGCCTCCTGCTCCCTGGATAAGTCGGGTGTAGCTTGTAGTTTGGCCTCTGACTCCTTGCTCTGGAGGGTGTCCCGTTCGCTCTCGACCGTCCGATCGATCTTCATCTGCTCACGGTTAGGCACTTTTTCCGGATCCGGTTTTGTGCCATTTTTCTTCTTGATCGCGTCCGATTTATTGGCGTTTTTGGATTTTCGTTTCCGTTCAGAACTTTTCACGTTGGCCGGGGTTTTCGCCGCCTTTTTTGGTTCAGCTTCTTTCCCTGTAAGGCAACTAGTTTTGATTTCAGCTGTTTGTACATTATGCGAAATTCCCTTCAAGTAGGACGACTATGGACCAATGCAGATGTATCGGTCCTTGAAACCGCAATCGAAAAATGTATTGCAGTTTAGAGGACCGAAGCGTTGAGATTAGTCCACATATTCGTCCTTCTTCAATACGTATTTAGAATCATCTATTAGAAAGACATGGTTTGCAAGGGGAAATTACGCAAGGTTTGACGACCTGCTTAGTGATAACCACTAAAATACAGATTTCCTACCTTGTTTTATTGGCTCTTTCACTTTCTTTGAACTCTTCACCTTTTGACCAGGAATACGAAAACTTTCTGATCTTATGGAGGCGTGTAGAACCTTAAAAGTAGTGTATTTGTAGAATAACTAGTAAGTAAATTGTGATAAGTAAGTAAATTCATTTTAGAAAAGTAATGGATGCAAGAGCGTGTAAAAATGTTATCTAGAATAGCGCAAATCTAGGAAAAACCTGGCTCAACGACACTGAAGCTGAAATTAACAAAAAAAATATTGCCTTGTTATGAGCAGTTGTAAAGTAAAGGCTAGATTGTCAGTTAGGCCGTTGAGGCACCGTCCTTCTAGGTTTGTAGTTTGATCAGGCTGTATTTTGAATCGAGGTTACCTTGAGTGACTCGGCATCCTCATTCGTCTCGTCAGATCCCGAGAACGGCGCTATCAGATCCTGCCGAACTTGCTGTAAATAGAAAAAATCGCAAAGTACTGTATACTTCAGTTTCTGCTGTGTTGAGACATAATACATGCAGATACTTACCTCAAGCGATAGTGAATTTGAAACGTGCACTCATCTTGAAATTTGTTGGAATAGGGAATGGTTACAATTTCAAAACGTTGCTGAATGCTGAGAAAGATGCAAAGAAAGAGATCTAGCCGAACACAATCCAAAAGAGAGAGAGAGAGAACATACTGCAAGAGGGAGAGAAAGAGAGAGAACAGACTACAAGACCGAAGATACCAGAAGAGAGAAGGGGCTACCTGAAGAGATTACAATAGAACGAACCCTTATCGTAGAGTTTTGCTTGAGCGGCGAGAACTGAGTGGCTTCTTCCTGTAATTCGGCCGGCATCTCGACATCAATCTGGAATGAGTGGACAGATTTTCCTAATTGTTTTTCAGAGTCGACAAATCTCGGATTGCATAAAAAATGATAAAATAGAGTGCTGTGTAGCTTAACTATGTATGAAATTGCTCAAATACCTATGGTTAAAGAGCAACTAGATCAGTGTTATGTCAGGTTAGAGTCCTATTAAAAACGTGTAGTTCGTTTCGGATGTGAAACCTAATAATGCGTGGTCTACGTGGGGGCTAGGTTTTCTTCTTAACTTATTCCAATGTTTGGAAACCAAAACTAAATAAATTCATCAGCATTGATTTTCTTCAGTTTTCAATAGTAACCCACTTCTTTTGTCACTTTCTGTGCACTTGGACTCGATGGTTCTGAAAACGGAAACTAAGACCATCGCTATAAGATTCATTGTTTTCCCAAAGCACGGTGCAGGCCTATAGGCTAGTTTATAGTGCCCTATCCCAACGTGACCCGTTGCTTTTCAGTCCAAACTCGTGAATTACGACATGTCGCGCGATCGGGAAAATTGAAGTATCGCCCCCCACTTTAGTTGGGTCCCCCCCCCCCCCCCCCCCCCCGTAGCACTTCAACCCCCCACCCAAGCCAAAACCTGAAAATCTAGGAGAGGGGGGGGGGGTCAAAAATCAACTTCGACATTTACTATTTACCCCCCACCTGGGTCGGCGGGGGGTAGAACTTCAATGGTGGGGGGTCAAACTTCAACGAGTGGGGGGGGGGGGGGGGGCTGAACTTCAATACCGGAAATGTTTACTTTTTACCCCCCACCCTCAAACTTTTGTATTGCAAGATTGAATTATCACCCCCCGGTGGGGGGGGGGGGGGGGTCAAACTACAATTCCCCAAACGCAATACCAATTCAGAAAGGTGGGGGGTAAAAAGTCAATGTTCCCGCGCGATCAAACTACAACGATAATTTGGTCACTCATATTGCACAGGAAAAGTAGCTTCGGGGATTGAAAACTAGGCAAGTATTGCAATGTTCTGCACTAAACGTTCGTTTGTTGATTGAAAGAGAATTTGAAACACTAGTTCGGTAAATGTGAAACATTTTGCTCGAAGGAGAAAAATTACTAAAAGTAGTAAATTCACAAAGAGTCTTAGATTTTTCGATTTGACAGGGGTGAACTTTTTATGAAACCCACTTGGTGGTTCGACTTTGTTTGAAGGAGCAGGCGATTTTCTAGTACTGCTGCATGTTACCGCCTGAAATATTTCGTTCTTTGTATTGGTCTCATAATTCGCAGTCATACAATTTTTGGTTAGTTGATAGCTTACTTTGTAACAAGGGTGAAGGTCTAGAAGGCAATCGTTAACACTGTTAGTAGTTTTTTTTTAATTTTTTGAGTTGCGTGCTGTGTTTGACGGAACAAACTGCCAAACATTTCAAGTCCAAACTGATTTGACAATGATTACAAAGAATAATATAAACAAATCCAACCTTCTTCTTTCGTTTACATAAAACCAGTATCATGATTGTCATGAGAATGTGGGGCAGTAGAAAAGAAACAAGAATACAAGAATACAACGACGATAACATGTTTCCTGAAATAAAAAAAGGTATGGCTAATTTAGTACCGGTAAGTTTTTCATTATGTTTTCTTGATGTTTTTCTAGCTGTAGACCATAGCCATAGGATGCGTTTAGTCGAGCTATTGAAGGATTCCACTACAAGTAAAAGTGATAACTTGCTGGCTTGAAGTACCGCGGGTGAAAGGAGGTACCAACTGTGATAATTCAAACTTCCTCGTCCCACTCTAACTACATCGACAGAATAAAACATGTAAGAAAAATAAAACGTAACATAAAGGTAATTTCAACGAAAATACCTCTAGTATTCTGAACGGAACTGCGTTAGTAAAGAGGAAAATTCCGACCGCAGCCGGTAACGATGGAGGCGCCGTATGAATACTGAGCCGGAATGAATCAGACAAATATCCGGAAAAACGGGAAACGGGAAGGACGCGTTTGCCGTGACTTCACTCGTTTGCTTTAAACTTGTTTTTTCTTCAGACTTTCAGACTTTTCTCTAAACTTGTTATCTTTTATTAGACTTGTAGACTATTGTTTAGACTCGTTTTCTTTTATACTTTTTGGACTTGTTTTTCTCGATACTCCAGACTTTTGTTTGGACTTGTTTTCAAAGCCTCGCTTTCACTTGTCTTCAGAGTTCGTTAGTTGGCTTCTACCAGAAAAATTTCATGGAAATCGAGTAATACTCGATCGCCTGCTTTGAAATCCGAATCCAAGCGGGTGTTTAGGGTTTTCTACTGAACAAAGAAGAAAAAAAATTTCGTCATGCTTGGAAAATGGAATTAATTAGATTTGTACAAAAAGTTTAAAAGTGCGTGGAGATTCATAGCGAGATGGTAAGACGTCAAGAAAATTACTAGGAATTCGATAGATCCGAAAAGTTGGGAAAATCGAAGTATCCCCCCCCCTGAAAATCTAGGTAAAAACCTGAAAATCTAGGAGAGGGGGGGGGGGGGTCAAAAATCAACTTCGACATTTACTATTTACCCCCCACCTGGGTCGGCGGGGGGTAGAACTTCAATGGTGGGGAGTCAAACTTCAACGAGTGGGGGACTGAACTTCAATACCGGAAATGTTTATTTTTTACCGCCCACCCTCAAACTTTTGTATTGCAGGTGATAAATTGAATAATCACTTCCCGGGGGGGGGGGGTCAAACTACAATATAATAAACTTTATATATATATATATATATATATATACAATTCCCCAAACGCAATATAATTTCAGAAAGGTGGGGGGTAAAAAGTCAATGTTCCCGAAAAGTTGGGAAACTGGCCGTTCCGTGTGCAAACCGTACAAGAAGTTCGGAGAACAGAGAAGTTCAGAGGGCAGCGCTAATTCACTAGTTGCAGTTTGAACGACAGTTGTATTTAAGATAGGTTGCTCGTATCCAAAAACCACGGAGCTTTCGTTTCGAAACTTCGAAAAAGCTAGTCTATAAACTACAATATAGTGAGAACAGTTTGCATGACATCTTTATAACCAGCTGTATATGTTTATCCTGTCAGCATTATCTAGACGGCCGCAGGTTTGTCCCCCACAGTCGCACCGCCAGTCGGCTTGAACGGCGCCTCGTACGAAATGTTGTTCGACGCTCGCTGAAAACAGGAGAAAATCCCAAAAAATAATAACAAACCGTTATTTACCAGTGTACTAACTAAAAGCAGAAGCAAATATAACTAGTGTAAAGTAACCCGTGTAACTGAAGATAAGAAACCTGACTGAGCAACTTGAACTCGAACCGATTGAAGTAACTCGAACTTGAAAGTTGAATGTGTAGAGTTGGATTGAAGTTGAATATCAACATTGCACAATCACCTTCCCACTAAAGGGTGGAAGTACAATGTCTCACATTCTAACTTTGAGAAATAGGGTGGGGGGGTGTAAATGTGAATTGTTCCCCAATAGGTATACTGTTAGTCAATTGCAGAGTCACGTGAAAAACACAGTAGAACTCAGAAACGTGCCATGACAAAGTGCACGATTTCTCATTAGAATGCTAACTTTACGTGACCATTCTATTTACTTCTAGTATACTAGTCCCCCGGTCCCAACCCACATTGTAGACCCTGGCTTTGGTCGGCTCTGCACCCCATTCAATTGCAACCTTGTCCGTGTTTCTGTGCGCAGTCGCCCTTGTTGACATGTCTGTAAACAAAATGTTGAGAATAATAAACAAGCAGACAAACAAACATAATACACTTGTGAACTTTGTATTCTAGAACATCCATACAACTTAATCCCACCCATTCTGGCTCTCTCGCTTTGCGTACTATTTTGCGACCCTCTGTCCGGTGGTATGAAAGCAGAGGAAAAGCGTGTGAGAAGAGACCCAGGTTTGGTCCTGCCTCTGCTTATTGGCAAACCTATATGAAAGTGAACCTATGAAAGTGAACCTATGAAAGTGAACCTATGAAAGTGAACCAAAGTAGGAGCGAAAAAGTGTTTGTTATTCCATATCTACTTTTATGCTAATCGTCGTAGATATATCTCATTTATGCAGAATTTGAATTAAATGAGTTGAAGGTGAGAAATAACCATTGAGATTGATCATGTTCCTGATGGTGTTTCCGAAGAGAATGTCGCGATTGAAGAACAGATCATCTCGATTCGACAGCACCATCAGCTCGTTCATGGCGTCCAGTTCGATTCTGAAGGAGAAGATCACAACTGAGTTGTAGTTAAACGTAATACACGTCAATTTTAAAGACTTCCGACCGAAAAGCAACGGGGTCCAACCACGAACATAGAGAAATGCCTCGGTGGGTTTTTCTCCCCTCGAAACTGAGGTTTGTAATAGGCAAACTACTAGGTTTGCATAGGCAAACTCATAACTTTATTCCTATACTCGACTACATTTGGACTGTGTGTTTTTTGCTTTTGTTTTTTATAACATGTGTGGCATCTAGACTAATGCCCAAAACATCACTTGTAACTGTGTCTGCAGTAACAGACTAGTATTGTAATAATTTAATTTAAGAATTGCATGTATTTTTATAAATTTGATTAATAGAGCAATCACACCGTATCGGCTTGCTTTGAGACGAGCACCCCCCTATGGTTCCATAATAGTTATCACGGCGCTTGAGAGATTAGTAGTAAATCAGACCAATAATAACTGATAACTTGACCGTGTGGGTCAGTGGAAACATCTGGGTTATAGTTTGGTTTGTATTCCAGGATTAATTGTGAAATACCACCTAAAACTTACGACCAAACTACAAACACAATGGTTTATAGCTAGATGTACAGTATCCCGCAAAATACTCGTTAATCATATATATCATTTAGTTTTGCAGAACACGTAGATAGTTTTGCTGCGTGACTCACGGAACATTAGGCATGTTGACGAGTATCTTCTTTCCTTGGTTGACCTCGAGAAGAACTTCAGAATCCATAGGAGGATCATCTTCGGTACCATCCTCATCCTGAAACACTACTGCAGGTGAAATAAACAGTGCTCATTGAAGAAATGAATACTTTACAAAAGTCGTGATTAGTTGTTGCTCAAATATTGAGTTGGCTCGCGAGGAGTCGATCTAGTCCCTACACGAAAAGTTCGATTAAAACTCTCAAGACAAGCTTATAGAAACAGTTACAACACACTCACACGATTGTGCACGATAAGAAACATGTAAAGTTTTTTTTTGGTGTCCTACTTTACTTTCATTTGTCGTGAGAATGTGCAAACTTGAAGGAATAGCTGTTTTTGTCGCAAGGGCAAGAGGCGATACAAGTGGAAGTGTGAAAAAAATTGCTCCAAATTTATCGGTGAAATTTTTAAAGCAAATCAGCTGTTTCTTTGTAACATACCAGTTCCTCGTCGGTTGGTTTTCGCTGAGTACTCCACCAGGGGGCGCCATCGGGCAGAAGAATATTCCCCCCGTTGTCCTTGTTCGAGAGACACGGAGCGGCTCCAGATGGCATCGTGGCCACCGAATCGATTGCCGTCATCGACTTCTGAACAGATATACGCTATCAAAGTGAAACATAAAAGATTTGTCCAAAATAGATAGTTGAAATTATGTTATTAATGAGATCAGTTTGACGCAAACGATGGTGTGGTTGCGTGCGCGCTGCTGCTCACACGAGCTGGGTTCGAACCCTATTAAGCCACATGATGGATGATTTATTTGTGGGTATAAACATTCAATAACGTTTTTGTTTTTGTTTTTGTGTTATGTTTTTGTTTGTTATGTTGTTTTTGTGTTTGTTATTGTTTTGTTTTTATTTGTTCTTATTGTTTTCATTAAATTCACTATTAAATTGTTAAAATAATGTTAGTATTAAATTCACACATGAGAAATGCTAGGAGATTATGATTTTCCGGACTACTTCAGAAATATGTGAGAAATTTTCAAAACTTTCTGTATCACGTTAATTACTGCTTATGCAACACTAATATTTGAGTTTAGAGAGGAAAATTAGACTACAAACTGTAGATGATCCCGTAGGAATGACGACCACTATACCTCACTAGTACTCATGTCATTCGGTGGAGCGGAAGGTTCCTGGCTGGTCGGTTGTTTAGTCTGACCCTGGAAAGAAATAAACCTATAAAGTTTGGTTAAAGTAAGTAAAAACAGTTGGACTACTAGACAAATATTTGTTGTCAAAACACATCGAAAAATCGATTAAACATTTACTGAACAATCAAACCCGACGTTTCAAACATTATAACGCTCATACTTGTTTACGCTTTCTGAAAGTTACTATTCGCAAGAATATATTGCTAGCTACATTGAAAATAGCAAATGCAAGAAAGTGTAAATATTTCCAGCAAGGACAATCCTGCCTAACTAAACAAGCCAGTTTCTAGAAGTACGGTTTTGTGCTCCACTTCACTTTGATAAACCTACATCTTCGGCCTTTTCTTTCTTTTTCTTGTCAGTAGAATGTTTTCTTTTCGCCTTGTCAGTAGATTTCTTCTTCTTAGACTTCTCAGAAGGTTGCTTTCGTGGCGGCTTTGCCTTCACATAACAGTCCTCCCCGGGATTCAGCTTAGCCACCGGTTTGCTCTGGAATAGGTTAATTGTTTAACAAAGTTCAGAAATGTTGTAGTTTAACCTGTGGTTAGCGTATGTATTTTTCGCCATTCCCATTGAGAATTTTGCAGCGTGCCAATGAACGTAGGGGCTGGTTTTAAACCATGCCGATGTACGGTTACCCATCCCGTTGTGGCCAATTCTACAACTAACCGGGTTTTTAGGTAACCTAACCCTTTTTTGGTAACCCATTTTTGAGGTTACCTTGGTAGGTAACCCGAAAGCAACCTGAAACTAAAATCCGGTGATCGTTCAAACTAACGGTAAAAACCACATTTTGGGCCAATTCTACAACTAACCGGGTTTTTAGGTAACCTAACCCTTTTTTTGGTAACCTCTTTTTTAGGTTACCTTGTAGGTAACTTGAAAGTAACCTGAAACTAAAATCCGGTTACCGTTCAAACTAACGGTAAAAACCACTTTTTGCGTTAGAAAAACAGGTAACCGGTTTTTCATTTTAGGTTACCAACCGGTTACCTACTGAGGTAACCTGAAAAATAGGTTACCAAAAAAGGGTTAGGTTACCTAAAAACCCGGTTAGATATAGAATTCACCCACATTTTGCCTTAGAAAATCAGGTAAACGGTTTTTCATTTTAGGTTACCAACCGGTTACCTACTGAGGTAACCTGAAAAATAGGTTACCAAAAAGGATTAGGTTACCTAAAAACCCGGTTAGATATAGAATTCACCTCCCGTTGTCTTGGTAGCTTGATCCCGTGGCATTCTGGTCAAATTTTACTGGCGTGTAACGGGACCAAACTACAACAATGGCACTACAATACCTTGGGTCTGGTCTTTTCTGCCTCTTTTCTAGCCTCCACTTTGGCGACGGCCTTCTCGAGTGTGGCCTTCTTGACGGGACGACTGACAAACGTCTTCATCTTACGAACGGCACGACCACTGACGTCACGAATTCTTGCTGCAAACAATAGCCTACGGGTATAGTTCCTATCACAATTATGTGCACTACAGTATGGATTTGGAACTACTACTATGGTTTGTACATGTCACAGTCTTCAAACGACTTCTAGTCATGTGAACCCACATAACTTTTGATCCTGTAAATTTTCCGGATATCATGAAAATTTAACTTAGAAGATACATATGAAAATCAGAATATATATATAAAACGACACAATATGAATATTAAGACGAACATAGACCGCCGCCCCTGCTGTTCTCCTCCTTTTCTCTTTCCGGTCTGTCCGTGCTCGGCTCGGCCGAATGATTCACTCTCCGGCTCTTCGGGTCGCCGCCGGGACTGATGTATTCACTGGAACACATCAGAGTACAAACTAGGTATGCTGTAACATCCCGGAATTCCTATCTCATTCTGCGTCTCTCGCTCTATGTACTATTACGTGCCACTTGATAGTGTATGTTTGAGGAGCGCGTGTTGAAATAAAGTGACCGAGATTGTGACCGATCCTAGCATCGTCCTCAAATAGTAGGCCAACTCTACAACTAACCGGGTTTTCAGGTAACCTAACCCTTTTTTGGTAACCTATTTTTCAGGTTACCTTGGTAGGTAACCTGAAAGTAACCTGAAACTAAAATCCGGTTACCGTTCAAACTAACGGTAAAAACCACATTTTGCGTTAGAAAAACAGGTAACCGGTTTTTCATTTTAGGTTACCAACCGGTTACCTACTGAGGAAACCTGAAAAATAGGTTACCAAAAAAGGGTTAGGTTACCTAAAAACCCGGTTAGATATAGAATTCACCCAAATAGTACATTGTTTTCTGTAAGCCGTGACACAGCATCGTATGCTGGATCGAACTTCATTGTGTATTGTATATTATCGAGTTCAAACTACAAGTCAGCTCAGTTTATCCCCTACGAATTCACACGTACCTTCTGACTTCCGCTGGCGGGCCATATATCTGTGAAACGGGCTGTCTTCTGCTCATTGCATCCGTGCTCGGAGCCCTGAACATTGTAGATTTCATTCAAAAAAATGTGGACGAATAGGCCTGTTAGCCTCCCATCTAATTCGAAGTTGGTTTTTCGCTGATAGCGTAAAGTGTGGTTCTCGGTAATCTGACAACGGGTTACAAAAATGGTGATTGAACTAAGTCAAAGAAAAGTTGAAAGAAGGACGATTATGTGGTCCAATCCCAACGCTTCAGTCCTTTAAACTGCAATACATTTTTCAATTGCAGTTTCAACGACCGATGTCTCGGGATTGGCCCACATAATCGTCTGACTTGAAGTTCGTTTCTCACTTGTTATCGGTCTTTTCCTGAGCCTTCGGGCCAGAGGGTGGCATCGGTGCTTTGTTGAAATTTCCGTTGGGACCATTCTGTCGCACCGAGGGTTTCTTCTTTTGGACCGGTTTCACGGATCTGGCTGAGGCACCCGGCTGGTTTTGGACTTTTATCTGAAACATTGTTAATCAATGAATAACTTTCTAGGTAGTAGTTATTATTCTCCGTTCAATTATTTTTCATTTTATTCATCTCAACTTTATATTGTTAAACCTAAGTCTGCTTATTCAATTGTTTCCAAAACAGATCAATAACAATAATCATCCTGTAGGTCCGGTAAAAGAACGCCGAAACTTTTGCAGTCTCAGTTGTCCTCCTTGCACTTTTATTCGAGTTTTTCAAAATTTAGAATTTGCCGGAATATGACGAATATTCATTGAGGAAGATTTGTGTTCATAAATGAATAACTCGCCATTCTTGCTTGATCGTTGGGTTTTCTTCGGACAGAATTGTCCAGCGCAGAAGGCTGAGCCGACGCTGGTTGGTATGGTTTCAGAGGCTCATTCGGTTTTCGTTTCATCGAGACGTCCAGATTCGAAGGTTGCGCCTGCGCTCTCGGAGACTTCTGCAAGTTTTAATCATAATACCGTATCGTTCAACAATAATCTATCGTTCAATAATAATGCCCTATATTTGTCCTGGAGGTTATGTGTAGGAACCGTAACTCTCTAAACGAAGGCTAGGCAGTTCTGTACAGTTTGAGAAAAGTGACTGAACGAAGAATTCGTGAGCGAATAGGAACATTTCCCATGTTTCATTTGTCGAAGTAGGTCGTTTGCGAAGCACAGGTTTGAAGCGACCTGTCTAACAAAATGTGTGATATTAGGTGTTTGTTTTCTCGAAGTTCTGAATATAGAAAAGAGTACCTTTTTTCGGGCACAAGATAATGCATTGTTGTTAGCTTGTCCGTCCGGCTTCGGCGCTATTTTTGGAGCATTCGGGAAAATAAACAATAAATTTTCAAGAGAGAAGACTGGACACAACGAAGTCTTACTCCCACCCATCCAAATATTTATATTTTGGGGAATAGAACTTTGACCCCCCCCCCCTTTTTCCAGGTTTCAGCATTCAGTAGAATACGTAGAACTAAAACTAAAGAAATTCAATGAAAAAACTGAAATACTTGTATTTCGAAGAGTTAAAGATATAAAATTTAAATTGCAAGAAATTGGGGATGAAAAATAGTTAGGAATCCACCTTCATCCCGCTTCGACCAGCCACGCAGCTTGAAAAGGTAAAAAATGATGGATATTCGGAAGGATAATAAACGAAACAAAAAGTGCACCAGGAATGAACGCGAAAAGCAGGAAACGGAAGGAAAAGTAGACATGTGAAACTCAAAATGCCCTGGAATGATAAGATGGTTGACAGGAAAATAAACCTGATCGGCAACGGAAACGGTCAAGCGCTTTCTCTTTCTCGTTAAACGGAAGTACGAATTCAGAGCTGCGGTTGAGGTCTAGTTGAAACATTTTGAGTATAAAATGAGGTGAATAAAATCTGATGCTGGTTTCTCATTTCATGTGGTCCTTGGTTGCATTTCGTACTATAAGTTACTTAGCTCTTCTGTACTTGTAAGTAACTATCTATAAGTACAGAACCCTATCGGTGATCTGTAAGGAGGAAACAGAATACATGAACAAAATAGTGAACACTATATAACTTGTAGGGACGAACTTCTTTCTCACTATCACGTAGTTGTAGACTATCCAACTGCATTTACTGCATGAAGTTTACGGTTATGGGCGGTTTACACATATAAGGTTTGCATGCAACGGAAAAGCAACCCGGTTGCTTCTGTATGAAACTACAAATTTATCTACAGTGATATTTTTAGCGATATAAAGTGATTTTGCCGGCAAAAACATTCATTTGTACTGGCAGTTGGGTGTCCACTATCACAGTTATTAGTTTATGTAGTGTACTATAGAGTACATGCTACAACCCGAAAACATTTCTCACTTTTACTTGTACTTCGACACTATTTCACCGAAGAGAGCGAAACGAAAAAGTCCGATTATTGCAGAAAGAGTTTACTGCTCGAAAACAACATTCAAATTATACAAACTCTAGAGCTGAGTTAGAGATTAGGAAATGCTAAAACAGCATAGTCAATTCGCAATCTGGATTGGAAAAGCTAAATGCAGTAATTTATATGAAAAAACTATGAACACCGGTAAAACTAAAACGGTAAAATGTAAAGCTGAAAAATTACCACAGGGGTATATAAACATGCAAACTCTATACATATACAATGATAGATCGAGTTCGAGTAAGTCGACACTGGTAGTGTACGACGTGTAACAGTGAATAGCGTACTCTGGTAGTTGACCCATTCGACTAGTGAGCAATCCATTAGAGCAATGAAGAGAGTGAACAATGTTAGAAACCTACTGGAAGAAAGACATGGTACATGGACAAAAGACCTTGAAGAACAATTGAACAATCAATACCTAGTGAAATCATGGACAGACAGGCGATGATATTGTAATTGAAATGGGGTAGAAGAGACCAGATGAAAGAAGAAGATCCCGATACAGCTAGAGCTTCAGACCGTTGACGACATTTTCTGCAAAGGTTCTCATACAAAAACGGTAATTCAAAAGAAGTTGAGTTAGTAGTTTGAACTGCACGTGCACAGCAAACACATCAAAATAATCTACAAACTACGACTAGAACACAGCGGCATCAAATTACGAAATCGTGTGCTGTTTAGGCCGACTTATTCATTACAACCCTATCTGTTTGAATGTTTGCTATATCTGACGACGAGTAAGTGGAGGTAGATGAATCCGTTTGTAACACTTGAAGCGACTCGGTTGTCTACAGAAACTGATTAAAAACCATCTGGGTAACCAAACTACAAAACTGAAAAAGGTGAAGTTTTCACTACTGAAGGCAACCATTGTTGAATCTGAGGCAAGTCAAGATCCCGATTCGAATAAAAAGCCCAGAGATTCCATGGACCATCTAACTAACTAGCTCTACGTTTGTTGAACAGTGTAAACGTACCGTCGAGGTCGGGATTCTCTCTGGCCTGGTCCAGCAGCTGCTTTCTCTGCTGTTCCAGACTCTTGGCAACGTTCTCGTAGAGCAGGCACGGCTTGTTGCACTTCCGCGGACAAGTCGACGTGGCGCCGGTACCGTCTCGGAAGTGTCTGACAAACATACATTTTGTTACCAGAGAGAGATAGAGAGAAAGAAAGAGAGAGAGAGAGAGATAGAATGAGAGAGAACGAGGAGATAAAGTGAGTGTGCTTACGTGAGAGGGTGAAGGAGGAGGGGGACACCACAGCCACCGAGACAGAAGTACTACCATGCCGAAGCAACCGACAAAAAATAACTTACTCGCAGAAGTGGCTGTACTTTATGCCGACGGCCCTGCACACATAGCACATCTTCAGACCGCAACGACATGTCATCTTGTTGCAGCCGTCCTCCTATAAAAACAACTGTCTCATCAAACTCTGGTAAACAGACGATGGGGGGCTGTAACCTCTTAAAATCTCAACCGGATGGATCAACCGGTCAACTATTAAGTGACTATTGACTTTTGTGGATCTCCCGCCATAATAGGAATCTTCAACTCTTTGAACTACGGCTTTTTTTAACTATAAGACTATTTTTATGGGTTATGGGATCAATTTAAGCCTAGAAGAACATATAATGATTTAAATCTTCGTGAGTCTACTAAATCGACGTAAATTGAAAAATGTCTATAATGTCAAAGCAGGTGACCGACAATTGAACTCGTAAGTTGATTGATTACAGTTTTACCATATTAGATATGTACACGCTTGATGGCCAATTACTACTATTCTCCAGCATAATAATTGCTACGGATTCAGAGAAAATGCTTCAATCGACCATCCAACGAATTTTTCGCGCACGTTTGATTCATTGTCGCATTTTCCAAAGTTTTTTTCTAATGCAAACAGCAAACTTTAGCTTTGTCAAAAACATTTTTCAACACTCTTGGTTATCATGCTGTAAGGCTAATACTTATAACCTTCCCGATAGCATGCACGTTATTAAAACCGGCCTAATGTTTTGTAATACTACTGTACGAGTCTCAGTAGGAATGAAAGAGACTATACAACTTCTCACCTTTTCGAAGCTCAGCTGACATCTGGGACAAGTGTGGATCATGGCGGCTGTCAGCTCGTTCTCGCTGCAATTGTAAAAAATGACTGATAATAAAATAAATGAACAAAAAGAGAAATATATACAAATTGCATAACAGACCAATAAAAACGGTCTGAATACCTGAAAAAACCCATACTTTTTGTGGAATACTGGAAGCATTTTCGAAAAGAGTATTCAGACAGGTTTACTAGAGTGTGCGCATGAAAGTGTATGAATACAACTATAATTCTTACAGTTTCTTGCGGGCCTCGTCGACAGCATTGCAGAACTCATCACATCGCCGACCCACGTGAAGCTCCCAGTCACGCTTGCAGAGACTGGAAAGAAATGAGGAAATCAAGTTACATAATGAGCAAAAGAATGTTTTCTCGGCCATTAACGCTTGTAGTAAAGTTGTCATCAGACACGGTTATAGTGTCATGGAGTTCAACTCAAACGAATATGAAACGAAATTAATTTTTTTTTGTTCAACACAAAGAGACATTAATGGTTTGTATTCGTAGTAACCGTAATACGGTGGTTATACGTATTGCACTGCCCTCCCAAAAGTTTGGTAAAGGGTCCTAATCCGGGCTATATACACTTTGCACTCGAATTGGACGAATAATTAAAACAAAATGAATTTACCGGCAAAACTCGGCCGTGCAGTTGGTACAGGCGAAAACCTTGTTTTCTTCTGGAGTAGCTTCCATCACAACCCCGAAATGACAATATTTGCACCTGAAAAACGTTGAGATCACTGCCGCGGTCAACTATCGATACACCACTAAGACGGAACTATTAAACACAACACAAATAAATCCGTTGCTCCATTCAAATACGTGAAATTAATGATTGTGCATTAAATAGTGGTAAAATTTCCATGATTTTGGTTGAAAAGGAGCGTTTATCAGATTTCTATGACTATTTGGACAACTTCACTAAAGTCTGCTTCCGAAATGTACCTTTCAACAGGTAGTCCAGCCAGGGCGAGAGCCTCCTGTTCCAGCCTCTTTTCCAGTTGGCCAATCACTTGCTTATCCACACCGGCTGCACGCAACGCGGCTGTAAGGAAGGGTTCAACAGATTTTCGGTCGAAAGTGAAACTATTTCTACGAGAGCAGGAAACAAAGAACCAAAAACTTGATGTGCTCGAAAATGAAATGAAAATTGAGCATCATAACTTTCAGCCTAATTCCAGACACGAAGCTCGTATTCTATAAATTCCAAAAGAATGAATAACAAGTGGTATTACGACGGATGGCGTACATTCATACTCTACTAAAGTTGTTCGACCAGTTACAGCGAGTCGAAAAAAATCAAATCTTTTATTCAAATCGAAAACTGGCGCCTACTTGTGAAATATACACCAGTGAGAACCTACCGTCGGATACAGCAACCATACTTCACAGCAATACACATCTATAACTGATGAGAGAAGTTTGGAAGAATATTTGGGTCCCGCAGTAGAGCAACCGCCCTTTGAGGAACGGGACAACTAAGTAACTGTCAAGTAATTCAATAGGTAATAATCACCGGCATTGATGTATCCGTTGCAACCGACTTGTAGACAGGGGATTCCCATTCCGGCTCCAGCCACCCGCCCCTCCTCGCAACAGGCCTTCGCCTGGCCCTGGACACAGGTGGCACAGAAATAATGAGTCACCGCTGGAAATGGAAATAGAGCAGTGACAAACATACTCCAGTAAAGTTGATCAAACAGTCATTAAAAAAGGAACCTATTCTGCCAATATCATAAAAAATTGACGATTTTGGATGCGAAATGATCAAGTTTCACGCATTTGAACAGGAAAACTTTTTTCTTGGTGCACTTTTAACTGCAGTATCAAACCAAACAGCACTTAAAATACATTAAATGTTAAACATCAACTCTTTTGCAGGAATCTGGTTTATTTTGAAGTTGCGCACATTTAATTTTCACTGACCCGCACCCGTTTTGCCTAAAACCCGAGAAGATGAGTGTCAGATGAATCTCACCTCCCATGACGGTCATTCTAACGATAGTAGTTAGTTAGTAGGAACAGGAAAGACAAGGAATAATTAACTAACAATGATGGTTAATTCTTTCATTCCCATGTCTATATAAACGAGAGGTAAACATCCGAACTACAAAGTTCCGAATATTAGCAATAATGACGAAAAATAAGGAGCTGATTTGGATCTACAACGACCGAAAGACGCTGCGCACCCGCACGGCCTGAGCCAATGATGACAATGAGCGAGTTGACCGAGAACACCACAATAAATCAATGTGCGCTGACGCAAACAACGTAGATCAAAAGATAGCACTTGGACCAAACTACAAATGTAAGAATATACTCAAAATATTGGATGGATCGGAGACGTCATCAACCCAGACCTTTTTGAAAATTCTGTTTACGCGCTAAAACTCTGGCCGCTTTCGTGGCGGGAGTCATTAACAACAGCCGGACAATAACTTTATAATTTGGCTGTGTAGAAAGTTGTATTTCCGAAATTTCAAATCGTCTTAACATTCATTATTTAACAAGGCGAATTTTTCAATATTCTAGGTTATTATCTCTTCTTAAATGTTTGTCCATTAGTTATTCTAGCAAATGTCTGAGTTGTATGGCTGTGAGCTATTAAATAAATATCACATTTGTTGTATCAAAGCTGATTTTTCTCGAATTCATTATTTTTTCTTATCAATTTCAGGCTGCAGCAAAGTCTTATATTTATGTTTACTTTTTTGTATTCACTTTTATTTGTTAACATTCGTTCTCTTTAGATGGCTCTTCCACCCGCTCTGTTGGCTCGACTGCAGAAGCGCGGTATAATAAAGTCAGGTAAATACATGAAAGAAATCAAAGTACATTTAGTCAAGCTTAAATTTTGTCAGCAGTCCAGCTAGTTTACTCTATATATAGTGAAGTTTTTCAGCAACGGAGGAAGTAATTGCCGAGAGTTATGACTCTCACACAGAAGCAAAGGAGAAAACGTTCGAGGAAAACATAGCTGGCGCCCCTGGATGTCCGAATAAATACAATCCTTATCATTTGTGTGTGGAATATTGTTATGATCATTGGCGCGAGGGAATTCTTGAAGCGAGGTATGTTGGAGCATTCGCCTTGACTAAGCTTGTAGCTTTACAGTTACCGCATTCGCTTATACTGTTCGGTGTTCGCTTGTTAGTTCCGCTAGGTGGGGATTTAAGCTAAATTGTTGTTTGTTTTGTACGTTTGAATTTGCGGTTTACTAGTTCAAGGCTGCCCGCAGCCCGCAGCGTATAGTTGACAACTATTTTAGAGACTTCAACTGGTTTGCATTGGCAATCTACGCAATGTACTACAATGTTAAAAAATGCAGTTTGGACTCACAGATATACGAGGAAAACCTAAGACTAATAGTAGACCTCAGACCAGACTTGCTGAACCGCGAAAGCACGAAACAAAATGACTGGAACACGCTGAATGCTTGAATATACGTGTTGTATCCTCAGATGACTAGGACAAACACTAATAACACTACAGATGTCAAAACAGAAGTTATACCTGTAGAACAGAGGATAGACAATGCACATAATAGGCAACAAAGTAGAACACGTCACTTCACAGGTAACAGGTGAACGCGCACTATGCTAATCAACTAACATGTTAACAGGTATAGACAGAAAGTCTACTACTGAACAATATAACTATTCCATTTGACCATTGTCTTTATTTATCCACTTACCCGCGATCGAAATAGCCTATAGGCATTTAGATTACGATATTGGTTCGGCGATTACAACGACATGCATTTGTTAATAAAAACGCGCATCAATACCAAAATTAGCATCTTCTCTTAGAGTAATCACATTTTTATTTCTCAGACTTCCCGAGTCATACCTGAGAAAATGTCGTAGAATGTTGGGCAAGTTTCCATTGCCGGAGGGATGGGTGGAGGTATACGACAGTGGTATTGGGCGACATTATTATTGGAATCAAGATACTGATGAGGTATGTTTCATATGTAATCGGGGATGGGAAGCTATGATAATTTTTATTATAGTCCACATAAGCTTTTGGTCTGGTCCACGAGACCGAGAGTAGTTCTATCTCTATTCTGACTTTCTGAGTAAAAAACGTACACATATCTATTCATAAATTTCCATTATGTTTATTGGATGTTGCTTTCATGGAGGGCGGCATTATTAGAGACGGCTCCAGGAATGTATTAAAGGATGGTATCATCGGTTAACAGTCATATATTCTTAAAACTCTGTTATGCAGGTGTGCTGGGTCTCCCCGAGACATCCTTCTGCTGTTATTGGAGAGCCGGCTCCGCGCGTGGCTAGAGAGCTGAGCGGAAAAACAGATTCTTCTATTCTGGACATTGCTCTTCCGGTATGTATCATCAAAGCTGGAGCTGGCATGATTTTGTTTTCATAGTTTAAAGACTCCCATAAAAATGGCGTCGATACATCCTCATTTTCGTCTCTTTCTAAAACTTAAGGCCCAAACATACTACGGGCGGCTGCGGGCGTCTGCGGGCGGCATATGATATAAGTATAGCGCCCTCAGACTATTGATCCAATGTGCGGCTGGCTGCGGCTCTCGGCGTTTTGGCGGGCATTCATACTTTTGCGGGCAAAAGCGGCTGCGGGCGTCTGCGGGCGGCGCCGCACGGGGCCGCCAACAGCCGCAAACAGGCTTTGCGGCAATAATGGATTGATTCAATAGTGCCGCGGCGGCTCTCTGCGTCTGTAAGAATCAATTGTGTTTAAACCCAAAAACACTTGAAAAAACATCATTTAATTTATATCAGTTTCTTTCCTAATAATTAATAAAAATAATCCTTTGTCATTTACATGGTTTTCATTAAGTTTTTCCATATTTTTTTCTTATGATTTGAACGTTTCGAATCGAAAAGGCTTTTAAAAGCAAGAAGAATGAAATGTGGGAGGGAAAGCGACAAAAACATCCCGAAGAGCATTCACTATTCTGATCTTCCCATTTTTAATGGGTTGAAAGAGAAGGGAGCTCGATAACCACAACTTAACGGGTTTCTCAGAGAGCATATTGAAACACTTATTACTATCAATTATCAGTCTGAGTTCTCCAAAATCACTCTGAAGATAGCAGCGCCGCAGTCAGCCGCAGCCAGACGCAAACGCGCGTACATACTTCAATCAGAGTGCGTTTGCGGGCGTCTGCGTGCGTCTGCGGGGCGGCGCGTCAAAACCACCACTCAGCCGCAGACGCACGCAGCCGCAGACGCCCGCAGCCGCCCGTAGTATGTTAGGCCCTGTACACTTTTGCTAGGGTATCATGTTCGTTTTTAGAGTTACGCTCGTTCATTTCAGTTGCATTTCAGTTCATTTTGACTATGTTTATTTTTTATCGGTGTCCAAAGTGGATTAATTTCGATTTCTTCCTAGTTTCTCGGGCTTCTCTTTTTAAAATGAGTTGTTTGCTGTTCTAGGCTGCTCCACCATCCAGTGAACAACTAATTAAGAATCCCCCGAAAGCACCATCTAAACGGAAGCGAGTGAGTTTTTCTTTTTGATCAACATTGTCTTTAAGCATCATTTGTCAATGGCTGTGTCTATGTGGTACTTCATTTGCAGAATGATTCCGAGGGCTCTCTTAGCTCTGATTCTGACCAGGAAGCCGTGGAGAAAATGGACGATCGGGATAAATTGAGTGAGTTTTGAGTGCGTCAGTAGCTGAGCACTTCTAAAAACAGGCAATTTTGTTTTGATCTGAAATTATAAAATTGGACGCGTTTTAGGGCAAATAGTGGGTTTCTTTTGAAGGTAATAGTCGCAACTTGTTGATTCAAAAAAGTTTCAGGAGAAAAGGCAGTGAAAAACTGTCAAGATACACGTTTTCCGAAATTTGAATAGTCGGCATATATTCATAAAAATGGACTCATTTTTGAAGAATGAGGCTTACTTTACACCTTACTGGTGTGTGATACCGAAAGAAATCGGATCACACTGACTATATTGAGACAGACTCAACATGATTTCCTCTACACGGTATGTAATGCAATGAATTGCATTTTCACATGTTCTTGTTTTCAGAGCGAGCTAGGAAGAAGGGAATTGATCCTATGGACCCAGCCGCCTATGGTGAAGCTCCAGTGTACGTTTATATTTCATCCGTTTCTATCTGATTTGGCCCATTTGGAGATCTTTGTTCTATGAGTTCGAGCCATAATTGACCACAAGATTATGAAGTTGTGATATCATTTGCCGAACCGTCTTTCGGGTTTTGAGCTACAATTTGAAATTTACTGTTGGCTACCGCTGATTCATTATGATTATCGCTTCAACGGTGACCTAGTAATTTAATGAAATAAGTTTGGAAATAAACAAATGTTTTATTTCGACATTTCCTTCACAAACACAATGTGTATAAGAAAAACTTTCCAAAGTTATAATTTTTCAGTGGAAAATGGTCTTCTGGTCTTCGTGCGCACGACAAAACTGGGGCGGATGTCACGGCCAGTGGACCACTTTTCCAGCAAAGACCCTATCCCGCACCCGGAGCTATCCTACGACAACAGAAGAAAAAACAGGATGAAGAGGACGACTTCTAGTTCGTTGGTGTCAGAATCATCTCTCTTTTTCAAATTGTCGTATTTTGTACATTGGGTTGTTATCATGAATTTTGGAATGATCGCTTGCTTTAAATTGTTCTAAGACATAAAACTCATTAGATGTTATGTACTGTATAGGCGAAAAACGGTAAAAGTACACTTCTTCGCATTGTTTATTAATGAGAACACTGAACATAATCATCCTAAACGAGACAGTGGAAATGAAGGCGTCTTGAGTTGCCTCGATAATTGCACTTGCCTGGAATTATCAGAATTAGGTAGAAAATAATGGGAGTATTTTCATAGTGATAAGTTGAATAATAAGATATATGTGTTTGAAAAGAGAGATAATTCGCATCGAGGCTCAAGTTTAGATCCCTTTTTAACACCTATATTTTAGTGCTTGCGTAAAGGGGAAACGTAGTATTTCCCACGTTTTACCACACGCTGAACTAGTAATAAAAGTCCGACTCACGTTTAGAAGAATGATCGTTGAATTGCGCAAAGCGACGTGGAGCGAGGTGGGGTTAGGCCTCCTGCTCCCTGGATAAGTCGGGTGTAGCTTGTAGTTTGGCCTCTGACTCCTTGCTCTGGAGGGTGTCCCGTTCGCTCTCCACCGTTCGATCGATCTTCATCTGCTCACGGTTAGGCACTTTTTCCGGATCCGGTTTTGTGCCATTTTTCTTCTTGATCGCGTCCGATTTATTGGCGTTTTTGGATTTTCGTTTCCGTTCAGAACTTTTCACGTTGGCCGGGGTTTTCGCCGCCTTTTTTGGTTCAGCTTCTTTCCCTGTAAGGCAACTAGTTTTGATTTCAGCTGTTTGTACATTATGCGAAATTCCCTTCAAGTAGGACGACTATGGACCAATCCAGATGTATCGGTCCTTGAAACCGCAATCGAAAAATGTATTGCAGTTTAGAGGACCGAAGCGTTGAGATTAGTCCACATATTCGTCCTTCTTCAATACGTATTTAGAATCATCTATTAGAAAGACATGGTTTGCAAGGGGAAATTACGCAAGGTTTGACGACCTGCTTAGTGATAACCACTAAAATACAGATTTCCTACCTTGTTTTATTGGCTCTTTCACTTTCTTTGAACTCTTCACCTTTTGACCAGGAATACGAAAACTTTCTGATCTTACGGAGGCGTGTAGAACCTTAAAAGTAGTGTATTTGTAGAATAACTAGTAAGTAAATTGTGATAAGTAAGTAAATTCATTTTAGAAAAGTAATGGATGCAAGAGCGTGTAAAAATGTTATCTAGAATAGCGCAAATCTAGGAAAAACCTGGCTCAACGACACTGAAGCTGAAATTAACAAAAAAAAATATTGCCTTGTTATGAGCAGTTGTAAAGTAAAGGCTAGATTGTCAGTTAGGCCGTTGAAAGCACCGTCCTTCTAGGTTTGTAGTTTGATCAGGCTGTATTTTGTATCGAGGTTACCTTGAGTGACTCGGCATCCTCATTCGTCTCGTCAGATCCCGAGAACGGCGCTATCAGATCCTGCCGAACTTGCTGTAAATAGAAAAAATCGCAAAGTACTGTATACTTCAGTTTCTGCTGTGTTGAGACATAATACATGCAGATACTTACCTCAAGCGATAGTGAATTTGAAACGTGCACTCATCTTAAAATTGTTGGAATAGGGAATAGTTACAATTTCAAAACGTTGCTGAATGCTGAGAAAGATGCAAAGAAAGAGATCTAGCCGAACACAATCCAAAAGAGAGAGAGAGAGAACATACTGCAAGAGGGAGAGAAAGAGTGAGAGAGAACAGACTGCAAGACCGAAGATACCAGAAGAGAGAAGGGGCTACCTGAAGAGATTACAATAGAACGAACCCTTATCGTAGAGTTTTGCTTGAGCGGCGAGAACTGAGTGGCTTCTTCCTGTAATTCGGCCGGCATCTCGACATCAATCTGGAATGAGTGGACAGATTTTCCCAATTGTTTTTCAGAGTCGACAAATCTCGGATTGCATAAAAAATGATAAAATAGAGTGTTGTGTAGCTTAACTATGTATGAAATTGCTCAAATACCTATGGTTAAAGAGCAACTAGATCAGTGTTATGTCAGGTTAGAATCCGTCAAAAACGTGTAGTTCGTTTTGGATGTGAAACCTAATAATGCGTGGTCTACGTGGGGGCTAGGTTTTCTTCTTAACTTATTCCAATGTTTGGAAACCAAAACTAAATAAATTCATCAGCATTGGTTTTCTTCAGTTTTCAATAGTAACCCACTTCTTTTGTCACTTTCTGTGCACTTGGACTCGATGGTTCTGAAAACGGAAACTAAGACCATCGTTATAAGATTCATTGTTTTCCCAAAGCACGGTGCAGGCCTATAGGCTAGTTTATAGTGCCCTATCCCAACGTGACCCGTTGCTTTTCAGTCCAAACTCGTGAGTTACGACATGTCGCGCGATCGGGAAAATTGAAGTATCGCCCCCCACTTTAGTTGGGTCCCCCCCGTAGCACTTCAACCCCCACCCGAGCTAAAACCTGAAAATCTAGGAGAGGGGGGGGGTCCAAATTCAACTTCGACATTTACTATTTACCCCCCACCTGGGTCGGCGGGGAGTAGAACTTCAATGGTGGGGGGTCAAACTTCAACGAGTGGGGGCTGAACTTCAATACCGGAAATGTTTACTTTTTACCCCCCACCCTCAAACTTTTGTATTGCAAGATTGAATTATCCCCCCGGGGGGGGGGGGGGGGTCAAACTACAATTCCCCAAACGCAATACCAATTCAGAAAGGTCGGGGGTAAAAAGTCAATGTTCCCGCGCGATCAAACTACAACGATAATTTGGTCACTCATATTGCACAGGAAAAGTAGCTTCGGGGATTGAAAACTAGGCAAGTATTGCAATGTTCTGCACTAAACGTTCGTTTGTTGATTGAAAGAGAATTTGAAACACTAGTTCGGTAAATGTGAAACATTTTGCTCGAAGGAGAAAAAGTACTAAAAGTAGTAAATTCACAAAGAGTCTTAGATTTTTCGATTTGACAGGGGTGAACTTTTTATGAAACCCACTTGGTGGTTCGACTTTGTTTGAAGGAGCAGGCGATTTTCTAGTACTGCTGCATGTTACCGCCTGAAATATTTCGTTCTTTGTATTGGTCTCATAATTCGCAGTCATACAATTTTTGGTTAGTTGATAGCTTACTTTGTAACAAGGGTGAAGGTCTAGAAGGCAATCGTTAACACTGTTAGTAGTTTTTTTTTTTAATTTTTTGAGTTGCGTGCTGTGTTTGACGGAACAAACTGCCAAACATTTCAAGTCCAAACTGATTTGACAATGATTACAAAGAATAATATAAACAAATCCAACCTTCTTCTTTCGTTTACATAAAACCAGTATCATGATTGTCATGAGAATGTGGGGCAGTAGAAAAGAAACAAGAATACAAGAATACAACGACGATAACATGTTTCCTGAAATAAAAAAAGGTATGGCTAATTTAGTACCGATAAGTTTTTCATTATGTTTTCTTGATGTTTTTCTAGCTGTAGACCATAGGATGCGTTTAGTCGAGCTATTGAAGGATTCCACTACAAGTAAAAGTGATAACTTGCTGGCTTGAAGTACCGCGGGTGAAAGGAGGTACCAACTGTGATAATTCAAACTTCCTCGTTCCACTCTAACTACATCGACAGAATAAAACATGTAAAAAAAAATACAACGTAACATAAAGGTTATTTCAACGAAGATACCTCTAGTATTCTGAACGGAACTGCGTTAGTAAAGAGGAAAATTCCGACCGCAGCCGGTAACGATGGAGGCGCCGTATGAATACTGAGCCGGAAAGAATCAGACAAATATCCGGAAAAACGGGAAACGGGAAGGACGCGTTTGCCGTGACTTCACTCGTTTCCTTTAAACTTGTTTTTTTCTTCAGATTTTCAGACTTTTCTCTAAACTTGTTATCTTTTATTAGACTTGTAGACTATTGTTTAGACTCGTTTTCTTTTCTACTTTTTGGACTTGTTTTTCTCGATACTTCAGACTTTTGTTTGGACTTGTTTTCAAAGCCTCGCTTTCACTTGTATTCAGAGTTCGTTAGTTGGCTTCTACCAGAAAAATTTCATGGAAATCGAGTAATACTCGATCGCCTGCTTTGAAATCCGAATCCAAGCGGGTGTTTAGGGTTTTCTACTGAACAAAGAAGAAAAAAAATTTCGTCATGCTTGGAAAATGGAATTAATTAGATTTGTACAAAAAGTTTAAAAGTACGTGGAGATTCATAGCGAGATGGTAAGACGTCAAGAAAATTACTAGGAATTCGATAGATCCGAAAAGTTGGGAAAATCGAAGTATCCCCCCCCCCCTGAAAATCTAGGTAAAAACCTGAAAATCTAGGAGAGGGGGGGGGTCAAAAATCAACTTCGACATTTACTATTTACCCCCCACCTGGGTCGGCGGGGGGTAGAACTTCAATGGTGGGGAGTCAAACTTCAACGAGTGGGGGGCTGAACTTCAATACCGGAAATGTTTATTTTTTACCGCCCACCCTCAAACTTTTGTATTGCAGGTGATAAATTGAATAATCACTTCCCGGGGGGGGGGGGTCAAACTACAATATAATAAACTTTATATATATATATATATATATATATATACAATTCCCCAAACGCAATATAATTTCAGAAAGGTGGGGGGTAAAAAGTCAATGTTCCCGAAAAGTTGGGAAACTGGCCGTTCCGTGTGCAAACCGTACAAGAAGTTCGGAGAACAGAGAAGTTCAGAGGGCAGCGCTAATTCACTAGTTGCAGTTTGAACGACAGTTGTATTTAAGATAGGTTGCTCGTATCCAAAAACCACGGAGCTTTCGTTTCGAAACTTCGAAAAAGCTAGTCTATAAACTACAATATAGTGAGAACAGTTTGCATGACATCTTTATAACCAGCTGTATATGTTTATCCTGTCAGCATTATCTAGACGGCCGCAGGTTTGTCCCCCACAGTCGCACCGCCAGTCGGCTTGAACGGCGCCTCGTACGAAATGTTGTTCGACGCTCGCTGAAAACAGGAGAAAATCCCAAAAAATAATAACAAACCGTTATTTACCAGTGTACTAACTAAAAGCAGAAGCAAATATAACTAGTGTAAAGTAACCCGTGTGACTGAAGATAAGAAACCTGACTGAGCAACTTGAACTCGAACCAATTGTAGTAATTCGAACTTGAAAGTTGAATGTGTAGAGTTGGATTGAAGTTGAATATCAACATTACACAATCACCTTCCCACTAAAGGGTGGAAGTACAATGTCTCACATTCTAACTTTGAGAAATATGGTGGGGGGGGGGGGGTGTAAATGTGAATTGTTCCCCAATAGGTATACTGTTAGTCAATTGCAGAGTCACGTGAAAAACACAGTAGAACTCAGAAACGTGCCATGACAAAGTGCACGATTTCTCATTAGAATGCTAACTTCACGTGACCATTCTATTTACTTCTAGTATACTAGTCCCCCGGTCCCAACCCACATTGTAGACCCTGGCTTTGGTCGGCTCCGCACCCCATTCAATTGCAACCTTGTCCGTGTTTCTGTGCGCAGTCGCCCTTGTTGACATGTCTGTAAACAAAATGTTGACAATAATAAACAGGCAGACAAACAAACATAATATACTTGTGAACTTTGTATTCTAGAACATCCATACAACTTAATCCCACCCATTCTGGCTCTCTCGCTTTGCGTCCTATTTTGCGACCCTCGTCCCACCGTATGAAAGCAGAGGAAAAGCGTGTGAGAAGAGACCCAGGTTTGGTCCTGCCTCTGCTTATTGGCAAACCTATATGAAAGTGAACCTATGAAAGTGAACCTATGAAAGTGAACCAAAGTAGGAGCGAAAAAGTGTTTGTTATTCCATATCTACTTTTATGCTAATCGTCGTAGCTATATCTCATTTATGCAGAATTTGAATTAAATGAGTTGAAGGTGAGACTGAGAAATAACCATTGAGATTGATCATGTTCCTGATGGTGTTTCCGAAGAGAATGTCGCGATTGAAGAACAGATCATCTCGATTCGACAGCACCATCAGCTCGTTCATGGCGTCCAGTTCGATTCTGAACATAGGAGAAGAACACAACTGAGTTGTAGTTTAAACGTAATACACGCCAATTTCATAGACTTCCGACCGAAAAGCAACGGGGTCCAACCACGAACATAGAGAAATCACACCGTATCGGCTTGCTTTGAGACGAGCACCCCCCTATGGTTCCATAATAGTTATCACGGCGCTTGAGAGATTAGTAGTAAATCAGACCAATAATAACTGATAACTTGACCGTGTGGGTCAGTGGAAACATCTGGGTTTTAGTTTGGTTTGTATTCTAGGATTAATGGTGAAATACCACCTAAAACTTACGACCAAACTACAAACACAATGGTTGTACACAATGGCTAGATGTACAGTATCCCGCAAAATACTCGTTAATCATATATATCATTTAGTTTTGCAGAACACGTAGATAGTTTTGCTGCGTGACTCACGGAACATTAGGCATGTTGACGAGTATCTTCTTTCCCTGGTTGACCTCGAGAAGAACTTCAGAATCCATAGGAGGATCATCTTCGGTACCATCCTCATCCTGAAACACTGCTGCAGGTGAAATGAACAGTGCTCATTGAAGAAATGAATACTTTACAAAAGCAGTGATTAGTTGTTGTTCAAATATTGAGTTGGCTCGCGAGCAGTCGATCTAGTCCCTACACGAAAAGTTCGATAAAACTCTCAAGACAAGCTTATAGAAACAGTTACAACACACTCACACGATTGTGCACGATAAGAAACATGTAAAGTTTTTTTGGTGTCGTACTTTACTTTCATTTGTCGTGAGAATGTGCAAACTTGAAGAAATAGTTGTTTTTGTCGCAAGGGGCGATACAAGTGGAAGTGTGAAAAAAATTGCTCCAAATTTATCGGTGAAATTTTTAAAGCAAATCAGCTGTTTCTTTGTAACATACCAGTTCCTCGTCGGTTGGTTTTCGCTGAGTACTCCACCAGGGGGCGCCATCGGGCAGAAGAATATTCCCCCCGTTGTCCTTGTTGGAGAGACACGGAGCGGCTCCAGATGGCATCGTGGCCACCGAATCGATTGCCGTCATCGACTTCTGAACAGATATACGCTACCAAGGTAACACATAAAAGATTTGTCCGAAATAGATAGTTGAAATTATGTTATTAATGAGATCAGTTTGACGCGAACGATGGTGTGGTTGCGTGCGCGCTGCTGCTCACACGAGCTGGGTTCGAACCCTATTAAGCCACATGATGGATGATTTATTTGTGGGTATAAACATTCAATAACGTTTCTGTTTTTGTGTTATGTTTTTGTTTGTTATGTTGTTTTTGTGTTTGTTATTGTTTTGTTTTTATTTGTTTTATTGTTTTTATTAAATTCACTATTAAATTGTTAAAATAATGTTTTTATTAAATTCACACATGAGAAATGCTAGGAGATTATGATTTTCCGGACTACTTCAGAAATATGTGAGAAATTTTCAAAACTTTCTGTATCACGTCAATTACTGCTTATGCAACACTAATATTTGAGTTTAGAGAGGAAAATTAGACTACAAACTGTAGATGATCCCGTAGGAATGACGACCACTATACCTCACTAGTACTCATGTCATTCGGTGGAGCGGAAGGTTCCTGGCTGGTCGGTTGTTTAGTCTGACCCTGGAAAGAGATAAACCTATAAAGTTTGGTCAAAGTAAATAAAAACAGTTGGACTACTAGACAAATATTTGTGGTCAAAACACATCGAAAAATCGATTAAACATTTATTGAACAATCAAACCCGACGTTTCAAACATTATAACGCTCATACTTGTTTACGCTTTCTGAAAGTTACTATTCGCAAGAATATATTGCAAGCTACATTAAAAATAGCAAATGCAAGAAAGTGTAAATATTTCCAGCAAGGACAATCCTGCCTAACTAAACAAGCCAGTTTCTAGAAGTACGGTTGTGCTCCACTTCACTTTGATAAACCTACATCTTCGGCCTTTTCTTTCTTTTTCTTGTCAGTAGAATGTTTTCTTTTCGCCTTGTCAGTAGATTTCTTCTTCTTAGACTTCTCAGAAGGTTGCTTTCGTGGCGGCTTTGCTTTCACATAACAGTCCTCCCCGGGATTCAGCTTAGCCACCGGTTTGCTCTGAAATAGGTTACTTGTTTAACAAAGTTCAGAAATGTTGTAGTTGAAGGTTAGCGTATGTATTTTTCGCCATTCCCATTGAAAATTTTGCAGCGTGCCAATGAACGTAGAGGCTGGTTTTTCACCATGTCGATGTACGGTTACTAGAGTGGTTAATCAATTCCGAAAATCAATTCAATTCAATTCCAATTCCAACCAACTCTCGGAAAATTCCGAAATTTCAATTCCAATTCTTTCATCATTTCAAAAAACCAATTCAATTCAATTCCAATTCCAATCAATTCTTCAAAATCGCGAAAATTTCAATTCCAATTCTCTCAATGTTTTCAAAAACCAATTCAATTCAAGTCCAATTCCGACCAATTCTCAAAAAATCAATTCCAATTTCAATTCTTAGAGCATTTTGCAAAAAAGTTCGTAAAACAGCTCTTACGTTTGAACAAGATAGAACAAGACAAGAAACTGTCATTTTCCACACGTTTGAAATTTCAATTCTGGATCAATTCCGGACCAATTCCAATTCTTTTTACCAATTCTCAAGAAAAACCAATTCAATTCAATTCCATTTTTTTCTGGCCGTCAAAAACCAATTCAATTCAATTCCGATTTTCTCTCAACAAAACCAATTCAATTCAATTCAATTCTTAGGAATTGGTTTCACCCAGAAACCAATTCAATTCAATTCTTCGGAATTGGTTTTCAATTCTTTTCAATTCCAATTCCAATTCAATTCAATTCTTTAACCACCCTAACGGTAACCCATCCCGTTGTCTTTGTAGCTTGATCCCGTGACATTCTGGTCAAAGTTTACTGGCGTGTAACGGGACCAAACTACAACAATGACACTACAATACCTTGGGTCTGGTCTTTTCTGCCTCTTTTCTAGCCTCCACTTTGGCGACGGCCTTCTCGAGTGTGGCCTTCTTGACGGGACGACTGACAAACGTCTTCATCTTACGAACGGCACGACCACTGACGTCACGAATTCTTGCTGCAAACAATAGCCTACGGGTATAGTTCCTATCACAATTATGTGCACTACAGTATGAATTTGGAACTACTACTATGGTTTGTACATGTCACAGTCTTCAAAAGACTTCTAGTCATGTGAACCCACATAATTTTTGATCCTGTAAATTTTCCGGATATCATGAAAATTTAACTTAGAAGATACATAAGAAAATCAGAATATATATATATATATAAAACGACACAATATGAATATTAAGACGAACATAGACCGCCGCCCCTGCTGTTCTCCTCCTTTTCTCTTTCCGGTCTGTCCGTGCTCGGCTCGGCCGAATGATTCACTCTCCGGCTCTTCGGGTCGCCGCCGGGACTGATGTATTCACTGGAACACATCAGAGTACAAACTACGTATGCTGTAACATCCCGGAATTCCTATCTCATTCTGCGTCTCTCGCTCTATGTACTATTACGTGCCACTTGATAGTGTATGTTTGAGGAGCGCGTGTTGAAATAAAGTGACCGAGATTGTGACCGATCCTAGCATCGTCCTCAAATGGTACATTGTTTTCTGTAAACCGTGAGACACATCATCGTATGCTGGATCGAAATTCATTGTGTTTTGTATATTATCGAGTTCAAACTACAAGTCAGCTCAGTTTATCCCCTACGAATTCACACGTACCTTCTGACTTCCGCTGGCGGGCCATATATCTGTGAAACGGGCTGTCTTCTGCTCATTGCATCCGTGCTCGGAGCCCTGAACATTGTAGATTTCATTCAAAAAATGTGGACGAATAGGCCTGTTAGCCTCCCATCTAATTCAAAAGTTGGTTTTTCGCTGATAGTGTAAAGTGTGGTTCTCGGTAATCTGACAACGGGTTACAAAAATGGTGATTGAACTAAGTCAAAGAAAAGTTGAAAGAAGGACGATTATGTGGTCCAATCGCAACGCTTCAGTCCTTTAAACTGCAATACATTTTTCTATTGCAGTTTTAAGGACCGATGTCTCGGGATTGGCCCACATAATCGTCTCACTTGAAGTTCGTTTCTCACTTGTTATCGGTCTTTTCCTGAGCCTTCGGGCCAGAGGGTGGCATCGGTGCTTTGTTGAAATTTCCGTTGGGACCATTCTGTCGCACCGAGGGTTTCTTCTTTTGGACCGGTTTCACGGATCTGGCTGAGGCACCCGGCTGGTTTTGGACTTTTATCTGAAACATTGTTGATCAATGAATAACTTTCTAGATAGTAGTTATTATTCTCCGTTCAATTATTTTTCATTTTATTCATCTCAAATTTATATTGTTAAACCTAAGTCTGTTTATTCAATTGTTTCCAAAACAGATCAATAACAATAATCATCATGTAGGTCAGGTGAAAAAACGCCAAAACTTTTGCAGTCTCAGTTGTCCTCCTTGCACTTTTATTCGAGTTTTTCGAAACTTGGAATTTGCCGGAATATGACAAATGTGAAAGATTTGTGTTCATAAATGAATAACTCGCCATTCTTGCTTGATCGTTGGGTTTTCTTCTGACAGAATTGTCCAGCGCAGAAGGCTGAGCCGACGCTGGTTGGTATGGTTTCAGAGGCTCATTCGGTTTTCGTTTCATCGAGACGTCCAGATTCGAGGGTTGCGCCTGCGCTCTCGGAGACTTCTGCAACCAAGTTTTAATCATAATACCGTATCGTTCAACAATAATCTATCGTTCAATAATAATGCCCTATATTTGTCATGGAGGTTATGTGTTAGAACCGTAACTTTCTAAACGAAGGCTAGGCGGTTCTGTACAGTTTGAGAAAAGTGACTGAACGAAGAATTCGTGAGCGAATAGGAACATTTCCCATGTTTCATTTGTCGAAGTAGGTCGTTTGCGAAGCACAGGTTTGAAGCGACCTGTCTAACAAAATGTGTGATATTAGGTGTTTGTTTTCTCGAAGTTCTGAATATAGAAAAGAGTACCTTTTTTCGGGCACAAGATAATGCATTGTTGTTAGCTTGTCCGTCCGGCTTCGGCGCTATTTTTGGAGCATTCTGGAAAATAAACAATAAATTTTCAAGAGAGAAGACTGGACACAACGAAGTCTTACTCCCACCCATCCAAATATTTATATTTTGGGGAATAGAACTTTGACCCCCCCCTTTTTCCAGGTTTCAGCATTCAGTAGAATACGTAGAACTAAAACTAAAGAAATTCAATGAAAAAACTGAAATACTTGTATTTCGAAGAGTTAAAGATATAAAATTTAAATTGCAAGAAATTGGGGATGAAAAATAGTTAGGAATCCACCTTCATCCCGCTTCGACCAGCCACGCAGCTTGAAAAGGTAAAAAATGATGGATATTCGGAAGGATAATAAACGAAACAAAAAGTGCACCAGGAATGAACGCGAAAAGCAGGAAACGGAAGGAAAAGTAGACATGTGAAACTCAAAATGCCCTGGAATGATAAGATGGTTGACAGGAAAATAAACCTGATCGGCAACGGAAACGGTCAAGCGCTTTCTCTTTCTCGTTAAACGGAAGTACGAATTCAGAGCTGCGGTTGAGGTCTAGTTGAAACATTTTGAGTATAAAATGAGGTGAATAAAATCTGATGCTGGTTTCTCATTTCATGTGGTCCTTGGTTGCATTTCGTACTATAAGTTACTTAGCTCTTCTGTACTTGTAAGTAACTATCTATAAGTACAGAACCCTATCGGTGATCTGTAAGGAGGAAACAGAATACATGAACAAAATAGTGAACACTATATAACTTGTAGGGACGAACTTCTTTCTCACTATCACGTAGTTGTAGACTATCCAACTGCATTTACTGCATGAAGTTTACGGTTATGGGCGGTTTACACATATAAGGTTTGCATGCAACGGAAAAGCAACCCGGTTGCTTCTGTATGAAACTACAAATTTATCTACAGTGATATTTTTAGCGATATAAAGTGATTTTGCCGGCAAAAACATTCATTTGTACTGGCAGTTGGGTGTCCACTATCACAGTTATTAGTTTATGTAGTGTACTATAGAGTACATGCTACAACCCGAAAACATTTCTCACTTTTACTTGTACTTCGACACTATTTCACCGAAGAGAGCGAAACGAAAAAGTCCGATTATTGCAGAAAGAGTTTACTGCTCGAAAACAACATTCAAATTATACAAACTCTAGAGCTGAGTTAGAGATTAGGAAATGCTAAAACAGCATAGTCAATTCGCAATCTGGATTGGAAAAGCTAAATGCAGTAATTTATATGAAAAAACTATGAACACCGGTAAAACTAAAACGGTAAAATGTAAAGCTGAAAAGTTACCACAGGGGTATATAAACATGCAAACTCTATACATATACAATGATAGATCGAGTTCGAGTAAGTCGACACTGGTAGTGTACGACGTGTAACAGTGAATAGCGTACTCTGGTACTTGACCCATTCGACTAGTGAGCAATCCATTAGAGCAATGAAGAGAGTGAACAATGTTAGAAACCTACTGGAAGAAAGACATGGTACATGGACGAAAGACCTTGAAGAACAATTGAACAATCAATACCTAGTGAAATCATGGACAGACAGGCGATGATATTGTAATTGAAATGGGGTAGAAGAGACCAGATTAAAGAAGAAGATCCCGATACAGCTAGAGATTCAGACCGTTGACGACATTTTCTGCAAAGGTTCTCATACAAAAACGGTATTTCAAAAGAAGTTGAGTTAGTAGTTTGAACTGCACGTGCACAGCAAACACATCAAAATAATCTACGAACTACGACTAGAACACAGCGGCATCAAATTACGAAATCGTGTGCTGTTTAGGCCGACTTATTCATTACAACCCTATCTGTTTGCATGTTTGCTATATCTGACGACGAGTAAGTGGAGGTAGATGAATCCGTTTGTAACACTTGAGGCGACTCTGTTGTCTACAGAAACTGATTAAAAACCATCTGGGTAACCAAACTACAAAACTGAAAAAGGTGAAGTTTTCACTACTGAAGGCAACCATCGTTGAATCTGAGGCAAGTCAAGATCCCGATTCGATTAAAAAGCCCAGAGATTCCATGGACCATCTAACTAACTAGCTCTACGTTTGTTGAACAGTGTAAACGTACCGTCGAGGTCGGGATTCTGTCTGGCCTGGGCCAGCAGCTGCTTTCTCTGCTGTTCCAGACTCTTGGCAACGTTCTCGTAGAGCAGGCACGGCTTGTTGCACTTCCGCGGACAAGTCGACGTGGCGCCGGTACCGTCTCGGAAGTGTCTGACAAACATACATTTTGTTACAGAGAGAGAGATAGAGAGAAAGAAAGAGAGAGAGGGAGAGATAGAATGAGAGAGAACGAGGAGATAAAGTGAGTGTGATTACGTGAGAGGGTGAAGGAGGAGGGCTGCGACACCACAGCCACCGAGACAGTGGTATTACCATGCCGAAGTAACCGACAAAAAACAACTTACTCGCAGAAGTGGCTGTACTTTATGCCGACGGCCCTGCACACGTAGCACATCTTCAGACCGCAACGACATGTCATCTTGTTGCAGCCGTCCTCCTATAAAAACAACTGTCTCATCAAACTCTGGTAAACAAACGATAGGAAGGGGGAGGGGTGTAACCTCTCAAAATCTAACCGGCTGGATCAAGAGGGGAGGGGTGACCGGTCAACTATTTAGTGACTATTGACTTTTGTGGATCTCCCGTCGTAATAGGAATCTTCAACTCTTTGGACTACGGCTTTTTTTTAACTATAAGACTATTTTTTTGGGATCAATCTAAGCCTAGAAGAACATATAATGATTTAAATCTTCGTGAGTCTACTAAATCGACGCAAATTGAAAAATGTCTCTCAAAACAGGTGACCGACAATTGAACTTATAAGTTGATTGATTACAGTTTTACCATATTAGATATGTACACGCTTGATGGCCAATTACTACTATTCTCCAGCATAATAACTGCCACGGATTCAGAGAAAATGCTTCAATCGACCATCCAACGAATTTTTCGCGCACGTTTGATTCATTGTCGCATTTTCCAAAGTTTTTTATCTAATGCAAACAGCAAACTTTAGCTTTGTCAAAAACATTTTTCAACACTCTTGGTTATCATGCTGTAAGGCTAATACTTATAACCTTCCCGATAGCATGCACGTTATTAAAACCGGCCTAATGTTTTGTAATACTACTGTACGAGTCTCAGTAGGAATGAAAGAGACTATACAACTTCTCACCTTTTCGAAGCTCAGCTGACATCTGGGACAAGTGTGGATCATGGCGGCTGTCAGCTCGTTCTCGCTGCAATTGTAAAAAATAACTGATAATAAAATAAATGAACAAAAAGAGAAATATATACAAACTGCATAACATATCAATAAAAACGGTCTGAATACCTGAAAAAAAACCATACTTTTTGTGGAATACTGGAAGCATTTTCGAAAAGAGTATTCGGACAGGTTTACTAGAGTGTGCGCATGAAAGTGTATAAATACAACCATAATTCTTACAGTTTCTTGCGGGCCTCGTCGACAGCATTGCAGAACTCATCGCATCGCCGACCCACGTGAAGCTCCCAGTCACGCTTGCAGAGACTGGAAAGAAATGGGGGAATCAAGTTACATAATGAGCAAAAGAATGTTTTCTCGGCCACTTTTTTCGACACCAAAAGATTTTTTGTTCAAGACAAAAACACATCAATGGAGCCACCCGCGTTCGTAGTAACCGTAATACGGTGGTTATACGTATTGCACTGCCCTCCCAAAAGTTTGGTAAAGGGTCCTAATCCGGGCTATATACACTTTGCACTCGAATTGGACGAATAATTAAAACAAAATGAATTTACCGGCAAAACTCGGCCGTGCAGTTGGTACAGGCGAAAACCTTGTTTTCTTCTGGAGTAGCTTCCATCACAACCCCGAAATGACAATATTTGCACCTGAAAAACGTTGAGATCACTGCCGCGGTCAACTATCGATGCACCACTAAGGCGGAACTATTAAACACAACACAAATACAGCCGTTGCTCCATTCAAATACGTGAAATGAATGATTGTGCATTAAATAGTGGTAAAATTTCCATGATTTTGGTTGAAAAGGAGCGTTTATCAGATTTCTATGACTATTTGGACAACTTCACTAAAGTCTGCTTCCGAAATGTACCTTTCAACAGGTAGTCCAGCCAGGGCGAGAGCCTCCTGTTCCAGCCTCTTTTCCAGTTGGCCAATCACTTGCTTATCCACACCGGCTGCACGCAACGCGGCTGTAAGGAAGGGTTCAACAGATTTTCGGTCGAAAGTGAAACTATTTCTACGAGAGCAGGAAACAAAGAACCAAAAACTTGATGTGCTCGAAAATGAAATGAAAATTGAGCATCATAACTTTCAGCCTAATTCCAGACAAGACTCACGAAGCTCGTATTCTATAAATTCCAAAAGAATGAATAACAAGTGGTATTACGACGGATGGCGTACATTCATACTCTACTAAAGTTGTTCGACCAGTTACAACGAGTCGAAAAAAATCAAATCTTTCATTCAAATCGAAAACTGGCGCCTACTTGTGAAATATACACCAGTGAGAACCTACCGTCGGATACAGCAACCATACTTCACAGCAATACACATCTATAACTGATGAGCGAAGTTTGGAAGAAGATTTGGGTCCCGCAGTAGAGCAACCGCCCTTTGAGGAACGGGACAACTAAGTAACTGTCAAGTAAGTCAATAGGTAATAATCACCGGCATTGATGTATCCGTTGCAACCGACTTGTAGACAGGGGATTCCCATTCCGGCTCCAGCCACCCGCCCCTCCTCGCAACAGGCCTTCGCCTGGCCCTGGACACAGGTGGCACAGAAATAATGAGTCACCGCTGGAAATGGAAATAGACCAGTGACAAACATACTCCAGTAAAGTTGATCAAACAGTCATTAAAAAAGGAACCTATTCTGCCAATATCATGAAAAATTGACGGTTTTGGATGCGAAATGATCAAGTTTCACGCATTTGAACAGGAAAACTTTTTCTTGGTGCACTTTTAACTGCAGTATCAAACCAAACAGCACTTAAAATACATTAAATGTTAAACATCAACTCTTTTGCAGGAATCTGGTTTATTTTGAAGTTGCGCACATTTAATTTCCACTGACCCGCACCCGTTTTGCCTAAAACCCGAGAAGATGAGTGTCAAATGAATCTCACCTCCCATGTCATCCGAGTGGCATTCGACACTGCTCATTTGTAGCTGATCATCAAAACAGACTTCGCAGGTGAACTTCGGCAGGTCGAGATGATCCTATAATTATAGTGAAATGGATAATAAAACGTATAACGAATGACGACAGCCTAGTCTAAGAAAGTAAACAATACTATGGGTAAATAAAATATCCATACACCTTTAAGGTCTGACTAGGCGACAAAAAGTGATTCGTTTTCAGATGTAAACACGTGAAAATTTAGGATTTTTCCAAAAAAAAGTAGTAGACCGATTTGCATTTTTCGGCTGAAAAGTAGTCTGTTTTTCCAATTTTTCTGACTATTCGGACAACCTTGCTGGTGTATGAAAATATCATACTAAACATTAGCAAAGAGTGGAGGCGATAACTGAACACTACCATGTAATATACATAGTACTAACTGAATACGTTCGCAGGAATTTGTAACAGAAATTGACGTTCTTAAAATCTTTGTTAATAACATTTCCTACCCTTTTCATCAATGCGGTGACCTCATCCCACACCTTGGTGGCTGTGGCCGCCACGTCGCCGACAATGTTTGCGAACGGATTTCTGCGGCCATGCTCCAACAAGGTCAGATGCACGCTATTTGCGTACTTCGTGTGCGGTCGCTGCAAATTTTGTCGCGAGGTCTTGTAGTGTTGTCGGTCATAAATGAACTTCTCGAACGCTGAAAACAAAATTGAATCGATAGAAGGTCTGTGTTTCTCTGATTGGGAAACCAGAATTCCGCGCTCATATCAAGACCGCCATCTGCACACATGACGTGACTAGCTGCTAGCTGGGAACTGTCTGAGAAGTACCTAGAATTATAAGAACTGATCGTTCATCTTAGCTATTCTTCATCTTTAACCGACCACAGTTGATGATGTCATGGCATCACTGCTAGTCCAAACTATTGAGACTCACTAAAACCCAAATGGTTGTGTGGAGGTCGAAAAATGGAACAACAATTTGACGGTTTGGAGGGACGATCCGAATTTTCATTATTACCAACAACAGTCATGTTCCAAGTAGTTCAACTGGCCATTTGGGTTGAAAGCAGATCAGAGGGATATTCAAAACTAGTCTCCGTCCGTTCTAGCATCACACAAGAGATTGGTGAAAGTGGTGAATAACATCAAATGAACCAACCGGGTTCGCGGTGCAGCCGTTCTTCTTCTCCCACGAGCAAGAGATCCAGAATGACCAGCACGGCGAACATGGACATGTACCCGCGGGAGCTGTAGTTGACCAACTCACGGATGAAGGAAACACGAATCTGGAAAATACAATCACTCACAATATTATGGAATATTGTAGTTCAACATTGCTACACCGAAACGATCCAATATCAATATAGCTCGCATCATGTTTCTATTCACTGTTTTCAGTTAGGTTACGAAGCAGAGACATACACCTAGAAGTATCGACATATTTTCACATATTTCACATATTTATTCATTCACATTCATATTTATTCATCGACAGGGAAGAATAAAAACCAGACTGGTGGCACATGCACACTCTGTCAGTAAAGAAGAGTCGCGTGAAACTCTCACCGACTTATGAAAAACAAACCTAATTTCCAAATAAGTTTGATGTCTCCCAAAACTGGTCCCGATACATGTTAAAAATGAAATAAAAACCCATATAAAAGAGGGAGTCGTGGGCACTACCTGTTAGTGGGGTACCGACCTAAAAAGTCTGAGTCTAGTGTCAAGTGAGTGTAAGTGCTCACTAGGGTAGTTCCATACTCGAAATAACTCGACGAGCTCGAACTGGATACCAGAACTGGAAATTTTCTACTCGATTAGCAAACCTAGTGCTCACCATAGGATAGGCAGTTTCGAAGTTACACGTGGTGGGCCAGCGAGCGTGGGCAGGCACGGAATCCCGAAGTGCTTGGAAGAGAGCATCCACCATGGCAGTATGCTGAAGACGTTCCAGATCCTTCATCTGATTCCTGTAATCAGAGTACGTATGCTAGAAGATATAGGCACCTTCCACTCATCCTGCGTCTCCTCAAACATACGCTATATCTCGTCTCTTACATTCCGGTACTCAGATTCGGAACAAATCAGAGCACAAAATCAAAACACAAATTAAGCACAAAACACATCCATTTTCATTACATAACTGTATGCACTTGACATAAAAATGATGAAACGATTACGAACGTTGTACCAATCTGGGACTCATTCGTGACCTCTTTCAGTAGATCGCTCCAATCAAATAACCGTTTCAATGAAAAAAAAACCGTTTTTGGGAAACGTTTTTGACATTTTGTAGTTATAAAGTTTTCTAAAATAATTCAAAGATCGGAAAGATTAATAGTGTGAGATTATTACCATTTCGCGTTGAACACCGGGTTAGGGGCCATGTGAAGAGAGTTTCCGATAGATGGATCGAAATCGGTTCTGTTGCGGCGCAAATCAGGCTCACCATCGAGTTCTGACTGAAATATTCACATCAACATCAGTGTTTGGATGACAGTCTCTTTTACACCTGTGTTCCCTGAGGAAAATTATACATATCAGACAGGCTAAGACACTCTGCGTCTCTCTTCTGATCTAAACTCTCTCGTCGAGGCGCTCATAACGATTGGTGCTAATTTTCTCCGCTGGACAGCTATGAAAGCGAGAGAGCAAGGTCAATGAGGTGGCAGACAGGCTAATACAGTCTTCGTCTCTCTGATCTGAACACTTTCTCGCCAAGGCCGCTACAAAAGTGGCTGTAAATCGTCTGATCGTGGGAACTCGAACTAGACGTACCTGTGATAAACGACGTCGCTTCTTCACAATCTTCGGCACCTTCAGAGCGTCGCCCTCGTTTTCCACAATGAAATTCGCTATGGCCTCTACATCGCGTTGCTGAACCTCCCTAGCGAGCCAATTTGAAGCAACCGATGGGAACATATCCTTCTGAATACGGACAGAGTCACACCCACGTAAAGGTGTTCCGAATAGTCGAGAAAAACGACTCTTTTCTCACCGGGAAAATTAGATACAGAATTAAAAAAACTATTTGAACAGCAAACGGGTTCCTTTATATGGAATATTCACACCTTGCTGGTGTTTGCTGACAGTTACTATTGTTACTAAGAGTAAATGTTGCACATAAAATGCCCTTTTACAATGACAGAGCACGGTGAAAAGGCAGGTGGTTACAATTGAAGTAAAATGAATGGATCACGACCAAAAAATCACTGTTGTGGGGGCCAGTTAATGAACTCACTGTATAGTATCGAACAACTGAATACATACCAGAGTGGTGTGAGCCTCCCGTTGAAGTTGATTGAGTTCTAATGTCGCATCTGGCTCGACATCAACTGTTTCAGTCGCCCGAGCTGGTCCAGCTCCTTGAAGAGCTTCAGCCTCATAATAGCCAACATTCAACTGGAACAATATCAATCGGTCAATCTATCAAGTTCTACATTATGATGCTCACAAACGCCCTCAATTAAATTATCAATAGAGATATCTATCACAAAATACTTTTTTATACAGTTTGAATTACACGGTTCAATGAACATTCTCATTTATTATGCTATTTTTGAGTAATGTGCTTAGTGAACGGTGCCACTCAGATTTGTTTCGAACCCGCTTCAAAACGATTTTGGTGGCATTCTCTCGGAGTTTGGGTGTGCTGTAGATTAGGCTGTCACAGTCACTCCTTGATCATCCTGTGACAGTTTGCATTACAGAAAACAACATGGAAGAGCAACAGTTAATCGTACTCCCACATGATATTCGTCACCTATGGACCAAGGGTGACCACAAGTTGCACGCGTGCACCGTGCAACATTTCTAGAGGGGGGGGGGGGTCGGTCAAACGCTTTTCAATAAAATAAGTACGAACTTGTCCATCGCCCATCCCGTCATCCAGGTCATCCAAATCGTCATCATCATCATCATCCAAATAGTCATCATCCAATTCGAAGTTTTCATTCAACAGCTGAAAACAACACTTGACGCGTCACCGAATATAGATAGTTGATAGTGAAGCGTTTTCTATTATAATTTCCAAAATAAGACGACCTTAGTATAGTTCGTTTCAACCATCGATAGAAGCCAGTTACAATAGATTTTAGTGGGCGGAGTCAATTGTGTTGGAAAGTTTCCAACAGCGACCAGCCTAATCAAAATTGTTGTACCAGCACAGGAGCGCCGGTTTCCCTGAAATTCCCCGATTTTTTCACTGATGCTACCTCAATCGTTCCGGGATCATTTCGCGAAATGATCAGAGCGAAAAGAAGGTGAAAACCGGGAAAAATCCCGGGAATTTCCCGGTTGTCACCTTACAATTTCTCAGTAACTTCTCAGAAATTTTTCACACGTGATTGAAAAAACTAATAATATTTTTTCTTGGTAAAAGTATTTTTCGAAAATGTCATCAAAAATATATTTTCTTGAAAAATATTTTTCTAAAAAATATTTTTCAAAATATTAATAATATATGAAGAGAATAGAAGTGCATATTTCATTAGTAAAAACTTCATGAAATGAACTTCATTGTCTCATCCCTATCGATATTCCGACCTCGATGTTGAGCTGGTAATTTCCAAAATATCAAATCACGGCACCCCTGGCCGCGCCGTATCTAGTACGGGTTACGCGATTGCCGCGGCGAAAGGCTTATTCATGCCACTTTTCCGATGCTTTTCCCCGATGCTGAGTTACCCAGAAATTATCGAGAAATTGTAGGGTATTTTATCATATTTTTCCCGCACTTTTCCCTGATACTGAGTTTCCCTGAAATTTCCGAGAATTTGTAGAGTTTATACCTCCATTTCACCCTGAAAATACCTTGAACGTTCTCGGGGATTTCCCGGAAATTCCATTTCCCCGAAACACCCTAGGTTTTTCCGGGTGCCCAATTTTCCGATGATCTGGGTATTGAACTAAGCTGCGATAGGTGGCGCGGCGCCCACAAGCAGCCGGCCATCTGAACATGATCGCCAAAAGTGATTCGCCCAAAAAGTTCTTTAAATTACTCCTCGATTATGGGGTAACCTTTTGAAAACAAAAAAAAATTGCAAAAATCCTGAAATAACCACTTTTCGAATATTTATTTGCAATGAAAACACTGGCAAGTTGCCAGATCAGTCTCCTGCAATGTAGGGTGCACTCAGGCCAGTATGGCTGACTACTATCGATGGTTGAAGCAAACTATACAATGCACGCTGGAATTGCTAAATTAAACTGAATCCGACCTGTTTAAACAATAGTACACTTACTAGTGATGAACTAGATCACTAGGTTCGAATGTAGTTCATCTTGAAACAAGCATATTACTCAATGTGGAGTGCAGATGTCTTATATAAGAATGAGTGAAAATTACAAAGTTCAAAATTCAACTTACTGCCGGAGCGGGCTGCGCTGGAGCAAAATTCACATTTCCACCAGGAGCAGGCTGAGCGGGCGCGTGACCAACCATATTCATAACGATATAATTATTCCCATAAAAGTGAAAGTTGACTCTTCCATATTCGCCACCATTCCCTTCACCTGCAAGAAATGACATTCGTTGTGGCGACAAAAATTCGAATAAAAACTAGGCGGTATGAACTATTTAAACTCTACCAACTCGGCTAAATTTGACAGACCACAGAGCCCTAAAAAGCCATGGGCGAGAAGCTGACTTTTTTGCCGAAATTAGAACAAATTGGATATTTTAATAGCAGCAGCCCAGCAGCAGAAGCAAAATTAAGAAATTTGACAGACAAATTTCCCTCGTGAAACGGGTTTATTCATTCACCAGTAAAGTCGTCCGAATAGTCAGAAAAAATTCAGAAAACGGACTACTTTTTTGCCGGAAATAAGAAAATCGGTCTACTCTAAAACGGACACTTCGTCTTCGTCGCTCAGTCAGACCTTACTGGTGTTTGGGTTTATTTTTGCAGAATAGTCGAACCTTGCTGATGTGTAAAAACATCTATTAGCTACTTCGAGATTTAAAAAAGTAATTACGAACTACACATACATTCATGCACACCAAAAATGTCATAGATACATCCAGCTTTAACTATCAAACTTCTAAACATACCGTAAACATGATTAACATTGTACATTTCGTTGCCAGTTGCCTAGATCAGCCGCTAGTGCTACTCAACAGAAAAAGATCGGCACAAATCTGAAATATCTGTACATTACATTTCATATGTTAATGTTAACTGATCAATGGAACACTATATGCATTTTCAATATTGGAATACGAACAATGGAGTTACTTCTGAAAAATAGTACACCTTATTGGTATATGTTCAGGACCAGCAATATGTAGCAATGTGTTGACATGGAACAACGAACAACGACTGACGAATGAAACTTGAGTTCACGATTCTCGTTCTCGAGAATGGATGTGAGAAAAAAGTTAACGTGAGTAAAACTCGAGAGAGCAGCGAGTGTGCGAAGAATGAGAGGTTTGTGGAGATCTTGTAGCCAACAGCAAACCCCGCCCATTGTGATAACGGACCAAACTACGGGAAAAATGTACAATCGACCCCCATTCAACAATCATCCCCCTCGTGGTACTATTACCCCCCACCTAATCAACATCCCCGAAAAGTCGCACGAAGGTGGGGGGTAATTGGTAAATGGGTGGGGGACATTGTACATCTTCGACAATGAACAATCACCCCCCACAATACAAAATGGGGGGTGATAGTACATACCCGGAACTGATGAACAATCACACCCCACTCAACCCAAGCCTGCAGTAAATAAGCATGGTGTATAATCGCCCCCCCCCCCCCCAAAGGTGGGGGGCGATTGTAGTACGGGCCCTTTTCAACCAATTTTCGACCAGGGTGGGCGTGGGGAGCAAATGTAAACTTACACTAAACTACAACAAACCCCCGTTATTAACAGATAAACTTACACTAAACTACAACAAACCCCCGTTATTAACAGATACAACTGCATTCGATAATAAGAATCACTGCTTTCCTCCAGACAAAGATTAGATTGTGCTGTTAACATGACTAGCTCCCTCACGAATATCCTTTTATTCACATGCAAATAGTTTGCGTAGTGGTTTCATCACAACAATTTTTATTTTGTTCAGAGTTGAGTTTTGCAAAGTACATACACGAACATGTGGACTGACACTATCAACAAAATAAGAATTAATCGGAAATTTTTTGTAAATATAGGAAAAATATGTGAATGTATCGCGCCGCGCACTCGAACTTGAATTCAAAATCGAATTTAAGCCCAAACGTTCGCGCCAGACCTGTAAAACTCGGGCAAAGAACGTGCCAAATTCATAGGTACGTTGCTTATAAATAGCTGTAATAATGATATAAATATATTAAAATATTATAAATAATTGACTGTGATTATAAATATAAATTGTGATTATAAATATGAATTGAAAAAAAATTAAATCAGAGTTAGTTTTTCACCGTCTGATTATTGGGTTCAGGTTTGAGAAGTATGTGTTCGATTAGGTTGAACATCTCTCCGTCGCTCAGCCTGAGTCGGAATCACAAAGTATCTTCAGGAGCTCACATAAAAATACGATACATCTGAAACTATTCTGAATTTCGAGTGTCATATTCGGCTTCGCTGGAAAACCTTTCTTGGAAAGTAATTCCTCGCGAATGTTATTCCGACAGATCTTTGTTTCAGTTTCAGTGTATCTCATCTCAACTTTTTCAGGGTTGAGAACACTAAATTTCATATACATAGCTCTCAAATCATTCATAAAACTAGGTCTGGGATCTTGGAAATTAATCCTGCTTATGAAATCTTCATGAAAAAAGATAATATGTGGTTTTCTGCAACCTTTGTTGCTTGCTCTCCAGTGTAAGTTGTTATTGACAACATTGTAGAGAATGACCAATTCTGTGTTCTAGTTTGATCCCGATACATGACTAAAAAGCAGCGGGATGAAACGGCCGATTCCACAAGGAACCGGGTAATTCGTTAACCCAATCAGTTAACCCCAACCGGGTTAACTGGTTAACCCTTTTGTTAACCCCTTGTTAACCTTCTTTTACATTGTCTTTTGTGGGAAATTTTGGGTTACCAAGTGGTTAACAAAACGGTTAACCAGGTAACCCGGTTAAGGTTAACTGATTGGGTTAACAAATTACCGGGTTAAATAAAATATTCACCGGAGAAAACTACAAACAGAACGGAATAGGGCAGCATACACAGTATGTGCTTGCTTCGAAACAGTGAAACTTTTCGCTGTAGATAAATAAGTGAATAATAGCAACAGCATGACATCTTTATAACTAACAGTATATGTTTACTCTATCGATAAGTATCTAGACCGACGACGGGTTGTCTCCATGGGTGGTTTCGGCGGGAACGAAGGGTGCCTCGTAGGACTGCTGGGCGGTCGACCGCTGAAGATAGAAAAATATATTGATGAAGAATATCTAAGCTGTCGTTGGATCTAGACCTCAGAACGGGATCTCATCTCACGACTAAATAATTTTCCTCTGAGCGAACCCTATACCTATTTCTTCTGTTTCACATATACGCGGAATCCTACAGTAAGACTTCGAGACAGCTGGTCACTTTTATGATTCTAGTTTTCACACAACATTGGGATTTATGTATTACATGTCGCATCCTTTCGCAATACACCACGCAAGAACAACTCCCTCTCTAAGTCCTTCTCTATGTCCCTCTCTAAGTCCCTCTCTATGTCTACCAGTTTCGGTTTGTGAGGATGAACCTACATCGTAGACCCGCGCGGTGGTGGGTTCGGTGAAGTTGATCGGTCGTTTGTCCTTCTTTCTGATGGCGGTCACTTTGGTCGACATGTCTACAATAAACTTGGGTTACTAGTTTCAATTAGTGTTGTTCATTTAATAATAAACAATCTATTACTTTATTGATTGTAGTAATTAAGTAGGTTACTCGTAAATACTGATCATTTTCTGTTCGTAAAACTATTTTGATAACACACTGGAAAGATAAAGCTCACCATTGAGATTGATCATGTTTCGAACGGTGTTTCCGAAGAGAATGTCCCGATTGAAGAACAACTTGTCCCTTCTTGTCAACTCTGTCAACTCGTTCAGGGGATCCAGCACAATTCTATAATATCATATTAGAAACTATTACAGCTAGCGGGAAACATTCACCTTTGTCAAACAGACAAAATTGGACACCTACGGTATGTTAGGCATGTTGATCAGTTTCTTCTTTCCTTCGTGAACGTCGAGCAGAACTTCAGAATCCAGTGGAAGATCGTCTTCTGTTCCGCTGTCATCCTGCAAAAAAATTGATACCGCCCTTCAACTAGGTGTGCAAAACGTTACGTGGTCGAAAACTGAGATGAGCGCATGGAGCTAAACGGATTTGGCAAAAAAACTGAACTATGTGCGCATATACACATATACAATTTACGCGCACGTATGCTCTACACTTATGTTTCACAGTTGGCAGTTGGCAGCCTCTACAGCCACATATCAGATCTTGCTCGGTTGGTTTCTGGTTTGAAAACTACAAACCCAGTGGTTCCGTACTAGATGTACAGTACCGACTAGTTTTGTCTGAGTGAACCTTATATAACAGTTTAAAGGACCGAAGTGTTTGAAGTGATCCACATAATCTTCCTTATGGAGCAGCATCGTTATTACCCCACATACCATATCTTCCTCGGTTGGTTTTTGGTTTTGAAACTATAAACCCAGTGGTTCCGAACTAAAAAATATGAACAGTACCGACTAGTTTTGTCTGAGCGAACTCATACCAGCTAACTATATCAAGCGAGCAGTATCAAGGTAATTGAAACCACATACCAGATCTTCTTCGGTTGGTTTTCTCTGCGTACTCCAAAAGGGACTTCCGTTGGGCAGAAGAATCTGGCCGTCATTGTCCTTATTACATGTCAGAGGAACAGCTCCGGACGGCATTGTGGAAACAGAAGTGAACCCGGATGATTTCTGAAGGCTAGGCGTTTGTTTTAAGTTGAACTTCTACATATAACTTCTAATTTATGGTAAAAGTTCACTACGCGAGTTTTTTTCTAAATCAGTTAGACTTGTTACAAGTTACAAACATATACAAAGTTGCGACAGTTATACTTCCAAATCAAATCAAAACGAATTAACTTAGAGGACATTTCCTTTGAAAGAAAAAAAAACAGTAAGTACTCAAATCGGAATAAGAACAAATCGATAGTGTGCATTAGTTGGTTTCCTCATATTTCTTAGATTTTTCATGTTTCGAAGATTTTCCGTTGTTTTTGATGTGGTTACCTGATTGGCCTGCCTTGCAACTTGTTCTATTTGCTGGTTAGACGCAAATGCCTGAAATTCAATAAAATTCATCACAATTATAGTTGTCGGAAGCTAGTGACGAGTGGAGGTTGAAACATTGTGAAATGAGCAGTGTTTTCCTTACTTTATTGATTGATTTATATACATGCAAGCATGTGAGATACATAGAGAAACAGAAAGTAAATGAAAACCAACTGAATTTGAACAAAATGAAAACAATAATAGAAACCATGATGAACAGAAAAGTGGACATTGAACGAGCGTATATATGACTAAAGTACAACGATCGACACTTCAATGGGGAAGCTGCAGTTCTTACACTATTCAGACGTTTCAAAAGACAACGCTTCTCGAGTACTTATTCAGATTCAGTTCATGTCAAAGTTTTGTGAAATGAAAAACGTCACCCACATCGTCAGGCTTCTGTTTCTTCCTTGTTCTCTCGTGAGAAGAGTGGTGCATTGGTTTCGGGAAACGGTCCTCACCAGGATGTAATGTGGGTGTCTGCAATATTGGATATAGTGCTCACATTTCCCAACTGGACTCGTTGGCAGCGTGAAAAACACTTTGGAAGGCTGTTATTTATAGAAAACGTGTATTGTAGAGAAAGCTTTCTTGAATACGTGTTGTGACGCAGGAGAAGATCCCTTCACATAAATTTCGATTGTTTTGAAGTATTTCAACATGTTCAAAAACTGCCTTGAAATTTCATTGGCAAGATGCCCAAGTCCAGTTAGGAAATGTGCGAACTATATTTATTCAATATGTTCGCAATCTGGCACATAGTGTGGGAAATTGGACCGAGATTCGGAAAGCAAAGAACTTTGTAACAATCAACATGAAGTTGACGTTATTTTAGAAATAAATGTTCATAGTCATTACGGTTTATACGTGAACTCTAACAATGTAGAGCGTGGACTCCAACAACAAACTGCTCACCTTGTCCGACGTCTTTTCTGCCTCCTTTCGAGCTTGCACTTTGGCCACAACTTTGTCGAATGTCGCCTTTTTTATCGGACGACTGACAAACGTTTTCACTCTACGAACCGCGCGACCGCTCACTTCGCGGATTCGAGCTGAAAACAGCACAGATATATTATAGTCGCCAACAAAAAGGCAGAAGGGTACTGTATATCTCACTTTTCGCTGTGTATGCATACATGTGCTCGATTCCAAAGCCTACTGCGCATGTGCTCTTGTAGCGCAGTGGTTAGCGCCCTGCTTCCGAACTTTTGCTCGCAGGTCCGATTCCGGCGAGAGACAAAAATGTATAAATTAGGCACCCACTACACTTGCGTCAAACCACTGAACATAACCAACTACGAAAGCGAGAGAGCGTGACGGTGAGTGAGAACGCAGACAGTGGCAGACAGCCTGTGTCTCGGATGAGGAAGACTTGTACTTGTAGTTTGATCATTCAATGCGAACCAACTCATTTGAGTTGAGGAAACTCTTCTCGTAATAATATCACAGGAGTAATAACAAGAAAGTGATGGAACATAGAAACACGGAGCTACTTACACAGACTGCTGCGGCTCTCTTCTTCCTTATCCGGTCTGTCCGAACTAACTTCCACGGATTGACCGCCAATCTTCTTGCTCTTGGCATCCGTCCCCGGACTCAGGTACGACGATCGAGTCACACTGAAACGACACATTGAAAGGATTGACAATGTGAAATTTTTAGGAGTAGTTTACATTTGCCCCCCACCCTGGTCGAAAATGGGTTAAAAAGGGCCCGTACTACAATCACCCCCCACCTTTGGGGGCGATTATACACCATGCTTATTTACTGCAGGCTTCGGTTGAGTGGGGGGTGATTGTTCATCATTTCCGGGTATGTACTATCACCCCCCCCCCCCCATTTTGTTTTGTGGGGGGTGATTGTTCATTGTCGAAGATGTACAATGTCCCCCCACCCATTTACCAATTACCCCCCACCTTCGCGCGACTTTTCTGGGATTTCAATTAGGTGGGGGGTAATAGTACCACGAGGGGGGTGATTGTTGGGTGGGGGACGATTGTAGATTTTTCCCCAGAATTGAAAAATATTGAACTTGAAGAAAACCTTACTTTAGGTATGATCGTAAGTCACCGATTGTTTGTAGGAATTGTAGTTCAAGAAATCAATTTCAGTTTCATAGTCTTGGGAGAAATAGGTTTTAGAGTTCCGAGTCGGTCTATTGATTCAAAAACCCAAGCTGTATCACATCGAGGTTTCCAAAACAGCAAACTACAAACCAGATTGCAAACCCTACCGATAAAAAGGGACCACTTCTCGGTTACCTGAATCAGAGAATAGCTGGAACAATGATTATTGTCACCTTTTAGCTTCCGATCGACCTTCTCTTGAAACGGGTTGCCTGCGACTCATTTGAACTCTCTCGGTGCTGGGTGCTCTGCAAGTAGCATTTCGAAAACCGTTGCAATCCAACCACCGAACAACTTGTTGTTTGAGTTTTGAATTGTATCAAACAACATTCCATCTCAAATACAGCACTTCGTTAACCTATTGGTTGCGTTCGCAACTGAAAATACCAGACGCAAGTCAGTTTGTCGGTCACGTTTTGACCTAAACGACTCCGATATATTAGGTTTCAATAGTTTTCCAACCACCTGTAGTGATTCGAGCGCGTTTCACGATGTTCAGGTACGGTACAATTCCATTTCTAACCAAAGGCAGAACCTGATCCTATGTGGTTTATTATAAATCAAAGTATATACGCATAAACGAGCTACAAATGCTAAATTTTGAAACTGATTTTTAGGCTCACTTCTTGACAGTTCTCTCAGTTGTTTCCGGTTTTCTAGACTTTTCCGGTTGATTAGATTTTTTCTCCACCCGTGTCGTCGGCTTTGTTGAGGCTGACGTTTTCGATTCCATTCGAACTTTCATAGATGGTGCGGCCTTGGTTGTAGCTTTTGTCTGAAAATGAATGTTGTTCGGTGTTTGTAGTTTGCTTTTGCGGCGTAAAACACAAAGAGTATGCACAGTATAGAGATCAAACTACAAATCGGCTATGATCACCAATACTGTATAATCGACTAGTCTATATAGTCGACTATAGTGGATGCCAAATGTATACGTTACTGTCTCTGCCCGGAATCGAACCTGCGAGCAAAAAATTCGTAGCCGCCCGCTAACCACTGCGCTATTAGAGTATGTTACGGGTATGCTGTGGAATAGAAGACATGTATGCTTACACAGCGGAAAATGAGATATACAGTACCCTCCCTCCTTTCCGTTGGCGACGACTATAGTGAACGTTACAAAACACATTGAACTTCAAATCAAAATTTGACTGAGTTTGACAATACACTGTAGCAGTTGTAGACGAGAACTACACACAGGAATGGGAGGAACTATACACCAGTGTCATTCCCATCTAGTTAGTGTGGTCTAAGCTCGCAAACTCTCCAACTTCGGTGGACATTCTACTGTTTTCATAGAAACTGGAGAACCCACCGTTTTTGTGGGACTCCTCGACTTTTTTCTGGTAGTGGACTGCTCCAGAGTTGGAGGTCGGGGCTTCGAGGTGGACTGTCGCTTGGGGGACTTCTGAACAAGATAACCATGGTACCATTCGGAAGCACAGTTCAGAGAGAAGCGACGAATATTCAGAATTTTTAGTGAATTTCTTGGTTTTCTCAACGAGTAGCCTTCATTTGCTGTTCAAGTTGATAGTAAGTTTAGAAAGATAACAAGTATGTAATGTTTAGTAAGTAGTTTAGGTTAAGTTTCATAGGAAGTTTCCAATACAAGGAGAATAACAATTATTACAAAACAAAGTAAAGTTTCGAATACAATGAAACTATTACAAATACCTTTTTGCGAACACATGTCATTGATTTGTTCCCCTTTTCATCCGCTTTCTTTCCTTTTTCTTCTTTCTGGTCATTCTGGAATAAATTAAATACAGAAAATAAGAAATATCTTCATTTCCGAAATAAATTCGATAAATTTTGGATATTTCAAAAGAACCACCTTTGGTTTCCTAGAATACATATGGATCCAACCGACAGCCCTGCTTGAAAACTAAAAAGTGAATGAAAACTTTTCAGACGCGTCTAACGCGCACGTGGCAAAAACGTCAAATTTGATATGGCTGAATTTGGCACGTAAAACGTGAAAACAAACGAGATACCGGTTGTTCTCAGGATAATTTATTCACTAACTCATGACTACTTTTTGTTATGTATTCTATGCGCAATAAACGTTATAAACTGAAGGTATTGATTATGTAATCGCAACTCACTGCCAACAAACATGTTAGAATGTTGAGCTATTTGTTTTTCCAAGAAGGTGTGTATAGATTTGGATTAGTTCAAAAACATAGACAATTTGAAGTTTCTGTTGAAAATTGTACAGTTGAAAATTATAAGAGAAAATGGAAGGTAGCTACAGACTAAGAAAAATGTCATTTTCTCACTAGATCTCATCCGTCCAAAACTTTGTAAGCTTGAAAGAAAAAATGACATAAACTTCATCAGTCATCTAAGAACGAGATTTACTATTCTCACCTGATGCCTCTTCCTCTGTTGTTCTCCAGCATCATCTTTTCGGCGGAAAACTGCAAGAAATTTGGTTAAAATGCGCTCAGTCAAAAAAAGTGTAACAATGATATACACACTTATATTTGTTGTTTGATAACAAACTAAACTAGTTGTAAGACATTTCTGTTCAACTCAGGTTGAAAAGACACGAGAAAAACTACTGTAGTAGTCAACGTCAAAATGAAGCTGTAACATAATCGACTTGGTATCACCCCAAGTACCTCTCACGATGAGTGTTAGGTTTCTGTTTCATATGACCTCGAAATTCAACAAACCACAAAAATTATTAACTTTGTCTGTGCGAGCAACTTCTAAAGTAAAAATTGTTATTCAATTTAAATTCAAAGAGAGTGGCGAAGGAGGAAGAACAAAAACATATCGAAGTAAAATTATTACACTGAACTGGCTCACCCCAATCGTCTGAAAAACATGAAAACTTTAAGAATTCCAAAAACTCACAATTCCAAACTTTTTGCATTTGGACGGCGTGCAGCCGTCAGTTGAAAGAAAACCTACAAAATGAAGACGCGGGAAAGAAGAAGTTAGTACAAAAGCACGTGAAAACACACGTTTTCCGCTAGATTTCGTCACGGTTCTTTTCACTCCCTTCTGAAAAAGCGATCAGGAAATGTGAGGGTATATCTAACCTATGCTTTCACCCCTGACGAATCAATATATCTAGTTCAAAAAATTCCCTTTTTGTTGTGTATCTGTTGAATGAAATGCAAATTCATCATTCAAAAGTTAGTTCCCATTTGAGTAGTATTTAATGTCTCTTCACAAAACAAAACACATTGCCGCCAAATGCCATAATATAACTATTTCTTGCGTGCAGTCACCGTGCCACCCTAACAAAGTGTTCCCAAGTGGGTATCCAGAGTGCGACCTCTTTCTCTCTTCCAAGATAAATTCTTCTCTCTCTGTGTCGCCCCTCTTAATGGTACCAAGTTTACCCCCGAGACTTGCAACCAGACCCCTCACCACTCTCACACGTCCCCCTAGTACACTAGAATATAGTAGTGACGAAGGGCTGATGGCATTACCAAAATACTTAACTGTCTTGCTTGCGCTTGTATTTTCATTTCAAATTAGCATTAGTTGATGGTGCCGTTCCACTGCTTACCAACCATCTTACTTTTTCACAAAGATTCCCCTTATGGGCCCTAGTTTTTCATGATTTGTGTTGTTGTTTTTATCAAGTACAAATTCATGAATAAACCAATGAGATTCTCACAATTTCACAAAAATAGGAATTCCTTGCTGTATTCTCTATTTCACTGTTTCCGTTAAACGATATATCGTGCGCAGCGCGGAGCGCTGCGCAGATTAGTTTTTGTTCTCAACTATGCAGACGTTTTGAAAAGTTTTTTGCCCGTTTCTTCGTTATTTGTGAACCATTTTCCATGAAATGTCTCTTTTTTTATACTCTATCGTAAATTTTCCATCTGAGGTAAATGAACGAATAACAGAAGCAATGAATTACCCAGACTACTCTTCTTCTTGCAAATTTTCGAAAGGCTTTCTCGAAAGAGCAGTCTGGGTAATTCATTGCTTCTGTTATCCGTTCATTTACCTCAGATGGAAAATTTCCGTATATGTACCGAGTGCACACGAATATTTCAAGTCCTAAATCTTCATTAGAAAACCATCGAAATCAAAAGTGGATTCACACTGTATAATGCTTTTCATTTTCATCGTTTCCCTCATATGTTTGATTGAAGTCTAGTTACCATCGACGAAACCGCAAATAAGACTTTCTTATGGGAATTCATGCTAATTTGGAGAAAATGTCTCTTTGTCGAGTGCTCAATGAGTCGGAATAGCTTTTTGTTGACAAAAGGCGGCTAATTCGACTAGGAGTTCCAAGATTGGCTCGTCGGACCTCGATTTATCTTCCAACATCTAAGTTGTTAGTTTTTTCCTCCAGTAAAGATGGCTCTAGTTTCTTGGTATTTTGGTTCCTTGATACTCAAATGAATTGTCGAGTAAGACAGGGTGAACTAGATCAAAATCGAAAAACTGCGATGCAGATGCAGATGTACCACATTCAATGAACTATTCTATTCAGTTCATTGTACCTTGACCGTTATAATTGAAGTTTTTTCCTTTTCTAAAATGATTGAACCAGGAATATTTTCTCGGTTCTTGATTTCTGAAGTTAATTTCAGTAGCTGCTATCTAGTCTGGTGTTGTGATCGTGTGATGTTTTGATAGACATTAGACCTAAATCATATTTCCTCTATTATCCTGAAATTCGAGATGAAAGACAAACAGCTCAGAGACAAACAAATTTTTACAAAAAAACGGGCTATTAACTAATCAACTTTACTCGAACTAGAAACTGAGAATTCCACCTCCAACGAAAAAGAAGATGAAAATACGTTCAGTCATTCTCAGATGAACTTTCTGTGGCTGTCTTCCTTTTTTGCTCTGGTTTTGCCTCAATTTTGTAGTGTTACCCCCTCCCCTCCAGACACTTTCTAGGAAATCTTCACTGGGTTTTCTTGGTGTGTTCTAGAAACCCTTGTGAATCGGCTAATTCAGTTTTTCTGTTGTCTCCCATATTTGTGTGCTAATTGAGGGCAGATTTCGATGCTAAACGAATTATTGGCCAAGTGAACTGAGAACACAAAAACACTGACTTCGTAATGCAGAACAGGGCCATCGCAGCTGATTCTGCTGTTTTGGTTTCGGTTGCTTACCTCTTCAATTGTCTGTTTGAAATGGACTGAAACAAAATTTCGCTGTTTTCTGGTAATAATACTTTCTTAGGTTTTTATGTTCTTCTGTTTTGTTGTATTTCTGTGAAAAAGAACATTTTACTAGCAATTTCCAACAAAACAACTGCTGCTTATTGTCCTTGACATCCAACCGAGCTGAAACCGATTTTGTATTCAAAAAGACGCATAAATAAACCATCTCCTAAGCTTAGTTAAGCTTGACTTTTTTTACAGGTTGCATCTTGGTTAGCTATCAAAGCACGTAATACGCAACGTATTTCATAGAATTATTTCTGGTCGAAAAAAAGCACTTGTCTGAGCTTCAGACATGAAGTTCAATCTTTGCGAAGAATCCCCACAGGCTCCCACTTTTCCGTCAAATTTAGTTCTCATGAATTTTCGTTTCCCACCAGTCCTCAAATGTATTCTCAACATGCAATCTGTCCCGCTATTGTCTGCTTCCGGCGTGAATTTTCAACTAAACGGAGTTCAAATGGAAAGAAGTTGTTTTCTGCACCGTTTCCCATACTCATTTTCATATGAGAATGATCTCAACCCATCTCCTGTCTTTATGTTTAGAGACCACCAAGCATCGTTAGGGTGCCGTGAGCTCATTTGGTTCTCAAAAAGTTTCCAATTTATCTCAAATTCAGGCTTTCTATCACTTTCTGTACAAGTATGGAAACTTTGGTGTTTGTTTATAGGACGCAACAAATTTCGTTCACCTAGCTAGATTCTGCCTGCTCAGTGTACTTTCTGACCAGAAATGTAGTACAAAATGTATTGAACCATTGTCACATGAAACGTGAAAACTTTAGTAACAGTTCAATTTGAGATTATACCTTTTTTTCACGGAATTTCCGTTGTTTTACGTGACTACAGGGTTCCAAAGCAAGCTTATGCGATATATGTTGCACTGTCCCGCTGTATTTGTAGTTTGATCCCGCCCCTCTTTGGTCAAAATTTATAAGTTATGGCGTGTATCGACCGCAAACTACGAATAATTTCGTTACTCGCTATATCTTATACTTACAGTTTGCATGTTGATTATTCATCATACAACTACATCTCCTTCGGTATTTCACAATGATGACGAGACTATAAGCCTATCAACGAAGTCAGTATACCTCAGCGACAACTTTTCCCAGGTACAATTTTCTCCATGTAGTACCCGATCGTATTATGAGTTCTACACTTACTTCTACACTAACGTGAACTTCAAATTTTGAATTTCGAATTTCATCTTAAAGAAGGACGATTATGTGGTCCAATCGCAACCCTTCAGTCCTTTAAACCGCAATACATTTTTCAATTGCAGTTTAAAGGACCGTTGACACTGGATTGGTCCACATAATCGTCCTTCTGTATTTGGCCGAGCGGTAAGTGTTGAAATGCCTGTGATATGCTCTGCACCTCTTTCAAATACTCCACCAAACACATTATTTGTAACTGGGTTTTAACTTTGAAAGCGAACATTTAAACGTTCACTGAACACTGCAGAAGTCGAAGCAAGAAAGACAAGAACTATACATTCATGGTTCCAGTGAAAATGGCCTTTCCGGATTCAAGTGTAGTATAAACATTGTTTGCTGCTCAATATTCACCGAGGCTTCACTTTTAGGCATATTGTCAAGTGTTTATTGTGTTCAAAATTTGAACCTTGATCCAATAAAAGACTGAGAGCATACTGGAGTATATAGAAAAGAGAAAAGAGTTGCAATTGTTGAATACTTTAACGAACCACCTAAAGCCCTATCCACCCCCCCCCCCCCCACTTATTTCCCCAATTCCCATTTCCCCGAATAGGGTTTTTCCCAAATTTCCCACGGAGTTGTCTCTCCTTTCCTCGTTCTGCATTTCTAATTGGGATGGGATTACATTGCACCTCCTCCTTCGAGATGAAAGAGACATCAGTCCTATTATACTTTTCCCTAGGCTGCTCGTGCTTTAATTTTTAAACACTCTTCATTGCGCATCGTTTTTGAGAAAAACCCGTAGTAGATAAGATTTATACATTTCTTCAAACATCTATGACCAGATCAACCACCCATTTTCCCATTCAACCGAGGTGTTATATGCCAACTTCTAGTTTTCGATTCAGAAACAAACGTTTCACGATCTCCAGTCTTATTCAGTTTTACTGAAGGCACAGGCGAGTTTCAAGTGTTCTCCAGTAATTTATAGACATAATCTAGTCCTAAATCTGCAGAATAAACACCAAAACGATATTGCTCCGTTGACTGCAGTGTGCAACAACGTGTCTGTATCGCATTGATGTCACATAGGATTGATAATGACTACGCCTAGTTTTTCATTTCAGTCGGTCGAGTTGTCATGGAACCTAAAATGTCCAGCCAATATGATCGACTGGATCGGGTTATTTGATTACGGTAAGCAGTTGTTTCTTGGTTGGATTGTTCACTTACGGCCATATACTAGAAGACAATTGAATAGTCACGCATAGTTAGCATTCTAATCAGGAATCGTGCAATTTGTCATTGTACGTTTCTGAGTTCTGCTGTGTTTAACATGTTTCACGTGACTATGCAATTGACTGACAGTATACACATGCTTATTTCAACGTTGTGCAGTTGTTCGCTTCCTATGATGTTACGATTATGGTTGGATTTGCTCAAAACTGTTGCTTTTCATTTTTCTGTTTTCTTATGTGTCTCATCTGTAGTACTGGCTATTAAGATGGAATAGACATTGGTAGTGAATCTTTGAAACAACCTGAACTAAGTCTTTGTACTAACGCTGCCCATTTGTTCCAGAGTGCTCTAACCCATCTCACTACCTGGACCACCGTGCGAGGGGCGTCGTGGGTGGTCGACAGGGTACTGTAACCTGGAAACTGACCCGGACAAATATACCTGCAACAACACAGAAAATATACTTTGCGTAAGTTTCCTCAAATCCGCAATCGGACTGATTTCGGAAGCTTTTATGGATATTGAGCTCAAACTACAATGCGGACGGTGGTTAACGAAGGACGATTATGTGGTCTAATCTCAACGCTTCAGTCCTTCAAACTGCAATACATTTCTCAAATGCAGATTAAAGGACCGCTGACACGGGATTGGTCCACATAATCGTACCACTTTAACTATATAAAAGTAAGGAATCAAACATTGCCCAGAGCCGTGTCCCTGTCTCACGTGCCTATTTCCCTTTTTCATTTCCCCAGGCACCTGTTGCTCGAATCTGGAATAGTAGCCTTATCTCCGTTCCGTAATTTTGATTTTGATGTATCACTCTCGGATTTACGTCCAATTTATCCCCCGGGGAATGTTTTCGACGATTATATGCGTAAACAACGTGCTCGATCTGATATTTATAGAGAATTACAAACGGACAAAAGATGAAAAGGCAGGGGTCGTATTTGACAATATAATAATGATAATAATAATCATAAAATAGGTTTTAACTTGTTAATTTGATAAATGGTCATCTGCTAGTCAAATGTCGAGATATCAGAGCCCGTAATCATGAACATCCTGACAGCCCAATGATTGTTATTTTTCTCTCCTTCCATTTTTGTATTGTTTGACTCTCCATCTCCTTTGGTCTTCTATCTTCTATATCCCACTCCTTTTTTTCACCACTCTCCCTGAAGACCACTCCCTCAAAATAACAACAAGTCGTGGTTTCCGGAGTACGTTTGCTAAATCATCCCATAACTTCCACGTCTCTCGCTTTGCGCACTGTCTCGCTACACTCGTATTCCCGCGGATGAGAGCAGAGATAGGAAGCACAAGAATTTTGTGTACACGGCCTCATAGGCTTCGCTCCGGTAACCGGTTAAAACATTCAAACAACCAAGTTACAGGTACATTGATGGCATAACTGGTACCGTTCTAGCGCGGTCCGTCCCGGTTACTGTAACCAACAGCGCACACTTGACGATAAGAGGTATACGTTTTGGATCGTGAAAACTATATGGTTAACCAAAGCAACAACATTCCACTTTTCATGATTTCATGACCCGCGACTGTTACAGTACAAATGACTATTTTCTATTTAACAAAGACACTTCAAAAAATACGTCTGATACTGCGAAGTTGTGAGGTTAGAGAATTTCACCATTTACAAGTACACCGGAAATTTCACCTGGAAGACTTACCTAGTGTCAAACTGCAACAAAAGTGGTTGTTGTTTGTATTTATGCAACTTGTTCTGTACACATATGAGTTTTTCTTTCAGAACTCTCATTGTACGGGTGCCAAGAAATTGACGAAATCAGATTATCGATTGGTAAAAATTCGGTTAACGTACCGTGCGGAGAGGAGCTATCAGATAAAGAGGTTAATTTTTTTCCGTGGGTGTCTTTGCTAAGATTTGTTCTCAAAAATCTGTATACAGCCAGAGTTTACAATCAGACCTTTCGAAAACTGATTCAAGTGGCCAAATAGTTTGAGCAGTGCGGGCAAAGCATGTCGTTGTTCATTTGACAGCAGATAAGAAATGTGTGGATCAACGTTCGATTCAACTAGAATGTCTTTTCTATTTCATAACTCATCATTTGGTTGTTTCAGTGCCGTAGCCTGCCGTTCTGTGAAACTTCCGTCGTGATCGTCGAGATCGGTGAAACTAAGCTCCGCCTCCCCGTTTCGGAAATAGAGACCTTGTCAAGGTAAACTATAAACTGTGAAACAGATGACTATCTTTCAAATTCATCTACTGTCTTAGCATTTACTGATTGGTCGCAAATCTTTGGACGGGTGAAATTTCATACATATTCAACTCAACTTGCGGTTCAGGCGTGGTAGCAAAACTTTACTTTGATCACCTCATGAACAGTATCTCATCAACTTCGTATAAGATACTACGTGATTTGTTTGCGAGAACATTGAATGTCATGCACCTCTTGGGAGAGATCTGATATCTCTCAGCTTATGGGGACAATTTTTCACAATTTTCAGTTCATTCTTTAGTAAAACTCAGTAAATAGCTTGATTCATCTGCAAAACCCCCGAGCGCGTTTTTCGCCCATCTTGTCAATTAGTGGCAATCTATGGAGTAAATGTTCCAATTAACCACATGGCCGTGGAATGTGTTTCTGAGGGTCGGGCCTCGTCTACAATAATAGAATTCTATAGATAGTTTGTAGTGATCTCAGTTCATCTATTCATTGGTGTATTTTAATTCTAGGTTAATTTCACAAGATGTGACCAGATCTTCGTTGTAGTTTGAACTTGGTAATCGCGATAACTTAGGAATTTTCGCCGAAAAGCAACTGGATCAAACTACAACACAGTAGGTAAAGCGACATACACTGTAGATGCTTTCATTGAAAAAGAGAACTCTATAGTTAATCTATTTCCGTTTATTTAATAGCCGTGGAATGTGTTTCATAGGGTCGGGCCAGGCCCTATCTGTTTCCCGCCCCACCATCAAATAGTCCCCCGGGACCGGGCCTGCCACATTCATCTAACTAACATCTACCCCAAAACAACGCCATTCAAAACCAATTCGCTCTCAGCCACTACCATATTTCACGGAAATGTGGTCTAGTCATTTCAATGTTCTCACTATTCGAAATTTAGTGTGAACTTGCCCTCATAATCAGTTTCCTACAATATCTTGATAAATGTGTTTCTGAAGTTTCTCTGTTTGAAATGTTCGGTGTTGATTACTAACCGCAGATGAGTGGTGTGATTTCGATCAATAGCAACTTGTCTTTCTGAGGAAGCACATGAAGCTCTGAAAAACCGTTGCAACTTAACATACCGGGGTCAGCCAGATTTCGCCTGTACTCTTTGAAATTCATAAGGAGATTCAGGCTACATCTACACCAGTATTTGAGCCTGCCTCTTCTCCGGTGTTTTAAGCTGCCAGCGTTTTCAAAGAAAGTTGAATAATACTCATGAGACGCTTGATTTTATCGCACGACCTACTACAATCTTCCAATTGTGCAGAACAATCAGTTCGACCTCATCAAGTGCTAATGAGATGATTCTCATGAGATAATCTCATCAGTTTTGTGATAAAGTACTATCGCTCAGACAAAATTTTTCTATTTTCAGCGACTTGAGCCTCTCTCTACCGACTGGTCAACAGAGAGCATTCACCGCGCTGTTGGGTATAGCCATTGAACCAATTGAACAAGGTATACGTTCTAATATCGATTTTTCTAAACTACATCTTCAGATTTTTTGTATGGGCCCTCCTTCCGTGTTGAACAGAAAAGCAACTATAAACACATCAGTTTTCTAGAAGTCATGGGAAAAATAACTTAAAACGTAAATAAACATCTGCAAATGCTCGCTCCTTTCTTCCTGGCTAAGTTCAGACCAGATCTGACCATGTTTCCCCAAACTCTTCATTCCACTAGCAGTGCATCATACTTTTTCCTAAATAAATGTATTCCAAGAAGGCTGTTCCAATTCGTCCATTTATGACCACATTTCGTGTTTCAACTACCCTTTTATCGTGATTTTTTAAGTTTATAAGGTCATTAAAGGCGATCAAAGCCCAATCACCACTGAATGGGATGTTTCTTAGAGGAACATTATCCTGCGATGTAAGACCTTATAGCGGGACTGCCCGCGCTCTTTTTTATTCTATCTTTTGTTTTATATTTCTGACAAAATTCGTAACGATGTAGACTTTGAACCTAAAAGGGGCGAAAGAGAAACGCTAAATAAAGTTGCTACTGTTGCTCACGCGCTTCACGCGATTACTCTCCCTTCAAGTTCAGAAAAGCAGTCTTCCACTTTCGTCTAGAAGAAGAAGTATACTATACCACAGTTGTGCGCGTAACATAACCTAGTTGAAAGCGACAAATTACGTACAATCTTTTTTACGGCAACTATTCCAGCTGTGTTACTTTATTCATACAATTACAACCAAGACAGTGATCACATTGTAGTATCCGTAGAGAGAGGGGTCCGTAGAAGAGAAACTAGGCATGGGTGAGCGTTATTACCAGCTCATGCGGTCCGCCATGAAGATACCGCGCCGAGTGGGATCGAACCATGGTGTTTCGGGGGCTAGCGCGCACACAACCAGTCGGCCACTCGGCCCCCAAAACACAACATTATTTGCATTGAAATATAGGGGTCTATAGTTAAACTACCTATCACAGAAATGAGTGTTCCTGAACCGGACTGGCGTTCCTCTGCTGTTACTCCTTCGTCTTCTGGCAGTTCAATGAGTCAGGCGAGGTACAGTTATCGTCATTTTTACCTCGAGTCTTCGAGTTTGAGTGTCGAGTTCACTTCGACTAACTATTTTCCCGATCTTCTTTGTTTAAAGATCAAACCAAACAACCATCGGGCGTATGCGCTATGCACCATTACTTTTCAATTTTTCAGTTCGTCCGGATCCAACTCCCATCTCACGCAACCAACACAACTGCCGGCAACGAAGCTTCCAAAGGGTGAGACTCCCAGATGAATTAACATCTTTTCGCAAAACTGCTAGCTCTTACACTCTTTCTGTCATCGAAAAATGTGAACATCAAAACTGTTTTACTTGTCATCGAAAAGAGTTATCTAAGCTTACTACATAAACGAGAAAGTACGTAACACGAAAATGTGCAGTCACTAAGCAACCTAAAAAGACAAAAAAGTAAAAATCAAGAAAACTGGAAAAGTTCAGTCGCGTTCTCAACCATGTTTTTTTTGTGTGAATTGTGTCAAACAAATCATGAAAAAATTCAGGCTGGGAAGCGTGTTTGGACAAAAAAGGCCGCACGTTTTACATTGACCATAAATCGAAGAAGACCACGTGGCAAAGACCAGTATTTGAAGAAACGCCCTCAGAGGATGTGGGAAAAAGGTATTGTATAGTGTGTTACACTCATTTATACCCCTCTACCGTAATAGAGCATGACCTGTTTGTATTTCCGACACCGAATAGTGCACGGCATACATTCGAACTTTGTTGGTGTGTTCTTAACATATTTACTGACAATAGAAAATTATGTTTCCTGGTTACTGTAAAGGGTGGCGGGTGCAACAAAGTATCACTTCAGAAAGTTATGTCGCTTCTGCCAGCCCGGGCGTGAACTAGAGAGAATCTTCTCGCAATGATATAAGAGAAAAATATCTCTCAAAACTTACAAGTAATAACCAACACAAAACACTCAGGAATCCGTCCAATCTTATAAGAAGTTCATATGAAGATCTCATGAACAACCTTTCAAAGTTGTAGCATAGCAATCGATAGTGTCTAATGAGAAGCTCCTGTCATGAGGTAAAATCATGGCTTTTACAAGGGTTTCATTGACTGACAAGTAGTTTAATTGAAAAGCTTTCTTCAATTCACGAGCGTTACATAATCAACAGAAAAACACATGAAATATGATCTAGAACCGTAATAGTTGAGGTGACAAAACCGTACCTTCTCGTAGTACTAAGCTGTAACACCAGTAAAACATGTTGAAACATTAGAACACAGAAAAACTAACGATTACCGGCGTGTATAGTTATGGTAATGACAAGTGTCACAGATATTCGATGGCTCGCCGCACAATTGGCCTATCTCCCCCTCCATTTTGTACTTCAGCAGCACAACTTTTTCTACAGAGGGAAGACTTTGTCAGCCTGTTACACGAAAACGCCGTGAGTCGAGAAAGTTTTCGTAATAGCTATTTCTTTTTTAAATTATTGAACTACAGTAACCGTACCCTCACGCGAGTAAGGTAGCTATTAACTACGGAGAAGTACGGTATTGTTAACAACGGCACCGTACTTCCAAATAGTTTCTTCGTAATTTACAAAACCATTAAAAAAAGTTATGCGTGCATTCCTGTTCGTACCGCATTCTCGTTCATCCCGACCTATTGAACCCAACATGTGCCATCTCAACTTTCTGCTCTTACTTCGCCAGGATACCCGTCTCGCAAAATAGTGTGCAAAGCGAGAGACGCAGGTTGGGATAGTGCTGACGGAATATTCCAGCATACGCACTCAGAGGGACAAGTAGATATACATACAACTGTTCAAAACAACATTCCAGACAGCCCTGGCCGTGTACAATGCTTCTCCGTTACTGAAACACATGCTGCATCGCGTGCGGAAGTGCGGCGACGCGTGCGACAAATTCGAATCGCAACGCGATTTTGTGGACTTTGTGAATCTGTTTGCCGACACCACACAGCCCTTACCACCCCACTGGCAGGCCAGCGGAACCAATCCGGTTCGGATGAGTTTGGATTGGTTTTCATACAAAACAAATAACACCATGAAAAATTTAGTACAATTCACGAACAAAACACGTAATAGTTCGTACACAAACAACAATACATTTTTCTTTCCCAATTTCCGTTCTCCAATACATTTCCTAAGTATCTCGGATTACTTTTTGAGATTCTTTTAAAAAAACATTCTTTCTCGCGTGAAAAAATTTATAAATAACAATTCTGAGGTTGAAATGAAACACAAATTTTGAGTCTTGAACAGATGAAATATTGTCACTTGATCTTTGAGCGTTGTTCAGAAGGTGTTCATCGACCATGGAGGGCGTCGTACCACTCTGCTCGATCCCCGACTTCCCACCACCTCCCTACCGGAAAGGAAAAGGGGAAGGAGTGCACCGCCCGTACGGAGACATCAGGTACCGTATAATTACTGATAAAGAGCAAAGATTGTTGGTGGAGTAAGGAAGTGTAGTTTCAAATGCAGGTGTTAGTCTTGTAACCAGCAAACAAACAAATAAAAATACACCACGTCATGCCAAAGTTCATGGACAGCGAATTACACGTCATACCAAAGTTCATGGACAGCGAATTGTGGAGATCACCTAAGCATCATCTGTCACATTTTGCTCTCAGAAATTCAAACATTGCTTTCGAACATTATTTTTAACTGGGTTCAACTCATACCTGATTTAGAAAAACCTAAGTGGTTTCTCATTCCTGGCAGCACTCAGAACTTTTTCTTTGGATTTGAAAGCTCCACAGTTGTGAGAATGACGTTGAGCCGCCTAAATCTTCAAAAACCGAGAAAATAAACAGTTCATGTCCCCCGTCTTCAGAATGAAAGTTTTGACTTTTTCGTTTCCTGACATAGTGACAGTTGCAAAAAAAGCTAAAACGACAAATTTGTCAGTTGCCAGACTAAACTTGTCTTTTTTGACTGAACCGACCACTCAAACTCTGATGCAGCTACTTTTTGAGAGTCCCTGGGGGCAGAAACCACAAATCATGTAGTGAGTTGAGATGATGGTTCGATTCTCAGTAAAAAAAATCAAAAAAAACCCTGACTTTTGTGTTAGAGTGAAACATTGAATGGTAATCGATTCCTCCTTTTCGGTGAACACCGGGCTGGAACGATATGGTTACCAAAAAAGCCGGTCTGATTTAGAGTTTACCGTTCTCAGATGGACAAAAACGGGAACATGCTGGACATCGTAAACCGGACGGAGGAGATTGCGAGTGCGGTCGAGAAACGGATGCCGGATCTGGCGCCGCGAATCAGGAAGAAACTTCGGCTGATCGAGAGACTCGGCCATCTTGCACTATCTAGGATGGCCAATGATGTGGATCTCATCATGGCAATCAGGTAAGATCTCTATTTGGGAGAGAAAGAAAGAGATGGAGAGATAGAGAGTGAGAGAGAAGAATGGATAGAGAGAGAATGAGAAAGAAAGATAAGTGAACATCAATTCGTAATCAATTCAAACTAAGGAAGACGGGTTAGGCCGCTTTCATACTTTTTACGTCGGCGTTCAACGCCGGCGTTAATGTGTAGAAAACTTACGCATCGATTTTAGTGGCGTTAACGCCGGCGTCAATCAATACGTATGTTTTCTTCACTATTAACGCCGGCGTTGAACGCCGACGTAAAAAGTATGAATGCGGCCTAAGTCGTTCAACCGCACTTTCCAGCATACTCGATGCCGACGACCCGGCGACGATGAGCGAATTGGAGGAGAAGCTGAACCACTTCTATTCCTCGCTCCATCGCAGTGGGTACGGGAAAGGACCCCAGAAACTGAAGTGAGGTTGGGAGTAAACAATAAATATAGTTGTCGCCAACGGAAAGGCGGAAGGGTGCTGTATATCTCACTTTCCGCTGTGTGATCACTTTCCGCTGTGCACACAAGTGTTCGATTCCGAAGCTTGTCCGTCATGTGCTCCAGAAGCGCAGTTGTTAGCGGCCTGCTACAAAAATTTCGCTCGCAGGTTCGATTCCGGTGAGAGACAGAAATTTATAAATTTGGCATTCAGTATACTGGGAAATACAGAGAAACGAAGAATTTAAGACACAACATAGTTTCTCATGAAGCCCAGATGAAACGTAACACGAGATGGTATCGTTTCGTAAGATGCGTCATAATTTTGTGGTGCTTCACGCGTGTGACCGCAGACAAGATATCTAATACTGTATGATAATGCACTAGTACTGTCTCTTTTTGCACAACATACCGAAATGCGGTCAACTCTGAAGCGTCTGAAAAAAAAGAGCAGATTACTTCATGTCATGGATTTTTTGTTTTTCTTCAGAACGTTTTTTTACAAACCTCTCAATTTCAGACTACGCTTCAGTCGCACCAATCTACTGCACGACGCCTTCGAACAGATTCTGTCGATCGATTCGACTCTTCTGAAAAGGGCACGATTATCGATTACTTTTGACGACGAGGAGGGGTAGGTCATCTGTCTGAAGTTCGGAACACATATTTAAAAACACGTTCTCAAATTGAATGTAGGAGGCAAAACTTATATATGTTTTGTATAATCAAAATTTTCAAGAGAAATGAGTTGAACACATCAGAAAAATGAAAGGTGCTATGAAAGAAGGAAATAGTATCAAAGAAGGAAATTTAATAAGTAATAAGTTTGAAATTAGTTCTTTTGACATTGTTTTATAAAGGCTTGATAATGTTCGTTAAACGTGTTTGTAGTTTGAATCCGTTGCTTTTTTCTGACAAAATTTATTAATTATGGCGTATATCCAGATCCAACTAAAACGAAGATTTGGACACACCGTATAAACTCCCGTTTTTCCAGACTAGACTACGGCGGCCCCTCGCGTGAACTGTTCTTTCTGTTGTCACGTGAACTTTTCAACCCATTCTACGGCCTATTCGAGTATTCTGCTGTCGATCAATACACTGTGCAGATCAATTCCTCCTCTTCTTTCGTCGAAAACGACACCAAATGGTGCGTTTATAGTCCACATCCACATCACTCCAATCGAGACTCCTACAGTACATTGAAAATTCAACTTTTTTGTAATCATACTGTAGAAGTTTCAGTAGGAATGAGAAATATTGTACGTCTCAAGAAACTTCACAGTCCTGGTCATTCCTACGGGAACTCTAACCTCGTGAATTGTAATGTTCGCATTGTTCACTTTTTGCTGATATAGAGGTCAAACCAAACACAACTCCCACTTTTGTTGGTTCCCCCACTTTTTACAAATGTTCATCTCATTTTCCAAGAAGTGTCGAGACAATGTTCATAAGTGCGACAAAAAAGACACCCCCTCTCAAATATCGGTTATCAAACTGTTCATTCACTTTGTAATTCGCGGGTGAAACTCAGAATGATTCAAATTGTCCTCAAAGCTTATGATGGCTTTGAATTTAACTGTCTAAATAATTCCAGGTTTGAGTTGGCGGGTCGAGTGCTGGGCCTGGCCCTTCTTCACAGATGTCTGATAGACACCTTCTTCTCACCCACTTTCTACAAAATGCTCATCGAACAGTTAGTATTATGATAAAAAAAATGCATTAGAAGGTGGTAAAAGTAAGACATACATCACAAACAAACTTGTCATCATGTTCTTTCATTAGCGCTCTCGTTGAAAAATTAAAGAAGAAGTAATAGTAGTTTTATATGTTCAGCTTTTGTTTTTCTCTTCCTTGTTCAGTGATTGTGAATCCTGAGAAGCCAAATCCCAAAAAAAACATTATCGATCCACACCTTCAGGACGGTCACTCTTGACGATCTGTCCAAAGTCGATCCGGAATTCTGTAGAAGCTTGGTTTGGGTTCGAGAGAATGCGGTTCAGGAAGACCTTGGAATGACGTTCACAACTACACAAAAGATTGACGGAGAGGTATTTGGAGTAACGAAAAGACTGAAGATATCAATATGATGTATAAAATTACATTCGTGACAGACAATAAGAGTGCCATTTCAAGAAAAAATGGCGTTCAAACGCGAAAAAAAGCAAAAATTAGATGAGATGTTAGTAGAATGAAAGATTGACTATTAGTTTGAACCTACACATGTTCGTTTACCCAAACAGCTCTTATACACGTTTTGCGTGACTACGAAATTTACTGGCACAGGTTGTGGAGAAGGAACTTCTTCCAAACGGAGCTGAGCTGGCTGTAACCGACACTAACAAGGAAGAGTTCATCACACTAATGGTGAAGTCTCGCGTACAACGAGGGGTCGAGAGACAGTCGAGAGCTCTTCTCAGGGGGCTACATCAGGTTGGTTTTGAATGTTGAGAAGGGCGTTTGCTTTTTAAATAGAAACTAACTGTAAAAGGTCTCGGGGTTCACACCGGGTTACAGTTTCAACTGCCGGGACAACGGTCTGATACAACATTCCGCGTACTGAGCAGTTACTCTGTTACACTCATATGGTTTTCGCGTCTAGAAAAAGCTGATTTCTAGATTATCGATCGTGATTTCCTGCGCGTGTTCACCGCAGATCAGCTGGAACTCGTTCTGTCGGGAACAGTTGAGATCAACCTAGATGACTGGAGGAGCAACACCGAATACAGGGTAGGTCACGACAAACCAGCCACAATGACGCGTGTTCAGAAGATCGAACGTCACTTTGTTTGTTCAAGACTGAATACAGCTTTTAAAGCCTATATGCAGAGTGACAAAAAAGTTTCACCTCAATTTGCCAACAAAGACCGTTTACGCTTGCGCAAAGGGGATGAGCGAGACTTTGTTTTTTTGCCGATTATACAATTGGTCCTACAACTTTTAATACTCCCGGTTAGAGTGACTAGATTTTCAGGGCGCTTACTACGATGACCACGTGGTGATCGAGTGGTTCTGGGATACGGTAGAACAGATGACCAATGCGGACAGACTGAAACTATTACAGGTACGGTAGTGTTTCCCACCGGCACCGTAGCAAACTGTGTAAAGTTTCGATTTTCGAAAATGTATTTTTTTTACCGTAAAGTGTTGATTCATAATCAACCGTTTCCACTACACCGAAGCTGTGAGGTTGTTCCACAGGACCAGTTTAATTCTAAAAATACACTTTTGAACAATCTCGTTTATTAATTGTAGTTCGTGACTGGTACCTCGAGTGTTCCCTTCGAGGGGTTTGCCATGTTACGAGGAAGTGATGGTCCGAAACGGTTCACCATCGAAAAGTGGGGCGAGGAGCAGAGTTTGCCGAGGTGGGCAGTGTTTCATGTTGTCATACCCGTTTCCACCTTTACAGTATTCTATAGTCCGTTTCATTCCCACTGAGACCCATTGGCATCGTTCCAAGATTGAGTGACTATTTATCAGAGCAAACATGAGTATTTCAAAAACAAATTTGATTTTCGTGTTCTTCTGGAACTGAACAACCGTTAGCAGAAATTCGCGGTTTTTTGAAAAAATCCGGAGTGATTAAAAATAGCTTGCAATATTGATTGGCACAGTCTCAGTGGGAATGACTATGTCATTCGATTCTATTCGATTCAGTTCCATTATTTCAACTTGAAATACACTTCGGCAAAGGCACGGTTTGGATAACAATATACTGCCATCAGCCATCGTCAGAGGAGGAGATGTTCTAGTTTTCTGAACTAACGCACACTCTACGCCTATCACTGACTCTGTCTCTCACTATCACAAAAGATTCGACCGATCTTCCCAAAGCAGGTCTATACGGTGTATGTAGCCATATCCCGTTTGTGTTTGTAGTTTCATACCACTACTTTTTCGGTGGAAGTTCGGTAGTACTTACGACCTATTATAGTGAGTGCCAAATTTATAAATTTCTGTCTCTCGCCGGAATCGAACCTGCGAGCAAAATATTCATAGCATGCCGCTAACCACAGCGCTATTAGAGCATATAACGGGCAAGCTTTGGAATCAAAGACATGTGTGCATACACAGCGGAGAGTGAGATATACAGTACCCTCCCGCTTTTCCGTTGGCAACAACTATACGAGATCAAACTACAATTATGATCCACTTCCTATGTTCTTCCAGAGCTCACACCTGTTTCAACCGCCTTGATCTGCCTTCTTACCCAACCAGACACATTCTGAAGGCCAAACTATACATGGCCATAACCGAGGGAATCAGCTATGCAATCGAGTGAAATATATTGAAAAACGGAGAAACACGATGATCTAGAAAAACATAATGATCATAAAAGTATAAAAGTAATGATCCTCTAATTTGGGTTGTACCGGTATGTACTGCGAGTTGGATGATTTCATTTTCTTCCACACGACATTCTAGCAAAGTTTTCTGTTTCTCCAGCTTCTAGGAACTGATATGAGTTTGTGTTTGTCGAATGTTTTCAAGTTTATCATGTTGTCAATAAAGAATTCATTTGCATTTTCGTTCAAGTATAGCTTGTAGATATATCAAAGTGCAGAGAAAAATAGAGAAAAAGAGAGGAAGAGGGAACAGAAACATAGCGAGAGAGGCGGTGAGAGATAGTGAGTGGGAAGGAGATGGAGGCAGATGAGACAAAGGAAGTTTCTCTCGTTGAAGAAATCGGTTGAAGCGCACGACCTTCGGTTTGTTTTTATCTGAGTTGAATGATTACAAATTTTGCCAAATCTATTTTATTGATAGCAGGAGGGATAGGCAGTGACCAAAAAACGTTCACGATGGTCGACCGAAAATGATCGTGATCAAACTACAAATACAGTGAGATAGGGGAACTTAGAATGATCGCGGGTCCTACTCAACAGTCGCTCGTTCCAGGTATAATACGTTCCATATCCCGGTACTGTCTCGAGACAGTACCAAGAATAACGGTAGTAAGGGGGCACATTTGCATGAAATAGTCTACTATTTTGTCATCATTCACGCAAATCTGCTCTATTTTTACCGAAGCTCTTGGTACCGTCCCGGGACAGTACCGGGGCATGGGACGTCCTGTTCTTGTACCTGGGACAAGCCGTCGCCTGAGTATTACTCGTGTTCTAAAGGCCGGTCATGGAGTAGCTAAAATAAGAAAGTGTATCCATAAGTAAACGTGCAAGTACACAATCTTTCAAAAACGTCAACTACGGATAATTCATTCTCATTTCATACATTCTGTCCCTCCGACGAGGTTGGTTCACTGTTTTCGTACTGTTGCATAGCTTCACCCTAGTTGTCGAATGATTGAATGATTTTCTCTTTTATAATTCCTACTTCAACCAGGACAATTGACGACTAATGGTATAGGCAAAGCAGCGTTTTTTGTGGCAAATTTTCGCTCCACCCGACAGGTGGATACGTATAAACTGCATTTTATGTTAATGTTGGTAACGATGTAATGAAAATTGCAACTTTCCAGTTTTTTAAATTTGGTTTTGACTTCCCTGTTAAACGTGTCGCCAAAAATACCAAAACGTACCATTTTTTATGTTTTCAGTGATATAGCGCCGCCGCTATTTTGAATTATCAAAGAAAGTCGAAAGCTCCTTTCCAACTTTCTTAATTTTACCCTGAGAATAAAAACTTTGGTGTGTAAAGTATGAAAAATCAAAAGTATGCAAACGAGCTTGGAAGTTCTATTCGACTCAATTTTGTGTTCCAAAAATGAATCGTTCAACTCTCAGAGACCAGGAGCATTTGGTGGGCACTGGAGTACTGTGGTGAAGGATGCGTGACTCAATCATGGTGAGATACTGTACATGCACAGGTGAAAACACGTGAAAATACCCGATCGACAAAATAACAGAGATGAGAAAAATCAATTTTGGTGTAATATGCACACTTTGTTATGTTGACGAACTGACTAGTCCTCCGTTTTCCAGCTTGTTTTCCTGTTCGTTTTGACCTACGCCAATTTACCCGCAATCCCGGAGGGTAAAATGAGAATTACCGCAAGTATCGTCCTGCAATGCGCCCTCTACGAAGACTACATAATTCAAATTCAAATGAAAGACGTAAGTGAATGAGGCTCGGATTTTTTTCTGCTGCACAGCTAGTTTATTGGGTAGATTGTTCTCTAGCAAACGCTTTGTCTGAAATAATCCTGAAAGCGCTTTGAATTGGGACTCAGAATCGAATGCGGAAATTCCTGTGTTTTTCGATGAACTTTACGCAAATAAAACGGCGTTGGCGTTTTGTATTCATACTGTAAGAGTCTCAGTAGGAATGGAACAGACTATAGTTACGGACTGCATGCGACTAATCGGGTCGGCAATCGGTGAATGGGGGCGGGGTCTACCAAAAGGGGGCGTAACCGGGGGCTGTCGGCAAGATTTTCTCTGAGTATTAGTCGAATACCCTCAAATTTAAAGATTCTGAATGAACGATAAATAGAACATAGATGAACCTTCAGTTCAAAGATGCCGTTTCGTTCATGAAAATCAACTGCCGAATCAACTGAGAAAACCATAATAAACTAACCAACCCGACATTTAGACTGATGTCTTGATCGATGATGTCATTGGAGCGCAGTATGTGTTCGAGGTTAAAAATGAAAACCCGAAACACATATTTATTTGGGGAGATGCCGAAGATGATGGAATTTTCGAAAATTCCATTGAAATTTTCTTCAAAGTCGAACACGACTGTACTCCGGTGAGCGAGTTCTACGCAGCACTCATTGGGGTGTACATCTTCTATTCATTTAGCTGCATTCTGAGAATGTGACTCTCCTCATCAGAGAATTGAAGAATAAAGAGAATCCAAGGTGGAGAAATAATGAAATAAGACCGTGTTGGTTATTTGAAGAGTGTGAAATTTCGATTTGTTTTTTGTACGATGCAGAGTGCGCTAAGCGAGAGACGCAGGTCAGAATTAAGGAGGCGGGTTCAGCAAACTAAGGAAAGATCTGAGCTATATTTCCTCGATGCAACCATGAGATTTTGTCGAGAAAACCTATCTGTTCGCGTAACATTCACCTCCTTTTTATGTTCAGCTCGAAACTGACACTAGGCTCCGATTTTATCCTATTCAAAATTAATACATGAAGATCGATTCCAACTCTAATTCAGTTTTTCAGCTCAGTTGAGACTATTATATCCATTACTAGATTCGAACACAGCATTTTACAGGACAGGAACATCGCCCAAAGGGATCTGCCGCGAATGAAGCCGAAGACGGTAAGTTATTTATAATTTCGATATTAAATTAGTCGGTTTTTTTTGTTATTATTTTTTTGTATTTGTACTGATAATCTGTCGATATTAAGGGTATGGGACCTCGCCTGTTTATGCCGTACGATGTCTTATTCAAAGCTGGAACAACCCTTGCGTTACCTTTAGCATCCACAGATGATCAACTATGGAACTTGGAACTCCCTTATTACCAAATATACTATAACCTCTGGAGCTAGGTAGGACCCTAGCGAACAGGAGGTGAGTGTTTTTGATTGCCGGAAACGAAGTAAAATAGAATAGCAAAAATACCAGGCGCGGTGGCCAACCCTCAGAAACCTTATAAGATACCTCATTAGCAATATCTCACAAACTTCTCATGAGATTCTATTCATTGCCATACCAGGAAATCACGAGTAGCTCGCGATATGTTATTGTCATGAGAACCTCATATGAACTTCTTACGAAATTGGATGGTAGTGAATGTATTTTCACTCGAATATAGTTCAACCATAATAATTTGCTTATTTCTGATTACCTGAAGTAGATTATAGTTTGACTCGCCGAGCACAGAAGACTGCATTACTTCTTCCAGGGGGAAGCAATCTTCCAGTGATACTTCGCACTATCGTTTTTGCTATTCAGACCGAAATAAAGATGTTGACCTATGTTCTTTGTTCTTCAAACGAAAGGAAAAATATAGTATTTTGACTCAGGAGGAAAAACGGAGCATGAATGAAGTCGACGTCTCATCGTTAGAGTTTACAACGAAACTAGTTTCTTTCTATTAGAGCAGAGTAGCCACGTAAACGGAGAAAGCGAGAAAGTCAAAAAGTTCCTAGGCTTCACGTGTTTTTTTTTCTGAAAAAAAAACATTCTGGCTAATGATTTTGAAACGGAGGTTTGGTTTCACGGAACATTTAAGTTTTACATTTGAAGCGAATCACAACTGGAGTATGACAATGTGAAACTACACACGCGGCGGTTCAAAGCCCTGATGAACAGCACAGGCTATGACCACACGATTATTGGGCAAAAATCACAAACTACCTAGTACAAGTGCAAGCAGTTTCCGGGAAATCTCGCACTTGAATCCCGTACCGGTATAACCTATGACTTGGATCTCATTTTTGCGAGCAAAACTAGCAAAAAAGGTTAGAGCCTTCTCTGTTCTTTCTTTTCGGTTTTCATGAGTATATTTATACGTTTTTGAAAAAACACTTTTTTGAGGTCATTACTAATTGCCTCCTTTCATGAGTAGTCGTGAAGGTAATCTGAAACCTGCCGTGGTTGCTGAACGTGTTTTCATGAAGCACGTCGACGTGCAAGTACGCCTTCTCTCGAAAACGTCGAGAAGGAACCATCCTCTCCCATTTTACACATTCTCTCTGTCTGATAAGGTTGGTTCATTTTTTTCGCTCCTTCCCTTCGCCTCCCTCTCAGATGATTGAAGTTTTTATCTTTTTTTTACTTTATCTCAACCAAAATAGTATTTTAAAGTCACTACCGACTAAGCAGTTCTCTTTACTGTTCATTTATTTTCGTTCCGTGGTGATTTTGTAGTTTGATAACCCTGAGTACGTATACTAGAAGATCCCGGCACCTTCATCCCATCTCTCGCTCTGCCTTACTATTTCTTGTCTCGTACATACCGACGGGATGTGAGAGCAGAGAAATAGCGTCTGTTTGAGGAGACGCAGGATGAGATGAAGGTGCCGGGATCTTCTAGCATACGTACATACGTGCGAGTTGCTGTAACTAGGGATATTTGAGAATGACTTTCCCACATGTCGATGTTGGTGAAAGCGATACGGTTGCCACTAAATACCTACTTTCAGGTAATCGCGACAAATAACGATTATGGGAAACGAAAAGAAACCAGAAAAAGATGTCGACCGCAATATAACCGACGCGGACAGGTACAACATTGATAGGCTACGTTTGGGGGAAGTCGGGTCACGAGATATTGACAAAGTTTGAACAGAACTTCGAAAAAAACTTTCCAGTTTTAATGAAAATCTCAGTTTCATATTAGCTGATACAATGTATTTACCCCTACTAAATCGTTCCCCTGAATCGTTGCACGCTCGAGTATTGGGGATCTCAATACGGCATTGAGCGACTAAAACCAAACTTAGCTCGGAATTTCGTGTCTTGTGAGCTACTTTCCACGAAAATACGGGCAAACCTGTTGCCTTCTTATCCTGTTTACCACGTCGAAACTGTCTTGACCAATCCTGTTAAAACAGGGAAGAGGCGCGTCGGTACGTGAAAAATTTTCCTTTTTTGACTCAACATGAAAAGTTTTCACGAAACACAGTAGCACGTTTTCACAGAACCATTGCTAGAAAGATCGATTGCATTTTCCAAGAGTCCACGTAGGAACGATGAGAACTATACCTGCAAAGTGGCATGGGACTGCTCACTCCATACGAAGAGAAATTAAAGTGAAAACTGACATTTTTTGATTCTTTGATTTTCAGACAATGTCCAAAAGATTTGGTGTCGGATCGAGATAAACTAAAGCCGAAAGAATTGAAACCGCTGCCGGAGGTAACTCGGAACGAGATAAAACAATTCAATAATTTCCAGTAGAACTCATTTCCGGAATCTTGCTTTTGAATTTTCAAGGTTCCCAAACTTCAAAATTGGTTGCTTTTAAACTGAACCAAATTTCAAGTCAACTTTCAATTTAGTTTCAATTTGCAAATTTGTGTTCAATAGGTTTGATGGTCTACAATTATGTTCTGTTTGTTTTTCAGGGCACGATTGTGGGCAAAAACTGGAAGGTGGTTATGCAGATTGAAGCCGACCAGGGATTCAATACCATCTACGTGGTGGAGCATCTGAAGAAGGACTATCCAGCGGCATTGAAGGTATAGTCAACCTCATTCCTATTGACACTACTACAGTACGCATTTTTCAAGGACGGCTTCTTTATGCAAACCATTTGGTGATAGGAAATCCGAATCGTGTACGAGAGTTTATAACCGTTCCGTAAAGCGATTTGAATGCCCTGAAAGTTTACACCACATCAATATCAGATATACTTTTAAGGCTGAGTTTCTCTGAATTATCGGACTTGATATCGATGCATTGGAAAATCCTTCTTCTGATCACATCCTGCGTTTTTCGCTTCACACATTACTGGCCGTGTCAGTATCAAGATGTTTCAATTAACCTTATAGCATAAATTTTCAGATTGAGGCAAAAAATGCTGATATTCCACTCGTCAAGTTCGAACTCTTCATTCTTCTCGAAATGGAGAGAAAAAACAAATCGAAGCAGTTTTGCAAGTATGTTTTTCGGTCGCATTATAAACATCTTGAATGTAGCGTGTTTGCAATTTAAGTTTTGGAACTTGAAACTGTTCAGATTGCTGAATAGGCTCTCGGAATGCCTGATCAACAAGTTATTACATTATCAGAAGTGCCAACATGATTATGGATGTTTCTGTAAATGTTTCTCAACAGTTTGGGGTGAGAAGTGCGTGGAAGAATAAGAATATTTTAACCGACTTTGGAGTATTTGTCTGCAGGGTTTTCGACCGTGGATTGGAGCCAGATTTCAACTGGATCGCTGTCACTTTATGCGGAAAGAATCTCAAGGTATACTGTAGTTTGATCATGTACAAGCACAGATTTGACATGAAAAACTATTGTCGCTCATTCAACATAGTTGTCATACGATTCTCGTGTTGCGATAGAGATACTTTTTTTCCATATTTTTTTATGAAATTACAAATGAGTATGAGATCTCCCAAGACGCTCATGCTCTTTCTTCACGAGTTACCTCATGGAATTATCTGGTGAATTCTATATGTAACCGGGTTTTTGGTAACCTGACCGGTTTTTTTGTAACCTTTTTTCCGGTTACTTCGATAGGTAACCGGTCGGTAACCGAAAAGGAGAAACCGGTTACTTGTTTTTCCAACGGCAAATGTGGTTTTTACCGTTAGTTTGTACGGTAACCGGATTTTAGTTTCAGGTTACCTACCGGTTACCTGTGAGGTAACCTGAAAAAAGGGTTACCAAATATCGGTTAGGTTACCTTAAAACCCGGTTAGTTGTGGAATTGGCCGAATTATCTCATGACATGATTGGAGATTGGTGTTTCTTGTTCAAGTTTTGGGGTGACTATAGTCGTCGCCAACGGAAAGGCGAAATACTGTATATCTCACTTTCCCCTGTGTACGCACATCTGTTTTAGATTCCGGAGCTTGTTGATTATGTGCTCTAATAGCGCAGTGGTCAGCGCCCTGTTACCAATATTTTGCTCGCAGGTTCGATTCCGGCGAGCAGCAGAAAATTATATTTTTGGCACTCACTATATACTTCTAGTGTACTATTTTAGACCCTTCGCAAAGAGACGAAAGACGGTAAACTCTCGATGTCCTGTGGCCTCAGTGTGGGAATGCAGTGTCTTCGTGCTATCGAGGAACTACACAAGGTCGAGTGAGAAAAGTGTACTTTGAACTTGCTCTACGTAAACGAAGCATCTCGATCGAACTACAATCACGGCGGCTTGCATGTCAGCATTCGTTGTGTCAGCATTCCTTCTTCCTGCTAAATGTTTATTTTGTAAACAAATCTCTTTTTGTAGGTCGGATTCATTCATCGATCGGTCAACCCATCCGATTTCGCCATTGGAAGAGTGAACGGTGACGACATCAGCGAACTTCGCAATGTGAGTTCTGGACATTATATTTGACTTAGATAGTAGAGAAAGTATATCACCCTCCAGTTGAACCCTTCACCATACATTATAACGTATTTTCTGTCTTCACTGGACCAATTATTTTGTTGTGTATTCATTCATACTCAAAATGTTCTATTACTCTTCTAGGTGTACATTCTCGATTTCGGTTTCGCTCATCAATACAAGAATGCCGATGGAAGTCACAAGCCGCCCCGTCCCGAACCATGGAAGTACATGGGATCACTCAGGTACACAATTACTGAACGTAGTTCACAGGGGTTGTGAAATCTTGAAATCTAGACTTCAAATGGGAATTCCCGAAACCCCTATTCAGAACTTTTTTTTGCAAAATTATTTCTTTCAGTTTTTAATAACTTTCAGACACGCCCCCAGAAACGCGTATCTGAAGCGCGAGCTGAGTCGTCTGGATGATCTGGAAATGTGGCTGTACATGACTGTGGAACTGGTCAAGGGCAGTCTGCCCTGGGTTCATCAGAGAGTTAGTATTATCGATTGAATCATTGATTATCGACTGATCTATCTGTTCTCGGTTCAACTATCAAAACTATCCACTCTTCAATGTATTCCTCTGGAGCAGACCTTTCCGACCTCAGTCAGACCTCAAAACGCTATAAAATACAAGTTAAGGTTTTGTCGAAGCTACGCAATTGAGTACTGTGGCTTACTGTATCTCTACGACAGTTTGTTATTCGACTTGTTTTAGGATCCGAAGGACGTGTTCACGTATCAGAAGAGTGTCAGAACAGGACTAGGACTGAAGGAACTGTTCGGAGGTATTGAAGCACTTCAGTCGACTCGTGTGACACGTTCAAACTCGAATAGTCGTTGATGGGAGTTGCAGAAACGTACACATTGTTCAGCCTATATAAGGCACGAACACAATCAAATTGTAATCTATTCCACTAACACATGATCTACTTCCAATCAGATGTTGTTCTGAAAAGTTAGGGGATCGGACTACGAAACAGCTGGACGAATTGAATCGTTTCTACCTGGTTTGGTTTGAGCCATAGTATAATATCTGTGTTGCAGGTCTTCCCGTGGAATTTGTTGACATTTTGAAGGAGGTGGACAAACTACAGTACAAGGATGAACCAAACTACGCCGAGATCTATGGACTGCTGGGAAATGCAATTCTGATGACTGGAAAGAAGGTGAGTAGTTACACAATGGGCCTGGATCTCTAATTGTCCATTTGTCCAATTGTCCAACTTCAATTGTCCAATTGTCCATCTCAAATGTCCATTTGTCCAATTGTCTATTTTCAAATGTCCAATTGTCTGATTGTCTATTTTCAATTGTCCATTTGTCCAATTTTGAAAAAAATTCCTAATTTTTCATTTTTTTTTCTAATTTCTCGATTTTTCTTTCGCGCCACACCCGGGAGTCATTTTACGCGTCAAAATGTAAAGTTTGACGGATTAGGATAAAACTTGCACAAGTGGGGTAATCGAACACGAAGATCACGACTATGCAAACTAAAATGTGTTTATCGCACGCAAAACGTGCACGCGACGCGACAAAAATTTAAACATTAGAGTTTGGGAGTGAAACTTTGTGAACATGGGTAGTTGATGACGCTGATTTCGAATATCGACATTATGTTGAAGGTTAAAGGTGGTGGGAGGCTAAAGTATCATGATGAGCAAAACGAGTGTTTTCGAACCAAACTTGCAGGAATTAGTCGATGATGGACATAATGAATATCGATACGGGGTCAAAAGTGGTGGGGGGTTAAAGTATAAGTCTCATTTGTATTGTTTCAAACATGCAGAGAAGGTGTAGTAGACGATAGGGATTCTGAATATCGACACAACGTTAAAAGTGACGGGTGGAAACGGTGGCCTCAAAGGCAGTAATAACTTGAATTTTTGAGAAGTATTTGTATTGGGCTGCGGTAACCTTTAAAGGGACCGTTCCTCTTTAATTTGGGGATTTGTGCTGATTATTCGATATTGTTAACATTAAAAAACCACAATCCATCATCTAGGTCTCAACGTCCTATTTTGCTCCGTGTTCTCGAAAATGCGGCGCGACCACGCGCACGTACATACACCGCCGAGTTCACCTACGTACAAAATTTTCAAAATGCCTATAAAAATACAGAACCATATTCAAAACATAGCCAAAATTACCACGATCAAAGCTGTGAAAGAAGAGTTGTAGATATCATGAAAACAACAAAACAGTAAGAGATCAATGATTGCTGCACTACAGCAACCCAAATTCTGTTTGCTTCAAATTTGCTCCGAAATAATGTGGTTTTCTGCACTCTCTGTATGTAACGTGTAGAACTTTCATCTCGAAACAGAGTAAATGACTTTTTTGCTTTTTCAAAATCTACTTACATTGCACATTATAGAGGTACGGTCCCTTTGATGTTATGTTGATAATCAGAACCCCTATCGTCTACTACGCCTTCTCTGCAAGTTTGACCCAATACAAATAAGTTTGGAACATTTATACTTTAGCCCCCCACCACCTTTAACCCCATATCGATATTCATTATGTTCATCATCGACTACCCTATCCCTGCCAGTTTGGTTCGAAAATACTCGTTTTGCTCACCGTCATACTTTAGCCTCCCACCACCTTTAACCTTCAACATAATGTCGATATTCGAAATCAGCGTCATCAACTACCCATGTTCCCAGAGTTTCATTCCCAAACTCTAATAGTGACATTTTTGTCGCGTCGCGTGCACGTTTTGCATGCGTTAAACAAATTTTAATTTGCATATTCGTAATCTTCGTGTTCGATTACCCCGATTGTGCGAGTTTTATCCTAATCCGTCAAACTTTACATTTTAACGCGTAAAGTGACCCCCGGATGTGGCGAGAAAGAAAAATTGAGAAATTAGAAAGAAAAAAAAATGAAAAATTAGGAAATTTTTTCAAAATTGGACAAATGGACAATTGAAAATAGACAATTAGACAATTGGACATTTGAAATAAGACAATTGGACAAATGGACATTTGAGATGGACAATTGGACAATTGAAGTTGGACAATTAGACAATTGGACAATTAGAGATCCAGGCCCAATGTTTTCTTCGGGGTTCTCTATTGAACAGGTCAAGGCCGTACGTTTAGGTCTCGCCTGTGTTGCTTGTAGTCTGGTCGTAGCCCGGAAGTGACGTGTGCGGAGATCAAACTACAGTTCACATAACCTAAACACATACTGGTACTAAGGATTGTGTTCGTTTCAACTTTCATTTTCTCAGGAGTTCCCATACGACTGGGAAGAGGCAGAGATTGCAGCGGCCAAGGGAGGTGGTGAAGAGAAGAAGGAAGAGGAGAAGAAAGAAGAGAAGAAGTAGATAAAGATGAATATGTTTGGTGTTTTATCTATATTTCGCAAATTGTGCGTTGAGCTGTCCACGATGTTCAAAGATACCAAATATCTATCCAATCAGAAAGCAATAGTAACGAAGTTGCATTGTAATTACTACTGTATAGTCGTCGCCAACGGAAAGGCGGGAGGGTACTGTATATCTCACTTTCCGCTGTGTACGCGCCCATATCTCCGTTTCCAAAGCTTGCCGGAATTGTTTTCTGATAGCCAATTGGTTAGAGCCTTGCTACCAATCTTCTGCCCGCAGGTTCGATTCCGGGGAGAGAGAAATTCATAAATTTGGCCCCCACTGTAAAGACTAAATGTAGATTAGGTAAGTTAGAACAAGGAGTATGCAACATGTGTGTTGCTTCTCTATTCTGTCCAGTTGTCTATTCGATTCTCCTGTTCTTTTTTTCTATTCTCTATTTTGGTTCGGGATTTTCCTGCACGAAACCTGTCATGTGTTCATGAACATGTCTTGTGTTGACATGACTCACACACACCAGTGATAGGAACGGAGATAGATCAATAAACAGCTCCTCTCCAAAGTACTCGACATGTACGTAAGTCTGTCTAGCGATTATGACTGTGATGAAATCTCTCCACACCATTCAACTAGAAAGTACACACTTTCACAAGTACACGTAATCATGTTCACGATTTGCGTACTCAGCACAGCAAAAATACACGTCTGCCGGAGATGAGTGAACTGTTCTGTTCTGTTCAGTACAATTTTCCAGTAATTTTCCAATTTAATGGAAAAAGTTAAAATACAGTTATTTTCCAGCAGCGATACAGTTATTAACCAAACATACACAAGCGGACAAATAAATACCGTATTGCAACGTTAATGTGCTGTTCGAACCAAACTGTTCGGTTCCTGAACTGTTTTGACTGAACGGCTTTTCGTAAAATACAGAGCGTGATAAGAAGCGCTTCTCGAACGCGGTGTATCCGAAGTGACAGGAGTCAATGAACTACATGTTCAAAACCAACAGCAATCAAGAAAGTGAATGCCCATAAAATAGTTTGTTTTTTCAAGAGCAAGACTTTACGGTGTATGCTGCCCTATCCCGCTGGATTTGTAGTTTGGTCCCGTTGCTTTCCGGTCGAATTTTGTGAACTATGAGAGTTTCGAATCAAACTACAATAACGCACAAAAATGTTCCCCAAAACATGGTTTTCAGAAACGGTCCCCTATAGAAAATGGTGTGAATCAGTTAGTTGTTTCGAAAGATTACACCTATATCAGACAGATTTCTATCAATAACTCGTTCGACCCCAATTATCAGAGGCTGAATCAGTTATTTCGAAATACCCCCCTCTTTCTCGATAGTTCCAGTGCGGTCCACATCGCCCGCTCTACGCCAATAAAAGCCGCACAGAGCACGAGCAGAATGACGTGTTCAGCCAGAACTGTTCGACATATCGACTTTACACTGACTTTTTGAATTTCTCGTTCTCGTTTTATGAGTTTGCAAGTTAAAATAAGGATTTAGAACTGCATTCTTGTATGAGTTTTAGTCGACTGTGTCTTCAACAATGATCGCTTTATATGTGGGAAACCTACTTACACTGGCGTTTCCCCACAAAACAACATTAGTTTGTATACAAAGCTGTTAAAACTACTCACCTTACTTATGATAACTTATGTTATCAAACTCATAACAAAAAACCCCTTAAAAAAACAACCAAATCCACCCCCCCCCCCATCTCTCCCAATCCTAAAACTAGGTTTCCCTGATATGTTCATCTTTTTGCACGGTTTCCCATGTTTGCGCTTGTACAGAAACCTGTTTGTTCTATCCTGTCACAGCTTATTTGACGCGCATTGGCAGATTCACTCTTTTTGTTGTTTTGAAGTGGACCGGAGAGAGAGTTTTACTACGTAGTTTTACAGTATACATCTTTTTCTAATACACATGAGGAGCACCTGCCCAACTTTGTACTGTAATTCACTATACAGCCAAGCTGTGGATCACCTATTTCGTGAATTGTCGCCCCATCTTCTTTATTTAGTTAGGGAAGGCGTTTTATTATGTAACTAATCTGGATTTAGTTTAGTTCGCAATTAGTTCATATAAAAAGTTGATGAATGCAGTTTGATTGGGAAAACGTGGAGATTTTTTGAACGTTTCCCCGTGTTCTGCTTGCGTTTTGTTCCTTGACAACGAATCTTATGATTCCTTATCTTGTTTACCTATTTGCCCTTTGACACCTTGAATGTTCATGAGTGACAAGTGATATAGTCTTTTTCATTTCTAACTTACACCATTACAGTACGAACAGAACCCTTTGTTAGTGACAATGCTAATAATTTGTACTGAACATCATAAAACCATCTTGAGATTCGAATTTGTACTGTAGGTAGGAATTCTGTGAACTACACTATACCCAAATAGGGCTGACAGAGTTTTTGTAGTTCGACTTAACACTGAAATGACGCGGGATCAAACTACAAACACCGTGGTTCTGCGGTGGATGTACAGTATCAGCGGTCCCCGGCCTGACAGAACCTTGTAGCCCCACCACGACGCATTCTCGTGATAGAAGCGGATGTATCGACTGTTTTCTCTCTCTCTCGAATGTGGTAAACAAGGTTTGAGCAAATGAATTCGGTCCCCGAGCACTTGATAAGACCAACGATCGGTCCCCTGTTTGTATTGGAACAACTCGAAGGTTTTTGCCCGTGAAACAAGAAGTCACAAAAGAAACTGGAAAAAAATATGTTCGAATGAGTAATCAGTTGTTCAGTCATACATTATGTAGAAATTTTCCACGTGCCTGCCTATATTAGACTCTTCAATCAATTTGAATTATTCTTTCGAGCACAACATGATACATCAGCAAGGAACCTATTTCAAGTGTATAATAAATATGACAACTGTATTGCTCTGGTATTTGAACAAAAAGAGTGCATTATTCTTCTTATTGAGTGTAATTTCAACATTGGCTATTTGAATATATCAAACGATATATTTTGCGGGCAATAAACTTGTTTACAATATTCCGCTCCATTCGCTTTCTTATCAGTTTGGACATCTGTTTATATGACCTTTAGGTTTTTCATCCAAGCTTATGTATAAAGGCCAAAGTGTACAGATGACGTAACACTAAAGAGACTTATGAAATTCGGGTAATGAAGAAAATGAGTCCGTAATTGATCACGTGATCACATTAGATCACTTACGCGAGTTGCGAAGAAACTTTATCAGTTGTACTTTTAAGTTGTATAGTTTATTCACTTTTCATTTTTTGAAGAAGTTTTTTTACCTTTTCTACCTATGTTTCCAACTCTCCACCAAGTTAGATTCCAAGTTCATGGTGAATATCCTTATCCGTAGTTTCCTGTCACATTTGAGACGATTCATTATCTGAACAGGTGCGCTGCATAGAAAAAACAAAGGCTGACTCGAGGTCATACGGCCAGTCTCTCATCCACAAAGAGCGTATTTTTAACCTCGAACTTTTATAGAACAACTGAGGATAGCTGAGGGTCATGATTCAATTCTTCAAACATCACCCACACATATGTGTCCGTACCTCCGTACCGTACCTGTATGTAGTTAGATGTGTGAAACACTTCAGATTTCAAAGAATAGTACATTGAAGAACTGGAGTTTTTTGTGCTGCGTTACATTGAACTATTTTAGCATAACTACATTAAAAGTTCAGTAGAGAAACGTTTTACAGATCATCGCACTGGTATATTTCACTTCCTTCATTTGTTCCTCATCTCAAATCGGAATTACGTTTTTCTTCTTATTCGCTGGTTCCCCGATGCTGTGAGATTATAAGCTAAAAAAGTGATTACAATGTTAGATGATTGCATCATACGACGTAACATTCTATAGACGACGCAGGAGAACAAACCTTAATAATTGGCTATCACGTCTACATCTCCAAATACTAATCCATTTCACGAACTGATAACTTATAGAGAAAAAGACTCTGTTCTGTGAATTTATCTCGGTGCTTCTTAGAAATCTTATCGCTAATATTTGCAGAAATATTCACAATCATTCTTGAAACTGTCGAATGTTGCCCTACGTGAATGATATTGCCCAATTACTTGGGAGATTCTGATTCATTAGATTAAGGCTAAAGTTGTAACAAGAAGGTTTTATCACGCTAGTTGTTCCGATATCCCCGCAAATCCACTAGTTACTTTTTCGCCCTCCCGTTCTCATGCTGACCAGCCATCTGCGTTCTCTCATCATTATCGATCTCTGCTAACCCCTCATGAGTAATTGGCATGCCATTTCTTGTTTTAAGGGCTGTTCAGTAAAGTGGCTGCCACTATAGAACGGGTTTAAGGGGCAGAACTTGGGAGATAATGAAACAGATTGGAATGACACTTGGCAGGGAAACGAGAATTGGACCTAAACTAGAAATTCGAGGAGATATTCACAAAATTAATTCGAAAAGATATTCACAAATCTTGAACGCAGTCTACAAGGCAAAAGTTAGTAAACTGTGGAATATGCACCACCCACAGATGTTAACCAATTTTCCACAATTCAAATTCTCAATTCAATTTCCTACGGTTCTTACAACAAATCGCCACTCGATTTCTTTATAGTTAGCCTAGGTATACTCCCTTTTACTTCTGTTCACCATTTATTAACCCTTATATTATGCTCAGGCAAAGGTAATTGTGAGGGGTAATAGTAGGTGTAGACAATCAATATACCCTCTGCGCTATGGGTTGACCCCATGACCCTTTCAGTTAGAGACCACGACCCTCCTCATTATTGATTATTAGGACCACCCATACGTACCAGTCACGCTATTTAGTGTCGGGCCACCCGCGTGATAAACCCCTTGTTGTTTTCCCCTTTTCGTTGAGAGAGACACGTATTCGTGAAAAAAATTAACTTAGTTGTATTAGTAGTATAATATAATCTAGACAGTATAAAGACACTTTTTTGCGTTACAATGTTATGCCAGTGAGTATCCATTTTTGTCTCTTTGTTCAGCTTTTCGCGTGGTTTTCTCTACATGTTTTTGATGCTCACAGGCTTTTAACAACCGTTAAGACAAAACATAGTTTTCTTAAACCATCGTACGGATCTCTTTCGACGATGTTGTTTCGTAATGTATAGCACAAAGAACATGACGCGCGAAATCAATATATTCACTTTCACAATCGGATTCGAAAACTTCCGGTTTCATCATACCACAGTACAGTTATTATATAATGAATCATATCGGGTGACCTTATCTTGCTAAACTTAAAAATTTATCACTATTCTGAACGGATCCAGGTAATCCGGCTAAAGACTAGGAATTTCGCATGAGAGTCTTTCCAGCTGTTTTCTCGTATAGGCCATTTCTTTTTGACAGGTCTCGATTTCAAGTTTCAACCAGTAAACGTAAAACATGATCTGCACGATTGAATTTCCGAAAACTCTCATTGCTTCTACAGCATCTTCTGCGATCGGTTCGTTGCAAAGCTTTTCTCATTAAGGAAACCAAAAATATGTCCGAGTTAACCTTAGCAACTTAGAAATAAGTATTGTGAAATAAATATAGTACGTACGGGTTATAACGATCATCATCCGGAAATTTCGAAATCAGCTGATTCTTGCCGCGAGCGGTCGCGTTGCGGCGAAGGGGCGGGGCTTATCGACCGCGTCCACGCTCGGACAGCATCAGTCATTTTGGTGTTCTCCTCTGCTCGGTTCCTGTTGTAGGTGGTTTTGCTGTAATATTTTAACCGAATTTCTTTCAAGTAATATCTCATTTTCGGTTTGAGGGCGAATCCTATTATTCTCATCCATCTTTGTCACTGGTTTTGTCAGTTTTTTTAAAGTTTCTCAAGTATGCTGTTTACCTCTTTCTCAAAATGTAATGTGTTCAATATCTTCGATGCGTAGTGACTGGTCAGCTTCTAACAGTTATCTTTTCAGTTTCAAACAAAATGCAGATTTTCGTCAAGACCCTTACCGGGAAAACGATCACACTTGAAGTCGAGGCTTCGGATACCATCGAAAATGTAAAGGCCAAAATTCAAGACAAAGAAGGAATTCCTCCCGATCAGCAGAGACTCATCTTCGCCGGTTAGTTTTTTAAAAATTATGCTGGTGCGTTATGTTGAGGGTGTAGTTAGGTTGAAATTGTGGAAATCGGGAGCAACGGCCAGTCGCGTATCCACCGGAAATGTGGTTTCCCGTTTCTTACTTGTACTTCCGTGAAACATTCTTTGTTTCGCCTAAATGGGATGAAATTTTTATGGGTAATGAAAAGTTAACTTTTATTTCCCTGTAGCTTCCTTTTAGTGAACTTATCGATTTTACAGGCAAGCAGCTCGAAGATGGTCGCACCCTCTCCGACTACAACATCCAGAAGGAATCTACCCTCCACTTGGTTCTCCGTCTTCGTGGTGGTATGCAAATCTTCGTGAAGACCCTTACTGGCAAGACCATCACCCTCGAGGTCGAAGCATCCGACACCATTGAGAATGTCAAGGCCAAGATTCAAGACAAGGAAGGAATCCCTCCCGATCAGCAGAGATTGATCTTCGCTGGTGAGTTTCTATCTAGTTCGAGTTTCTTCTGTTTTTCTTGTATAATAGTACTGTTATCGAATTACATTTCGGTTTCAATTCAGCTTTTTAAGTCCTTTACTGTTTTAGTTCCTAACAGCTTTCTCTTACTTAACCTATCGATTTTACAGGCAAGCAGCTCGAAGACGGTCGCACCCTCTCCGACTACAACATCCAGAAGGAATCTACCCTCCACTTGGTCCTCCGTCTCCGTGGTGGTATGCAAATCTTCGTGAAGACCCTCACCGGAAAGACCATCACCCTTGAGGTCGAGGCGTCTGACACCATTGAGAATGTCAAGGCCAAGATTCAAGACAAGGAAGGAATCCCTCCCGATCAGCAGAGATTGATCTTCGCTGGTGAGTTTCTATCTAGTTCGAGTTTCTTCTGTTTTTTTGTGTATAATAGTCAAACGTGAGGCGACTTTGTTGTACACAGAAATTGATTGAAAATCAGGTGTTTTATCTGGGTGATTGAACTACAAAACAGGGTGGGAGGTTGGCTTTTCTTCAGTAAAGTGCGGCTATTGTTGAAATTAGGGTTATTCAAAATTCCTATTATTAGAAGAATGGGTTGTTGAATTGAGCACAACTGCTTTCTCTTAACTTATCGGTTTACAGGCAAGCAGCTCGAAGATGGTCGCACCCTCTCTGATTACAACATCCAGAAGGAATCTACCCTTCACTTGGTCCTCCGTCTTCGTGGTGGTATGCAGATCTTCGTGAAGACCCTCACTGGCAAGACCATCACCCTTGAGGTCGAGGCGTCTGACACCATTGAGAATGTCAAGGCCAAGATTCAAGACAAGGAAGGAATCCCTCCCGATCAGCAGAGATTGATCTTCGCTGGTGAGTTTCTATCTAGTTCGAGTTTCTTCTGTTTTTTGTGTATAATAGTCAAACGTGAGGCGACTTTGTTGTACACAGAAATTGATTGAAAATCAGGTGTTTTATCTGGGTGATTGAACTACAAAACAGGGCGGGAGGTTGGCTTTTCTTCAGTAAAGTGCGGCTATTGTTGAAATTAGGGTTATTCAAAATTCCTATTATTAGAAGAATGGGTTGTTGAATTGAGCACAACTGCTTTCTCTTAACTTATCGGTTTGCAGGCAAGCAGCTCGAAGATGGTCGCACCCTCTCTGATTACAACATCCAGAAGGAATCTACCCTTCACTTGGTCCTCCGTCTTCGTGGTGGTATGCAGATCTTCGTGAAGACCCTCACTGGCAAGACCATCACCCTTGAGGTCGAGGCGTCTGACACCATTGAGAATGTCAAGGCCAAGATTCAAGACAAGGAAGGAATCCCTCCCGATCAGCAGAGATTGATCTTCGCTGGTGAGTTTCTATCTAGTTCGAGTTTCTTCTGTTTTTTGTGTATAATAGTCAAACGTGAGGCGACTTTGTTGTACACAGAAATTGATTGAAAATCAGGTGTTTTATCTGGGTGATTGAACTACAAAACAGGGCGGGAGGTTGGCTTTTCTTCAGTAAAGTGCGGCTATTGTTGAAATTAGGGTTATTCAAAATTCCTATTATTAGAAGAATGGGTTGTTGAATTGAGCACAACTGCTTTCTCTTAACTTATCGGTTTGCAGGCAAGCAGCTCGAAGATGGTCGCACCCTCTCTGATTACAACATCCAGAAGGAATCTACCCTTCACTTGGTCCTCCGTCTTCGTGGTGGTATGCAGATCTTCGTGAAGACCCTCACTGGCAAGACCATCACCCTCGAGGTCGAAGCATCCGACACCATTGAGAATGTCAAGGCCAAGATTCAAGACAAGGAAGGAATCCCTCCCGATCAGCAGAGATTGATCTTTGCCGGTTAGTTTCTAATTTCAACTTCTATTTTTCCAATGAACTTGTCATTTCGTTCCTGGCTCGAAGCCCGTATTGTTTCCAACATTTTCATTAATTAACATCTATTTTGCAGGCAAGCAGCTCGAAGACGGTCGCACTCTCTCCGACTACAACATCCAGAAGGAATCTACCCTTCACTTGGTCCTCCGTCTTCGTGGTGGTATGCAGATCTTCGTGAAGACCCTCACTGGGAAGACCATCACCCTTGAGGTCGAGGCGTCTGACACCATTGAGAACGTCAAGGCCAAGATCCAGGACAAGGAAGGAATTCCTCCCGATCAGCAGAGACTCATCTTCGCTGGTAAGTTTTTTCTTCCTCTGTGTCGAAAGTTTTTCTCATAGAAAAGACTTTTGTAGCCATATCGGAAAACTTTACTGGATTACGTTAAATGCTCATGTTTGTATAACTACTTAGCGCTCATATCACCTAGTCCCTCGGAACATGTTCTTTCCTTGCCACGTCGTTAACTTTTGCTGTTTTCAGGAAAGCAACTTGAGGATGGCCGCACCCTGTCTGACTACAACATCCAGAAAGAGTCTACTCTCCATCTCGTTCTTCGTCTTCGTGGAGGCTAATCTGTGTTAGGGTCCCCCTATTCGTGATCTCTCTGTAAATTTATTTTATTTCTCCACCCACTGACTGGTCATCTCCACTGTACAAGTACTTCTTTGCATGTTATTGTAAATGAAGCTTTGTGAATGAAACTTGTTCTGTATTTATTTTTCGTTATCTATTCGGAGTTCCGTCTAAACATACTATTATTGGTATCCTATACGTTTGGTTCAAAGTGTGTAGGTCGTTGGGAAGTGCTAGCTTGGAAATTTTAAAGTGTCGAACTTACACTTTGCACTTACAGCTTACCGTTCGATTTTGCAAACTAATTGGGAATTGGTAGTGACGTATTCACTTCGATCTTACTTTTATTAAGTTTAAGCCATAAAATTTCCGCTTTTTCGTTTATTTACGCCCATAGTAAGTTTCAGTTTTATGATCTCTGCTTGATAATTTGCCTGAAAAGTATTTTTGGTCTGGATTGAACATGCTCCGAGAAGCGAAGTATATGGGCTTTGAGCCATCCTCTTGCTTCTCATTTACATCTAATTTTCGGTGTTGCTTGAAATCTTGATCCGATATATATATATATATATATATATATTGCTGAAGGAGTTGAGTATATAAGCATTTAAGTGGAAATGTCGACCACAAAGAAGAAAAAGACTTCGGTCGGAGATGTGACTGTTGAGTTAGAAGGTCTTGGAGGTGATAAGCAATACGAAGGAGCCATGGCTAACCAGCTCGTGATCATTCCTGGTAAGCTTTGGGGGTGGGCTCACGGCTAGTATTTAATACCATTTTCTCAATTGGCAGCAATTATATCATTTGTGTTATGTCGCAAACCTTTACTTCTTCACAATTGACGGATTTGACCAGATTTGGTTGATCCATTTTGATGATAGGTTGGTGATCGGATTTGGACGTGCACTGTTTCCCTGAATATGAACCTTTTGTGGAGTTTGCTCGACATGAGACACACATCGGCCTGTTAGTTTCGTTGAATGGTGAAACGGTGTGTGAACTGCTAATAACTGGATGAGCAAACTACACTAGAACGTCCTTTGCCTCGTTCTTGGATATATGCAAAGTAAAATGTGTTTCCCAGGAGCTAAGCGGAAGAATGTAGACGAGGGGCCGATTCCTAAAAAGAAGGACGCCACTGGAGGCAAGAAAAATAAGAACTTCCTGAAGGAGCAAGAGAAAGCTAAGGTAAGTGCTGTTGTTTATTCGTCGATCAACTGAACTATTTGCTGTGGCCATATTCAAACGCGAAAGTACACTTTTTCCTAGCGTATTTCTAAGAACATCTGAGTGTTACCGACCGAAATCTGAAAAGCACTATGCTGGACAACTGCCTTGTAATAATTCTCACGGATCACAGATACAGAATCACAGATCATGTAAATTTCTGAACGTCAAACGTTATCTATTTGGTCACGCTACGTTATTAGGTTATTACATGTTTTCAGGTGACTAAGAAAATGAAGCGGCAGCTGGCAGCTGTACAACAACGACGAGCGAACAAGTCCACGGTTCGTTTTTCCTCCTTTTATACGTGTTTTCAATAGGCTGTTATTACAGCTGGTTTTTATGACATGCCAGAGGTTAACGTAATCATAGTTAGAATAATGATAATTCGTTTGTTCGCCTTCTGGAAATACAAAATTATCGAAAATTGGTCGGATGATGATTGGACACACGACTCGGGAAAGAAGGAGGGTCGCACCATTTCATTCCGTTAAGTGATAAGAAGTCTTTCATATAGTTTTCATGTTTTAGCAAGAAGAACTGTTCGCGTCTTTGGCCGAGTTCCAGCTGGATTCCAACAAACTGAAACAGCTTAGCTCAACGATACACATGCAGGATAAAGAGAAGTGGGTGGCTCTCACGTGTTTTCTTGAGCGCAATGCCTAGCCAATGAGTTGATTTTTCTCACAAGAAGTATATCTCGTTTGTCGATTTTCATCATCAAGCCGTGAAGAATGCTTTCACCACAATGGAAAGTTTTTGCTGGATAAGCATTGAAATGTAGATTGTACGTTGAATTTATTTGGTTGTATTATTTTAGCAGGGCTTGCTAGTGCTGATTCTATAAATATGTCTTAGTTTTGATGTATTTGCTACTCTCAGGCCTGAGTATCAGGCGGACGCGGACGACTCGGCGAGTTTCCCGGACAAGTTGAAGGCGTATTCTGGCAAGGTGAAGTTGGCACCGACCATCCATCAAAAGGAACGAAAACAGGTGAGGTTGCTGAACATAGATGGTATGTGAATCGTGCATTTGGAGAATTTGAACATATCATGCGTATCTTACTGACGCAAAGTATGTTTGAAAGACTGCTCAGGCGTTTATAACCGAAGCTTTATATCTTCCTTGACATATAGGGACCAGGAAAGTATGACTATTTCAACGAAATGAACCCGTTCTTCAACTTAAATACGGAAAATCCTACGATCTTGTATCTAAAATAGGTTTTTCTTCCCGATTATGCATATTGGCCAGAAAGTACAACGGGACAACTTCACTGGAGTGTTGGTTACTCGGCTTATTTTTTTTTACTTCTCTGATTTTGTTCATTTCCCAGGAGAACTATTATCCGACTGATGATGAATCTTCGGACGAAGAGACAGATTCAGAATCGGTAAAGGTATGTTCTCAGGTTTCCACCTGCATGAGGGATAGGGGCGGGAGAAAATCGACTGTAGATCAACATTTGATGAGTGATAGTTCACTTCCTGGAATGACGTTGATATGCTTTAGGTAATTTATGTTATTGTTTCTGAATGTACGTTGTAGCTGAGAAACGTTATAGCTCCAGTAATTGTAGACGTGCGTATTCAATTTCCATCAGAAATAAAACTAAGAAAATACATGTGTTCATCTGTCTTTTCATCCCAAATATCACTATTGTTTCTGCAAATTTGTTTGTCTTTTGAAGGGATCAGAAAGTGTTACTGCCGTCGCAGCATCTACGTCTAACCCCGAACTTCTGATGGAAGCCCCAGAGGATGCAGAAGATGTCCCAGCTGACGCATTTGTCGCCCCTCCAGAAGTGGACGAGTCTCCCAAACAGAGGCATCGGAAAAAGAAAAACAAGGTGAGCTTATTTCTTATTCTGTAAGTTCACTATTTCATAGAGAGGTTTAGATTTCCTTGTTCCTTGATTTCTTTGACGATACTGTAGCACTTATTTGAAGTGGTGACCAGCATCTTTGTTTACATTTTACAGTCGTTATCATAGTGAAATGTGCGGGTGTTTGATTCTGATGTGCAACCCCCTCCCTTTTTTGACACGTTATTCTGGTCGCTTAACCTCCCACAGAAAACTTCCGGGGTTTAATGAATGCGGGTGTGCCAAGCGTGACCCGACACGCCACAGTTCGCGGTATCGTCTTCATTGTGATAATGATCTTTTCAAGATTGCATTCACCGCGGAAGAGGAGGAAGATAAGGCTCAGCCGTCTGTCGCCCAAAAGCCCACGGTCGTTCCACTGCCGTCGAAAATTGTCCAAGAAGTCGAGGAAAAGGTATGCATTTTGATTTAAATATCTCATATTCTATAGTTTTGAGTAAAAGACTCGTTTCGAAGAACAGAGGGTCCGAGGGATCCTGTAGGTCGTTTTGTTTTAATTATTTATTCAACTTTGCTTGTTATGGCTTGATCTAGGCTTCTGTATGCCGCAAAAACCATATTTCACATTTTCATCTTGTAAGTTGATGCATATTCCCATATTCCCAATTAGCATTGATGGCTCCTGTTAAGTTGTATATCCCTTGCCAATGATGCGCTTGTGGATATTTCTATGGTTTTTTCACTCTTCAGGAGATCAAGCAGGAGCCTGTGGAGCAGGGTCAACGAATAATCGAACGAAAACACGTGTACGTATCACGTGACGCTGCCATCGAAGAGAAGCGAGCACAGCTGCCCATCTACGCCGAGGAGGTCCCGATTGTGGAGGCTATCAACGAGAACACGGTTAGCTGCTTAGGATGCTGTCATATTTGAGCCTCCAAATTGGGAGGCGGCGGTCAGAAGATACAAATGATATGTATCGATTGAGCCTCTCGAGCACCTGGTTGCTCGGTCGATACTCATAGTTTGCATCTTCGGGCCGCTGCCTCCCAATCTGAAATCTGGCCGCACCCTTAATTTTTCTTCTATTCATATACTGGATACGTCACGATTTTGTATAAACCCTAAACCATTTCTTCCTATTTTGGCAAAAGAGGAGCGTGTTTCTCGATTTAGTTCAACCATTCTTAATCTTTCTTCACTGAAGTTTGATGAGGAAGCCATGGTAATAGCCAGTTCTCTCAGGTGACAGTTGTTTGTGGAGAGACTGGTTCGGGAAAGACTACCCAGATTCCGCAGTTTCTGCTAGAGGCTGGCTACGCGAACGACGGTCAGTTGATCGGGGTGACGGAGCCGCGACGAGTGGCCGCCATCTCCATGGCACAACGGGTTGGAGAGGAGCTCGGAATGAAGGACGCCGTCAGTTATCAGGTACGGCCACCGATGCAACTTTCATGCAACTTTGTTGTACACTGAAATCGAGTAAATATTGGTGCTTTTTATTAGAACTTTAGGCCCATTTGGTCTTTTTGACTGCGACAATACCTTTTCGAATTAAAAATCTCACTTTACTGTGGTGAGGATACGATTTCCACGCGGATTACCACGAAGTTGACTGTTGACCTCTCTAAAGTTGGTTATTGGACCGTTGAAACGAGAGTGATGAAATTGTAGAATTATTAACCGAAAACGGCCAATATCATCGTAAGTTTAGATTTGGCGACTCTAATATCTGGTACCGTTACGACCGTCAGTCTTTACAAGATTGCTGTTCCAGATTCGATATGAAGGTACTCGCTCAGAAAAGACGCGTATTCTATTCATGACTGATGGTGTTCTCATGAAAGAAATGGAGTCCGATATCATGCTCAAGAAGTTTGTTTTCATATATTTTTCTCTCCTTGTTTTTTCTAGATGGTTTTCTAACTGCCCCTTTTCCTTTATACTTCATCGAACTCATCTGCGATCATAAAGTTTTATAAGTGTTTTCTATGTTTTTATTAATATTGCGTCGATCGCAGAGACCAAAACATGGTGAATTCTATATGTAACCGGGTTTTTAGGTAACCTAACCCTTTTTTGGTAACCTATTTTTGAGGTTACCTCAGTAGGTAACCGGTAGGTAACCTAAAATGAAAAACCGGTTACCTGTTTTTCTAAGGCAAAATGTGGTTTTTACCGTTAGTTCGAACGGTAACCGAATTTTAGTTTCAGGTTACTTTCAGGTTACCTACCAAGGTAACCTCAAAAATAGGTTACCAAAAAAGGGTTAGGTTACCTAAAAACCCGGTTAGTTGTAGAATTGGCCCCAAAACATTTTGTGATCGTATTCGAATCACAACCATATTTTTTTAAAACTTTTTTTGTTGATCTTTTTTTTTTGTTCTGGTGTCGTTATTGGTTAACAATATGGGTTTTTGCAGATACTCTGCCATCCTGATCGATGAAGCTCACGAGCGATCCATGTACAGTGACGTGTTAATAGGAATGCTGTCTCGTATAGCTCCCCTTCGTGCCAAAACGGACAATCCATTGAAGTTGATCATTATGTCAGCCACACTAAGATTGCAGGATTTTTTGCATAATAGGTAAGTAGTTGTTGGTTATTGACATCAGTTCAGGACGGACAAACGATTCTGCTTCTGTCACGGTTTTCATTGGGAATTTAGGATTTTTTTTGCTAATTGGCTTGCTCGGAGCTCGAACATCTTGCTAGTTCGGTTAATCTGTTTCATACTTGCAGACTCTTTCCCACGGTACAGCCGAAGGTTATCAAGGTCGACGCGCGGCAATACCCCGTTACTGTTCATTTCGAGAAGAAAACGCCAAGTGATTACATGAAAGCAGCTTTCCGAAAGGTTTTATTTTATGTATTTCGTCAAATAGGATGTCTCTATCATTCCAGCGTTGCTTAGATTTCATTATTTTCATTCGAACACAGCATACGCCTTTTATTGAGTCAACAGAAAGTATGTATTCCTGTAGTTTGTTTTATTTGTTTGTGGTGTTTGTGTGCAATTGTGCTTCAGGTGTGTCGTATTCACGAGACGTTGCCGGACGGAACTATTCTCATCTTTGTCAGCGGTCAACAGGAAGTTCGGCACCTGATCAAGCAGTTCTCAGCTAGATATCCGGTAAGTTGCTCGATATTTTGGCTACAGCTACTAGAGCGTTTGGAAATTAACCGAATAAAATGTTCTTCAAGTTATTTTTTCCGCATGTTCCGCTCCTCGAAAGATTTTCAGAGAGAGAGGCAACCAGTGTGGTACATAATATTCTCAAGGTTCATTTTTCATTAAGTTTTGGAAAGCGACCTGCGTTAAACTAGTTGTTTTCAGATCCGGTATGAGAAGTCAAAGAGTGGTGAGAAGCTGATTCGAGGCGGGAAAAAGTGGAAGAAACAAAAGCTGGAAGAGGCTCAAAATTTGAAGCTGGAAGATTTCAAACCAGTGGAGGTAGTTTGTCTTTACTTGAAATTCACCTGTTATTGGAAAATCAACGAAGTTCATGCTATCGTGTTTCGGTGAACCGGCTAGTTATAAATATTTAAACTTGTATCTTGTATCAATCGTTATTTTGGTAATTAAGTTACAGAATTTCGTATGGTGCTACTTTTGCATGATCTTATGGTTTTCTAAGTTCTTTCGAACTGTATATACATCTGAATATTGCAGAAGGTAGAAGAGCTAGACGGGGAGGATTTGCTGGAAGCCGGTGTCGGGGGCGACATGTGGGATGACTACGATGAGGAGTTTGGCGAGGATGATGAAATGGTATACTATAACATTATTATTGTTCTTATTCAATGGTAGAATGAGATCACTATTATATATCTCTGTTATCTTACAGATTGGTAGCGGTAGTCTTAGGCTTGTTTTCATCGACACGCAGAAAGTTTGTTAGATTTTCACTTGTAATTTAGGGCTATGTTTGTGTTATAAGTCATAAACTCAAAGATAGATAGATAGGTAGATAGATAGATAGATAGATAGATAGATAGATAGATAGATAGATAGATAGATAGATAGATAGATAGATAGATAGATAGATAGATAGATAGATAGATAGATAGATAGATAGATAGATAGATAGATAGATAGATAGATAGATAGATAGATAGATAGATGTTTAGGACACAGCCATGGCTCCTCCTCCTTCGAATGTGGCTCCGCTGTACTGTCTGCCACTCTTCTCCCTTCTCTCTACTGAGAAACAACGACGCGTTTTCCAGCCGCCACCCGATGGAGCACGGTGAGACATGGAAATATTGATCATTCATAGTTAAGTGTTGAAGGGAGAAATGCAAATATTGATTATTCATGAGAAAGGTAATAAGGCGAGAAGGGGCCAGGCTACACTGATCAATTAGTTTGTTATTTTGAGATTAAAGTCGGACAAAACAATGATGAACGTATATTTCCACTTTTGATGGTAGATTTTAATCATTGTTCAGAAACAGAATAGTGAACATGAAATTTGCGTTCAGAAAGTATTTCGTTTGCGATTTGAAGAATCCCCCACCCCCCTCTTTTTTTCCAGTTATCAATTTATTTCCAGAATGTGTGTGATAGCAACGAATGTGGCCGAGACCTCGCTGACTATCCCTGGCGTTCGATATGTAATCGACACAGGATACGAGAAACGGAGGTGATTTCACTTTTCGATCTCATTTTTTTTTCAAAACATTTAGTTACTTTTGTAATTGTAACATCTTTTTACAGCGTGTTTCTGGTCAAGTAGACTACAATAATTCAAGATTACACCAACTATGTGAGTGACTGTTCTTCTTAAATTCGGGAAAATCTCCAGTTTGGTGTGGTTTTGTATAGGTATGGTATCAAATACCTACATTTTCGAAACTTTGTTTTTCCTATAATGATCGTTTTTAGATTGTATGATCCAATCACGGGAGTCTCGCAGTTTGTGGTGGCTCAGGTGAGCCAGGCCTCAGCAGACCAGCGAGCGGGAAGAGCCGGAAGAATAGCAGCAGGACATGCTTATAGGTGGGTTCTCAATACTGAATGGAAATGTCGCTTTCCTCCTTATTTTGTGTTGTCCACTAAGATAGTATCTTAAACGAAGTTAATCGCTTGATTCAGCTTCTGTTGAATTAATCACGTATTTGATGTTCTGTTCTGGGTCTGTTCTGAGATCTAATTAATGGACACTTTATCTTTTATTTATTTATTTATTTATTTATTCTACACAAAAAATTATGAAACAGTCGTGGCTCACTGAATATACTATTTATAAATTATAATAAGGTGTACCGAGTTGTTTTTGCAGGCTGTATTCGTCTGCCGTCTTCCAAGAGTTTGAGAAGTTCTCTCGTCCGGAAATTATGGACAAACCAGCCGATCAGCTGGTGCTTCATTTAAAGTCGATGAATATTGTCAAAGTGAGTTGGTTTTGTATTTCGGTTCATATGCTTTTCTTACATTGTTTCGTTCCCTTAGGGTAATGACCATTGACAATAATTTTCTGTAAGTGAGATACACGTTGTTATGTTAGTTTGTAACTTTTGTTTTCATTAGCTATTGTTATGCATCTGTGGCATGTATGATGGATGGTCACTGCCTCGTAACGAAGCGAATTAGATGAATAATTATGTGAATGAAAATATTGTCAGGTGGTCAACTTCCCGTTCCCGTCCGCCCCGGATGCCGATGTACTGCAGGCGGCGGAGGACCGTCTCTGCAAAATGGATGCACTGGCAACGACAACCCGAAACGGCAAGGTAGTCATCTACCTGTTGTAATTTTTCGATGATTTAAGTCTGCAGTTTTGGAGTTTACGAAAGGAACCGCAACACGCTAAGAAATGGACTGCTCATTGCTGAAAAAGTAGGCTCCTCATATTTCAAGCGATAAATTACCTTCAGATCCGCATATGAGGAGATTATGCCAATATTGAGCTAGTGCGTGTTTTTCTTTCCATATGTTTACGACTGTTGGGCGCGAAAGATAGATCTCAACTTTGCGTCAAGTAGCATTCACATTTCGCTGATTTCAGACAGAAGCAAGAATAACTTCTCTGGGAAGAACACTCTCTGTGTTTCCACTGGCTCCAGCCTATGCCAAGGTAAGTTTCACCATTTAGCCCTTTTTGGGTAGGGAAGATACAGTGTTGCTATAGTGATCAGTTTGTATTGTTTTCGGTGTTGTTACTCATTTCACGCAGAAACTAAACAAAATGGAAAAATTATTCAAATATGCGGAGAGTTATGAACAGTAGGTTGGGTGCTTGTCGATGTTGGAGTGTTATTTCTAAAAATATTGTTTTCAGGTCATTGCAATGGCGAATCAACACGGTCTGATGCCCTACGCGATCGCTCTAATCGCTGTTTTGTCAGGTTTGTGAATGGTCGGACTTTAGGAGCATGGAGCATTCGTGGCCTTGACTACGTTTGTGTTCGTTTCAAGTCAATGACTTGTGAATGAGTGGTTATTAGTTAATTTGAATGAAAAAGTAAATAATAAAAGGTTGTAAGTTATTGAATTATGTTGCAGTGAGAGAGCCGTTGGTGCCGGTGTCCTCGCTGCGCGGCTCAACCGACGAGGAAACAAAGACCCTGATGACGCAAGTGCTCAAGATGCGGCGCGGCTGGTGCGGAAAGGTAACATCGTTGTGCTTCTTCTGAGTCTTTTTCCGATTTGGGCCTCTTGTTCGGTTTTGTACTTGTTCAATGGCGGCAAGCGATCATGTTCGGCAAACGGCCATTTCGATAGTTTTTCAATGAAAGAACAGATATATGTTTATGTGTATTGATTTGCACACTCTCTGACGATTTTCTATGTTTTGTTCAGACACTTTTCGAATCGCGACATTATAACATAATTTACTTTTTTAGGGTCCAGCCCGACGTCTGGGAGATCTGTTGGTGCTGATGAGAGGTCTCACAGCCAGTGAAGAGGAGAAGGTAGGCATTATCTGCAACTGGGCTTAAAAGCGCTGATTCGGATAGTTAAACCAACGAAACATTAGTCGGATGTGTGAAAAGTCGTTTGCTTGATTTTTCGAGCTGTTTGTGGTCTGTTTGCGGTTGTTTGATCGCGATACGAGTTTTCAAAAATACTGGACGCAGATTTCAAATAATTGGGTTTCATAAATGCCAAAAGAATAGAATAGAATATATTCATTCGCGATTCAACACGTGACTTTCCACATTGTTGGATGTGGCACTCCGATTGGAGAATCTATATAAGCTGTGTGTTTCAGATGGATCCAGCCGCGTGTGCTCGTCTAGGTCTGCGCCACAAGGCGATGTTGGAGGCGCGGCGCCTGCGTACCCAACTGACCAATATTGTGAACACCTCCTTCAAGGCGGCCGACAACGTTACCATGGACCCCCACCTCCCGCCACCCACCGATGCACAGGCACAGATGTTGAGGTAGGGAAAGCAGGGGGATTTATATGCGAATTCTTTATCTAACCGCATTTTTTGTTAACCGCGCCAGTCAACCGTTAACCGAAACAAATGGTTAACACTCTTGGTAACCACTTGGTAACCGCGAATTTCGCTCAAAAGACGTTAGAAAAAAGGTTACCAAAGGGTTAATAGAAAAATGGTTGAACGGTTAACTGGCAGGGTTAACGAAGTTCGCGGTTCCTCATGGAATTTGCCGGCTTCATAAGGAGCTGTCTTGACATGTTGACGAGAGAAGGGGGTAAAAAATATATTCAAGATTTCAATATAGATTAGATGACGTCCAGTAGGTGTTCTTTGACTGCTCTGCAGTTGTTTTTTTTCATTTATTGATCGATGTGAACATGTGAACATATATTGAGGAAATATAGGATTTGAGCGGTTCTATTTGAATTTGTCCGCTGACGGTGATAAAGTGTTCTTCACCGATATGCTTTCACATTTCCAGGCAGATGATGACAGCGGGACTGTCAGATAGGATAGCGAAACGGGTGGATCGATCGATAACCGATGAGGACATTCCTCGCGGAGCATATCAGACGATGAAACTGAAGGTGGGCGGATTCTATTCAGTTTCAGAAGGCTTGTGATGGAGTGGTTCTGTTCGTCTGGTTCGATTCGGCTACAAAGTATTGTTAGATTCGCTGGTTTCAATGAATGATGCATATTGCCTAATACTTGGAGTGATTTGGCAATGGAACATAAACGTCATTTTTGGCATATTTCATGTAGTAGTATCGCGATGTTTCAGGAATACGTGTTCATCGATCCGTGCAGCGTCATTTACACGGAGGAGCCGGACTACGTCATCTATCAGGATATTGTACAGCTGGGTATGTGATGATTTCATTCCTCGTCTTATTGACATGGGTATCATGATGGGGCCAGCAAGGTGTGGCTTTTCAAAAAGCAACTCATTTCTCGATCTAAATACTTTTGAAACGTTTTTTTTTGGTCAAAACTGCTCCAATTTGCACAGGAATGATGAGAAAAGCCCCGTAACTTTTTCGGCTGTTGAACCAAGTTTACCAGAGTACAATAATAAGTACATCTTTTGCTTATATACTATTGCCTAGAATGATTAGCGTTTTCAGGGGAGAAGAAGTGCATGCAGACGTTGATGACTGTAGACTTTGAGTGGCTTCCGAGACTGGCCGATTCGTACTGTCTGTACGGGCAAATGGACAAGGATGTGGAACCGAGGTGATTTGCGTATCTTTTCGTTGCTGGGGTAGTTCATTGAGTTTTTTGTCATCGAAGAGGGCAGAATTACGGAAATATTCGAAATGCCCAAAAAACTTCTAGTATTAGCTTTCAACCTCACATTAGGAACTTCTCATTGTGCTTCAAAAAACCTGTTTTCCAACAAGAATCCTTTCAATCTCACAATTTCGATTAGGAAATATGTAAATTACCCGAATGCCCTTCCTGTGCAGTGCTAGCTCGTGCGTTTCACCGTGAGGCGACAGCCGAACGCTTAGGTAAATGAGTAACAACTGTCAACATTTTCAGATACTCTCCGGAGACGGACTTGGTCGTGAAGAGCGTCTCGGTGCATTTCGGACCTCTGCAGTGGGCACTGGACCCTGTGGATAGGCCCATTCCCTCCGACATTATGCTCTATCGGTACTTCGCTCAGTTCCTGCTCAACGGCGAGGTGAGCTCATTGGTTCTTGGTTTATTGATGGGGAAATCGAAGAATGGAGAGAATACAGTATTCACAAATTCACATTCTTTACACTCATTGAGCAGTATAGTTTGACTATACCTCGAGATTGATTTTTCATGCTTTTGTGCTCAGAAACAAAGAAAAGATAGTTTGAATCGGGTAGGGCCAAAACGTGCCACTTTTTAAAAAATTTACTGTCCGAAACTTGTTAGTTCAAATGAAATAATCGAATAATTGAGCTTTTCTTTATTTTCGGAATCATTGACATTCTATTCGTTCCATAGGTGATGCCGCTGCTGGCAGAGTACGTGCCGAAAATGCTCGCGCCTCCCGCCACCATGGTTCGGTCTTGGGCCAAACTGCAGCAACGAACAGAGGGACTTCTGAACGCTCTCGTTGACAAAGAGGTACGGTGTCTCATGTTTATTTTGTGCGGGGACGAGTTCAGATGTTCTACTATAGTTTCAATGAGTTTTTCGGGGTTTTTTTCAGCAGTCTTTTGAGAACTCTCACACTTGACGTTAGCGTGGTTTTTGTTTTTATATCGCTGGAAGTTATGGAGCACAGTTGACTGCTACCTGAACACATGAACATTCATCGAGGTGGAAATGCGTATTTTAGGTTCACTCCCGCGCAGCTCTGATTGAAGAGTGGCATTCGAATGAGAACTATCTATTGGAAGAGTATCTGGCCTGGTTACCCGAGTCTCTCCATGCATCTTTTACCATTATGTGGCCTCCCTTGGAGAAGAAGACCAGCAAAATGGGAAGAAATAAGCATTACACCAAGTAGTCATTGCGAGCGATCGGTTGTTTTGTTTGTTTGTTTGTTATGTGTTAATGTGTTTTGTTTGTAGTGTGTTAAAGATGTTCCTTTATATTCTTCATTCATAGATGATTTATTATCACATTGTTGATTGTTGTTACTTTGTTTTAGTTTCACAGTTATAGCGCGCAATTGTTTGATTGTTTTTCTGTTGAGAATATGCCATTAAATTTGTTATTTTTGATTTATTTCGGTGCCTTTACATATTCGATTTAATTCATCCATATGAGGTTATTTCCAATGTAATGTTTCAACGAGGTTGGGGCTGAACGCCAGTCGGTTTCGAGTAAATAGCTCCGCTCTTCAGGGTCGTCCTGTCTATGGTTGGTATCACTACAATGAATGTGGTTAGTTTCAGTGGATGCTTTGAAATTTTGACCATAAACGTCATAAAATGTAGTTTGATGTTTGATCCCTTTCTGCTAGTTAGGTTGCCATGTCCAGCCCCGCCGCCCAGTGCCTGTTAGAGCCGGCGGCTGGCAGCTATTTTCCTCAGGCTGGTACTTTCAGCTGCGTCTCCCCATCCATCAACCAGCTAGAATGAACCGATATTGTTGTCTCGGTTCAACTATATTTACAACTATTGAGCCTGTTACATTACATAGGTGAAAATTCGAGGTTCCTTTTAGGCCCTAAAAGGGAGATTTCAGGCCCAGTCGTGGGCCGAAAAGGAACCTTTCAGTCCCTTGACTTTCCACCTGAGTATGTGAGCATTAACTTTCTGCTGATTGGTTCACAATCACTTTAGAATTTGTGTGTGTTAGACACAGATGTGGGCGTGATCGGGTAGCTAAAATGCATCCTGAACAGCACACTATTTCATTTGTGTAGCTTGTCGCTCCGGCGATAAGCTTTTCTAGTTTGGTGGTTACTCTATCCCAAGTATGCGGAATGTTAATCATGTTTCAGACGCCGGATCTTACTGACGACGTGGTGTTGCCGATTCTGCAACGTTGCGAATGCGACACAACACAAGCGGTACTCGACAAGTGGACTGATGATGCAAATACCCTGCACTATTCTTTTAAGAGGTACGTTTCTATCGTTCGTACACTCGAAAATTACAGCGCAGTTTCAGATCGTTCTAAAAACGTTGAATAGTGACCTTCACACCACGCCTCATGATTTCTTCCAGGTTAATTTCGCTACATTCGGATGTTCTGTGGAGCACGGTAGTCTACAACGACTCTTTTCTGAAATCGTTCGACGCTGCAATTGAAGCCATTCCAAAGTCAGTTTGCATCTATGGTCTTTGGTCATACAATGTTGAAGATCGTGATCGTTAGAGGTTGGAATAAAGTGAATTTTCATCGAAATATGTGAGAAATGATGATGAAATTTAGTTTTTTGAGCCTAGTTTTCTGAACATCGTCTACACGTGAGGACACAGTTAATTTTGTTTCAGAGTTCACGATGTAGATCTGTATCACCTGTTCTTCAATTGGGACGAGGCTGCTTCGCGTGCGGCGCGCAACCTACGCACCACCCTGCTGGCAGTCTATCTACGGTTGGCAGTTCACAACAAACAGCTGGTCAGTCAACAGTCATACGCCAGTACAGTTGGCAAAATAACAACCAGAATTTAAAAAGAGCTAATTCGTCGTCAATATCTAATAACTCAGGATAGATGGGTTATTCTTGATGCTATCTCTATTCTGTGGAATAGGCACACTTTACTGGTGTCTAGTATGATAACATCTGTCATCCACATTTGAATTTCTTTCTACCTGTGGGTAACCGAATTTCACATATTGTGATAGAACTGCAATCGGTATGCCTGCCATTCACATATGTCGTTTTATGACGTAGTTCCTGCTTTTCCAGTAACTTACTGGTTTACTAAGTTAGATGTTGATTTCTTGTAATGTTTGATATTTTGGGGTTAGTTTAGTACGTTCCATTTTGCAACAGGGAATTCTTACCCTTATAATCTATCTTGTTTAGGACAGTGGTCTATCACAAAAGCAGTGGATCGAGTTGGTGCGCGACCGCAGTGTCATGCCATTCCGGCGAGCTGCTGCTCTTTGGGCACATTTCCCGACAAAGACTGATATATTTATCAAGGTTAGTTTGTAATGTTTAATGTTTCTAAAAATATAGTCTAGACCATCGATTAGGTCGAATGCATGATAGTTATATCCAAACGAGTATATATTTTTTCAGCTAGAAATAACTCACGGTGCTCGGTCTTTCCGCTGGGTGAAAAGCCACTGCGGCGTACAGTTTCAAACTTTTCACCTGTGACATTGATGTTGTCTTCATGTTTTCCACTTTTGAAGTGTGTGTATGAAGGACTGTAATCAACAGTTAGGGTAATGTAGTTTTGGCGAAGAAGTTCGGTTTTTCAGACCCTCTGTCATTGGGCTACGTTCGATTCGAAGCTGAGGATGGATGTGAGTGCGCTTGCTGGGAATGCAAAAAAGGTTGGTGGTTTCTGGTGGAGTCGCCATCTCCATTATCCCAAGCTGATTCGAACCCGTTTTCTCTCTTTAAAGGTCTCTTTTTCCTGTTTCATGGTCATTTCCGTCTAAGTTGTTATGGGTTCTCAACGCCAATTTAGTTCGTTCAAAATTGTCTACCGTTTTTTGGCACGACGGCCGTCTTCAACCCCGTTAGATCTCTGAAATCAGCAACCTCTGTCCCTCAGTCCCTCCTCTTTTTGTTTTTGATTCAGGCTATCATTTTGAACAGCAACCGAAATTTTTAGGATCGATATCAAGTTACCTACTCAGGTAGCGTGAAAATGGGGTAACTTAAGAAAGTTACGTACTTGTAGAGTTCGGCGTAGCCGAAAACCTACAAAAGCGTATTATTGTTCTCTTTCAGTGCTACCAGCAGTTGGAGTCAGATGTTCGGCGATTGCTCGACGCATTCTGTACGGCGGAGGGCCCGCGTCGGCTGCGAATTGCCAACTTGGTCGAGGAGTTCTTTCACCTGGTGGTCGATCTGTTCTACAGTAATCAGGTGGCGGTGAAGATTCTCCACGGGGCGCGGTTGCTGAACGACAACAGCGTCAGAGATTGGTTGTCAGGGTACGAGATAGTTATCAATTGATATTTTTTATTTTGGAACTTCTCAGGTTTTCTTAGGCCCATGCCATAATGAGAATCCTGGTTTCTTAGAATCCATTCTGTTTACCCGAAAACCCGGCTCTAATTGAGCAATTAACAGAATCACTTTGGAACCGTCAACAACGTGTTTGGAAAGAAATAGGCGGTAACACCAACGAATTCTCGATTCAGCTACGAAAACCAGTCCGTGGATATGATTAACGAGAACCTTTCAAATGAATAAAGGTTTTGGTATTTATAACTAGTCTTTTTCGAATTGTTAAGATACCCTCATGGTTACAGTATTCCTTCGCTGGTGGAGACGACAGTTCGATGTTTTCCCGTTGAAATTATTTTCGACGTCGCGATGACTCTCACGTCTTATCCTCTTAAGTACGTTTTCGGGTATTTTCGTTATTTTTTGAACCCATGCATACCATATTTTTTCAGCTTTCACTTCTGCTCACAAAACTACACGAATTCTCCACACATATTTTGAAGCGCTACGAATAACGAGCTATTTTCAATCTCAAAATTGAATGAGAAGTGGATATCAAACGGGTTCAAACATCAACAAATTCAAATTTGAAAATGTTTACCGGTGGAGGCGAAAGTACAGATTCCCTCCGTTTGTGTAGTCATCATCTTTGCTTGAAATGTATTTCATGGCTGGTACATAGTTTTTACTTGCAGACGTCTTCTGTATACGGTAGCTCAGCTGGAGCAAAGTGGCGCCGATCTATTTCATCAGGGACTGCAAATGTTCTCTTCTCTAGGCGATAAGTTTGCTTCTGTTCAAGCGACGCTTAATATGGAACGGTTAGTTCTTTGGTGGTGTTTATATTTTGTTTGATACACTAGTCAGAAACTAGCCTATTTTCAAGTGTTTTGTAGGTAAGAGCATTCTCTATCTGTTGCGAAGTTTAGGGTTTTGATTGCGCCAAGTTGTTCTAACGATTACTAGAGTGAGTTTGCACGCTGTCAGGTACCTTCACTTCAAATGTTCATAATGACTTCTTGGAGACAGTGATTAGGAACTGAGTTATATTTGAAAGACGTTTCACGGTTTGAGATTAAACTACGCACTACACAGAAAACACTTTTTCCAGGTTCGTATTTGTGTTTAATGAACGACACAACTTGACGCATGAGCTGTCCGCCCTGGAATCGGAGCAGAGACAGTACGTTGAAACGGCTGTGGAAGCCATTTGCATTGCTCAGACGGGCGAAACGTTGAAGAGGTTGGAGCGATACGGTCTACTTGAGGTAGGTAGTTTTTGAGACTACATTTAACATTACCCTGAGTTCGTTTCGAGCTCAGAATGCGGGCATAATTCGAGCCCCCTAGCCCCTAGGAGGCGGCGGCGCGAAGTTGCAAATAATAAATATCGATTGACTCTCTCGGGCAACTGAATACTCAATGGATACTCATAGTTTGCACTTTCGTTCATCTGCCTCCCAGTGCTCGAAGTATGACCACCGCATTACTATTTTATGAGAAATGAGACGAAACTGTTTGTACGCATACGCAATCAGATCTCTTAAATCAGCGTGTTAAATTAAAATAGTGATTTGAAACAGAAAGCAAATTCAATAGTTTATATACAATGAAGACACATTGGTATAGTTAGGGCAGTGGTAGAATTCGTAGAGTTGGAGTATGACAAACATTTTCATCGCCCGAATCCGGCGATCCGAGCGAGCCTGAAATAACTGTTGCTTTTGGATTCAAATTTCATTGGTTTCAACAGCGTAGTTTCCGTAGATTTGAATTGTTGTTTTACCATAATGATATAGTTGTTGAACCAGTAGGATATATTGTCGCAGAAATGAGTCAGAGACACCCCAATATTGGCGAGAATTTTCAGCTCCATCATCCTTTGTTGACATTTGAGCTGTCACAATTTCCATAAAAGCTGCTATATAATTATTTCTAACTGTTATTATTAGGAAGCTATGTTGTAGGATCTCGGAGATCTATCGGTCATGACAGCCGAGCGAAGTTCGGCTGTTTCCGAACTCATGGACCTGCTGCCCCACCTATCCCCACAATATGCTCATGTTAGTTTGCTTCTTATTAAAAAAATGTCCAAATCAGGGTCAATCACGCTGTTTTGAAGTTTTCTGGCCTATTATGGATGGTTTTAGAGTTCCGGGCGGTTTTGAGAAACGGAAAAACGAAATTTTCGTCATAGTACACTTCTCGTACTTCACAACTTTTCGGCAGTGTTTCTGTATTCTCCCATTGTCGCGTACCTGCGGTTCAATTCTCTATTCGATGGAATTCAAGTTGAAAGGAGGAAAGGCCAGGTGACAAATACGCCTGGCCATGTTGTTGATCAGAACCTTTGCACGTAGAGAGGGTTGACGACCGGACTGAAAATACTGTGGGATACGGTAGTTTGGCAACGTTTGAGACACAACCGTAACTGTTTGAACAGAAAACTAGCGTGTGAATGCATAGAACGATGATCTAAGGGAATCAGTGCTAATGCGGTACATGGATTATATCATCTTGTATTTGTAGGTTTGTACTTTGATCGATTTTTGGATGCTAATTAGAGAGAGTTTGGGTGTCTTCCAACATGCTGGTTATCTAAGTATCTTTTGACCTTTGATCTTCTATAAAACAAAATTATGTTTACATTCAGAGTATGCACTAGAATATGCGAAGGTAAACTACGTTTGCAACATATTTGTGACAGTTAGATGACCAACCAAATGGCTGGTCTTCTTAATATAGCTCATAGCTAGGAGGTCGAACGGGCAGATTTCTTCCGGGGTCGGCAGGGTTCGGGGAGGAGAGATAGCGGTGGAATTCAGGTGTTCTGTAATGGTTTCCCGATCAGGTGAAGTATTGGATCACGACTATATCACTGCAATGTTAGATAGTCCATAGTCTCTTTCATCTGTAGACATACTCCAGTAAGGTCTGACTGAGCGAAATAAAGTAGTTCTTTTTCAAATACAAAGACGTGCACATTCAGGATTTTTCATCAAAAGTAGACCGATTTTCATCCTTTCGACTGAAAAGTAGTCCGTTTTTCCGAAATTTTCTGACTATTCGGACAACCTTGCTGGTGTATGTCTGTAGAGGACTCTTACAGTATGAATTTCAAACATGTAATGATTTTAAAGAAGATTTCACTGTTATTTCTATTGGTGTTCCGAAGAATAACTGTTCTTTTTTGGTAAATGGTTCGTGGAATAATGAATGTGACAACAACTTTGTGATTTGACCTACCTATTTCGTCATTCAACGTCTGCTCCATGATGAGTTCTCCATCTCTCTTCTCGTTGAAAGTGACTAACGTTTCGTCAAAGAAAAACGTGTAGTCGATTAGATTTATATTCAATTCGAAAGGGAATTCGATAAGCTGGAAGAGAAAGAATAGCTACAATTGTTTATTTTTCATTCTTATTTTGCATTGTCTTTTTTCGACATTGTTTTCTCATATTTGCGGTCATAAATCTATTGAAGAATTTGTGACCAACAGGGTACGGTGTGTTTAATACTCGTATAGTTCTAGTTGCCGCTGCTAATAAAAGATACCGGACGAGCCACTATTTCTGGGCCCATAAGATAAGGTGTCAGGGTTATTCATAATGATGAGGTCATTCAGGTGTGGGAAGTACCACATATCTCAAATGACATCTTTGCGAAAATAATATGGGTTTGGAGAACTATGGTTATTCTATCACAGGTTTCATTACTTTGATAAAGGAGACAATTTTTGTTCAGTGAACACTCACATCAGTAGAAGTGTTAGTAGAATACATGAGTAGACCAGTTGCGGTGGAAGCTTGGGTATGAATTGAAATGAAATCGGGGAATTGGACGTGAGAGAAGAATCTCACGTCCTCACGCTATCCGTTTTCAGGTTGGGTGGTGTTGAGTTTAAACGAGTCAAGCTGCGATCGTTTGAAAACTGGAGTTTCTAGAACTTGTTTTCGACAAACCCAACTAAGTTACGGTGGAATAGTTTCATACCACAATATCGCTATAGAACAATCGTGATTTCGTTTTGGGGACCTTTTTCACGTAATGTACTTGTTTCAAGAACAATGACGTAAAAGTGACGCAGGTTCATTTTCATACCTGTTCAACTGAAATGTTTTCAGTTATGTCTCCGTCATTTCAACTACTCTGTGCCGAATGCGGTGGAAAGTCTGCTCAGCTGCGATGCGCGTCTTCCCATGGATCTGCGCAGGGTGGAGGCCGCGGAGCTGGCACCATGCGGGCAGGCTGCCACCAGCCTCCCGCCCATCTCTTACCAGGATCAGGGTTAGTTTGGAGTTATAGTCTGTTTCACACGCAGTATAAACTTCTACATTATGAATTCTGAACTTTCAGTCAACACTCTAATAGGCGAGAATTGGCAGAAATTTCGGATGTTTTTGTACTGTGTTCGTCTGGTAGCAATAATTGGATGATTTGGCTATATTCTGCACGGGTTCAGGTAGAACACACACAGTATGAACTTCTAACTTCTAGTCAATTTTATAATATATGAGTGTTATCAAAACGTGGAAGGTACTATAAATGGGAAGTTACACTTTATACTGCACAGTTCACGCAGAAATGACTGGGATTCTATATTATTTTTAGGTCAGATGTTTATAAAGAAATAATTGATACAAAATGTGAGCAATGCGTCAAAAGCTCAACGGTTCCGTTCTTTTTCAGATCTGGTCATTTCGGCATTGGTTCGCCCTACATCAAGTACGAATCAGCGAAAGAAGTCGGTGGAGAAACCGTCCGATGAGGCTGGCAGCAGGAATGTGTTCAAGGTGAGGCCAGTTCTTGTTTTCAGGTTTGGACGTTTCAATATACGTAGTTAAACATTCTGACCGCTCTCTTCTGATAAAGTTGCTCATTTGAGACGTGTACGGAAAAAGGTACGAAACGGAATTCAAACGTCTGGCAGTTTTGCGGAAATTTTGGATTTCATTGAAAAAGATCTTGAATTTTGGATCCTGGTCCACATTCACTGCAGTAAAAATCATTTTCCCTTTGGTATATATTTTATCATCCACTTCTTGGGCTTATAGCTCAATCTCTAAATCCAGTCACTCGCTAATAATAATCTAAGCGATATGTGTGACTCATTTATCCGATTACAGTACGTCGTGGGTGATTAACGCGTGCAATTTATTTTATGATTTTCCAGGGTCTCTTCAGCCTGGCACCTCCCGTTCAAAAACCAGCCGAGACTGTTCCTAGTGATCAGAATGGATCGCAGCCTAAGGTTTCAGAAGTAAGTTTTAGGCAGATTCAATGTAGATCAACTAGCTGAACATGTGTAAAAGAGTTTCTCACTTGAACATTTTTGCAAGAATTTTGCATTCTGCCTGCACTGGTCGGAAAATCAGTTCCGCTCTGAATGAAGCGTTTAAAGTTTGGAGGACATCGGCCGCAAGAAGTAACTGCGCTGTCTCTATTACTCGTTGATCGTTTTATCGTGCAATACAGGTGCTTCTCCAACTGCGTGCAGCATTAGATCGTCTGAAGCTGCGCGCCGATGGCCAAGGCGACGAGTTCCAGCCACAGGAGGGGCCGAACGGCGAGCGCCTCGTACCTATGATGGCGGCCAAAAAGTTGGTTTTCTTCTGAATCTGAAACTGTTCTACAATGCTCAAATGGTGTTGATCGTTTTCCCGATTTCTCCACTATGATCTGTATTGGTGATTAATAGTTTTTTTCCACCCACCCAGTTGTGGGATTGATTTATTTACATGCAGGCATGTGATATAAGAGAGAAGAAGTGAGAATAGTGACAGTAGAATCACACAAAGAAGGAAAAGATGTGTAGTTTGATCCACGTTTAAAGTTTTAATCGTCACATGACAATTCGCTCGTAGTTCGTAGTGGTCCATTGTCCCAACAAACTGTTCAATTCTCCTCTCAGGTATGCGGGAATCAAGAAGTTCAAAACTTCTGACGCGGACAAGGTGGCCGTTCGACCGACGTACGAGAGATACAAGTACGAGACGGCCGGCGACGATGATGTCTACGACGACGAATATGACGACGGATTCGAACAACGAGAATTCCAGGTCGAACCTCTCAAGTAAGTCATCTGCTCACACCGAGTTGTGACCATTCTACTAGACGAATGAAAAGAGACGGTTGTTTGACGTTGTTCCTTTCTAATGTGTCAAACGCGTGTTTTACGTGATTATTAGCTGTATGAATGACCTTACCATGATGCTATATTGAACAATAAAACTACTTTATTCATTGAAATGTGTTTGGAGGTGCATGATATTATCTAGAGACAGTGGCGTGTGTGTGTGCGTTAATATGTACATAGTGATTATTTCAAACTAACGCTACAAGGTACCTTAGAAGACTAGATAGTTAATGCATGTATTTCATTTTCAGTGCCGCCTTGTCTAGTAGTTCGGAAGATGAAGAAGGTGGGGAGGGGGCTGGAGGAGCGATGCCCAACGGCACTGCACCCGCCGTCGGCTATCAGAATGGAGCTCGTGGTAGGGGTCGCGGAAGAGGTCGCGGCGGTGCACCACCCCCACAGCGAGGAGGTATGGTCATGTTTTCTACTGTGGTCGTACTCACGAAATTTGTTTTGGCAAGTGTTCGAAACTGGTACATAACAGTGTCTCAAAGTTTTCCAGAAGCATGTTTAGTTCTTTTAACATAATATTTTAGTGGATTCACAGTTACAATCATAACAATACGTGCCAAGCTGCCAAGAACTTCAGAAGAACGGTTCATACAGTGTGTTTCCAACTGTTTCTTGTTCTATTGGAGAGCGCTCTTTGATTCATATTGCCTACAATCGCATTTTTTTTCCTATTTCAGGAGGAGCCCCGTTCCGCGGCAGAACCGATGCGGGCGGCCGGGGTGGCGCGAGTAACAACCAGCCGCCGCAAGGGGCGCCTGAGGCTGGTAGGTGGTTTTTGGCAGAACTTCCATTGAGATGTTAAACTATCTATCTATCTCTCTTTCTCTCTCTCTTTCTCTCTCTTTCTCTCTCTCCCTCTCTTTCTCTCTCTATCTCTCTCTAAAATAAAATGTGTATGTTAAAACTGAATGCAAGTCGTATGATAGAGACTAACTTTTAATGTGCATGGGCGTGTGTAACGAACTATACGCGTAATTCTTATTTCAATGGTATAAAATGAATGCTACTGTTGATCTACGTGATTGACTGTGGGAATTTCACTGCTGATGGTCATATCAGCGTACCCTAGTATCATGTAGCCGTGTATCACGATGTGATGAAGGGTAGACATAACCAGAAATAAATTGTAACATCTTTCTGTCATAACAGGCGCGGGTGGCGGCAGTTCCCGGCAGCCGGCCTACACAGGGGGAAGAGATCGACAGAAAAAGGAGAGGAACAAGAACGCATTCAAACAACGGGGAGCTGATCGCAAGATGCGCGGAGCACCATTTTAGAGATTTTCTTAGATTGAGAACATCCTCAATAGAAGTCAATAGAGGCACTACTATATGGTATCTCCCACCCACCGTTAGAATAAAGTTATTAAGCATTGTTTTGTGATAATTCTATGGGTGTGAACTGAATTTTTTAAAGGGATAATTGGACTGTTATATTTATTATTAACGGTAGTGCAAGTAATATTATTGCACTACTTTTTCAGAATGCTATTCTTGTTGTTTTTCTTCATAATGAAGTTTACATTATATTCTCTGATAACAATTTGGGTATTATTGTATGTAGTAGTTTCACATCACACATTACAAGATTTGAAAACATCATGAGAGCAACAGGAACAGGAAGTACTTTTATGTTATCTGCATAAATACCTTGATACGGGAGAATTCGCAGGTGAAGATCGTGAGCTGCTGCTACTCAACGTTTGACTGTTTAATGACCATGTCTACGAGCAAGACAAATACACAGATCAAGTGTTTCGACAGATATTCCTCTTATCTGTGTCTGGAAAAGAAAAGGGCAAACTTGACCTATCACTGAATCGTATCCTATCTCAGTGTGTGACACAAAACAACCCCTCTTACTGGGAGATTACTTTTTTTGTTTTTTTGACAGCAACTGCAGGATTGCATGGTATCACATGTTTTCCTTTTATACGTTTTTGACTGACAGTCGGCTACAATGTATAAGTATGTATGATGTCGATGAAAAAAGTGGTAACCAACCCGCGACATATTAACCTTGTTTGTTTGATCAGTACCAAGTTTGATCAGTACACTTCCAAAATTCCGTTAAATCAGAATTCCACCAAAATTTAAATTTGGTAACTTCTAGAGTGCCGCCGATGAATGAGTCCCGTAGCGCGACCAGGCTGTGTGACGCGGCTAAAGGACTGTGACCGGGCTGTGCGACGTGGCTAAAGAGGCGGAGCCCACTCACAGAGTTGTTGCCACGCTCATATTCGAACGCCTGTTGACCGGATGCAGCTATTTCGGTGGTGTCTCATTATCAAAATACTTTGTTTGTATATGTCAGTTGTTCTCTTTCTCTTCTTCATACCTCACTCAGTTTACTTTCCGAGTCGACCTCAACTTAGCGCTCGCTCTTATTGGAAATACTGCGAGCAGTCGCATGCGATAGCGTTATTCAAAAACGGCGATCCTAGTTTTGCTTTGGTTGTTTACTTTACTCAATTTAATTCTTAACTCATTCTTTATACATCGAAACCCTGATATCCAGAAATAAAACCGGCTAGAAGGGCTCTACATCAACCATATGTAAACGTGCCATTTGTCCAGAAGTGTTTACTTGCTGCTTCCTCTTGTTCTAGCTACATTAAGAATTCAGGTAATCCTTTAGTCTGCGGCCCCTAGGATCGGCCTGCCTGCCGCTTCAGGCTGCCGGCACCAGGGGTAACATATTGAGACGCGAGCCACTATAATTAGCGCGAGATAGGCCACGGCATGTTCAAAGGTGCATTGAAAACCGTCGGGCGGCTGCACGACCGCAACGCGTCTCTGGTGCGTTGCGGCTCAAAATTCAAGTCAATTCGACGGAAGGCTTCAGAATCATTCAAAACACAAATAAAATAGAGTTTTAACGAAATTTTCATGGTATTTCCACACATACTTCTTGGCAAACGATTCCAACTTATTGGAGCAACAACACTTTTCTTTATCGTATACAAAAACATCAATAAAAACACATGAAAAAAGGGAATTTCTTCGTTGGGCTTCTGGCGGTTGAAATTGATGGCTTCAATTTGGAATCGTCCTCCACGTTTCCGATGCTAAAATTAAAGTTTGATGTATTCGTTTTCAGATGAAAAATGTAACATCTTCGAACTATTTTTGCAAATTATTCTTGATTGAGTACATTCATATTAGAGAACGTATAGTACTCGTGGAATAAACACAACGCAGCAAGACAGGTTTTCTTCGATGGATGTTGGATTTTTCTGCATTCCTCGACGAAGGATTTGCCAGTTTATATTAGAGAGAAAACCGTACATTTTGGTACTTAGCAACTATGCGACAGACTATATAACAGACTAATAACTACTTAGCGACAGACTATATAACAAAATGCCGAGGATCAATGACAGTACGACATGGAGAATAGATTGAATGCTCACCTTTTTTTAATAGAGTCCTTCTGCTTTCTCATGGGAAGTCGAAAGCCCCTCATTAGAAATCGAAAGTTTCGATCTGAAAGAGTTGAAGTTATAACGTGATTAGAATTGGTTGTCACCGCCACCAGATATATGAGAGAAAATTAGCTTATTTTCGATCTAAAATCATGAAGCATGTTTAGCTTTATAGTTTTATATAATACATATAATGACGAGCAAGTGTTTCCCTACGTGAGAACTAAAAAAACAATGGTACTAATATAACTACCTCTGTACATATCCTAGGTTTTCTCTTTTATAGCATTCGGGCTAGAGAATTCAGATAGACGCTGGTGAGGATATCAACGAACATTTGAAGAGGATCTGAAAAAGATAATTTGATTCACATCGCAATGGAGGAGTGGGAAGATCCGAAATATATATATATATAAACAATGATGAAATATCTCCCTTCATTCATTCATTCATTCGAAGAAAACAAACGAAATTCGGAAGATTATTTAAAAAAAAACGTTAGATAACAATAAGGAGAGAACTAGCTCGTTTCTATAGTAGTTTTTAAGAGTACACTATCTCGTTATTATGCGAAATGTATATGGAAACGGACATTTTTCTCTATTTTCAACTTTTCTTCTTTTCAGTTGTGAAATTTATCGCTGAAATCTCATGTTATACTACAATAGCTAATACAAAGCTTGAATGAAGGTCCAGGAATGATTAGGATACAATTATTCTAGAAAATAAAGTTAATTGCATAATAAATAACAAAAATACAGCGAGCGTTCGAGATTTTGATTGGAGAGGCTGCCGCGCCGCGACCGCTTCGCTTTCGCTACAAAAGCACATCCCTGCGCTTCGAACTGCGCTGGAACTTTGCCAGGCAGCTGGGCGCTCGGGCAGACGTGAGCGAAATTTCTAATGGGCGCAGCGCCGGTTTTTCCGCGTTTGTACATGCCGTGAGGCGATACCCCTTTGAAGGAAGTTGGGACTATTTTCAAAATGGATCAAGTTGCACGGAACCAATGCGTGTACCAGGGTTATCAGAGGCACTGAATTCGAATAAGTACATTAGAATTTCATCAGACACCGTTTAAGCGGCCTACAAGCCCATTAGGTCTAGTCTCATTTAATAACCGAATGAATAGGATATATATTTTGAAATGGATAATATAAAAACTGTAGACAGTTGACATGAAACTGGTGAGTTTGTTTATCGGATCTGTTAGTGAGCAATAATCATTGTATGGTCTTATTGCTTGCGGTTGACCTGCCTACCGCAGACAGGCTAATCACAGGTTGAGCACCGCGGATTGTAAGTTTCAAGCATACTGACTTAATGTGAAAATTAACTGACGTGACAACCACCGTTACGTAAAGGTTTGTACATGAGTGAAATTAACGTAACGAGTACACTCCTATTCATAATCATTGTATCTACTGAGTCACTAAATGGCCAACCCCCCTCCTCTCCCATATCAGCCTCTGAATTGATGCCTGGTCACTGCGCCTTGAATTGGTGGTTCTACATCAAGGGACCGCACCACAGTTGTAAGGGTCCTTCAATAAGGTTGCTCGCCGTTGTGCGAAAGTTAACTACCTTTCAATTTCTCTCCGACTATTGCTGTGAATGAATTAAATGCTCTTAGAGTTCATTACATGGCTAAAAATAAGGTTCCGCAGCATTACACCATACAATGATTGGGCCTTAGACAAACACTAGCTATTTAAAAAATATATAAATTAAGCACAAGTTTTGTACTGTTCACTCACGAAAACAGGTTGTTGTTCGCCTAAACGGTGTCTGATGAAGTTCTAATATACTTATTGGACCTCCGATAACCCTGGTACACGCATTGGTTCCGTGCAATTTGAAACATTTTGAAAACAGTCCCAAGTTTATTCAAAAGGTACCAAGTTCTTTTAGAAGGGTACCGCCTCCCCCCCTGCCTATCTCGCGCTAATTATAGTGGCTCGCGTTTGAATATGTTACCCCTGGTGCCGGCAGCCTGAAGCGGCAGGCAGGCCGATCCTAGGGGCCGCAGACTAAAGGATTACCAGAATTCATTGACTTGTATTTGAAGAGGAAATAACACTGTGGTCACTCACTTGTATGTTTTGTTGGTTTTAGACTTGTATATTCTCTTCTTCTTCCATCAAGAAGCTATCCTAAGTTGTTGTTATTTCAGAACAGAATGGTCGATCGCAAAGCTGTTATCAAGAATGCGGACATGTCCGAGGACATGCAGCAAGACGCCATTGACTGCGCAACCCAGGCTCTCGAAAAGTTAGTTTTCTTTACTTAGTAGTCGATCTCTCTTTGAGGCGTTAAAAGCCCAGCACCTCAGCAGGTATTTACCTCACCGACAGCTAGACACTTTGTAGCAATTTGTTTATTTTTGTCAAACTCTGGCCAATTGTTTAATAGCCTCTTGAGATCCATTGTGTTTTATGATGTTAGAATGCTGCTTTGTGTAGGTTTGCTTCTGTTTCACGTGATTTTGGTGAATAGAATTGAATTTCATCTTGAATGAGAGGTTTAGAATGGACATTTATCACGCATTAAACTGGGCATTGAGGTGGCAGGGTTGTGTAATATTCGGCTGATCGTAATATGTGGTCAATGAATGTAGGAGTGGTATCAGGATTAGTGTAACTGTTGACTTAACATTCAGTTTACAATGTTTTGTTTTCAGATACAATATTGAAAAAGATATTGCCGCCTACATCAAGAAGGAGTTCGACAAAAAGTACAACCCTACCTGGCATTGTATCGTCGGCCGCAATTTTGGATCGTGAGTTTTATTTAAAATTTTCTGAGAATCAGAGAAGTTTATTATTTAGAGTTACCTAAGTGAGTAAGTAAGTCAGCCACGGCGTTCTCGCCTACAGTAATTTTTGCGATTAAACTTGTATTGCGCTCCGTCCACAAAGTTTTCGTGGCGGGACACTGTATCCCACTGCAATTTGGCACGGTCAGAGCACTATTTCGCTGCGTATCGCGCTTATTTTCACGCGAATCAGTTGCGGAGCGTCTAAAATTGAGGACGCGAGTTCCTTATTCGTAAGAGCTGTTGTTGAGAACGCCGTGCATCACCTACCAAATTTTTGTCACTCTCCGTGGTTTGTGGTCACTGAACGCTCTAAGATAGCATTAATAATGTGTAAATTACCATATTTAAGAATTGGTCAATAAATAAATATTTGTCATTCTGTACGATTTTGACCTCGATTACCGTTTAGTTATGTTGCCCTTTTCAGGTACGTCACTCATGAGACGAAGCACTTCATCTACTTTTATCTCGGGCAGGTCGCTATACTACTCTTCAAGAGCGGATAAATTTTACTGATTGATACTCATTACATATATGAAATAAATTTTTCAACAATGTATACGATTTTCACAACTTGTTAGAATGTGGATTTTCTAATATTCCTGCATTTGGATAAAAGAAAGATGTAATGAGAATTGATGGCGGTAATTGTCCCTTCTTACCATAGAAAAGTGTGAAGTTCATTAGGTCGTTCTGTGGCCGTATTCACCAATGTCCCGGGAAGGTAAAAAAGCTTCCCGCGCCTCCTCACCAGCACACTATTTTCGTGCTCTACCTTCCCGCGGGAAGGTATTTTAGCTTCCCGAGGATTGGTGAATACGGCCACTGATGTATCGGGAAAAGTGCAGCCACTGAAACTAAGAAGCTGTCGCATTTGTGGACGGCAACGAATGCACGCGATAACGACGTAGTGCACTAGTGAGTGTGATTCTTTGGGAATCTGGCAAGTTTGTCGGCACCCGGGCTGCGAAAGGTGTGAATAAATGTTTTTCATGAGAAAAGTAAAGTAGTTTCAAATCACATCTATCCAATTTCAGCGCATCTGTTGAGAGATGTCGCAGATGCACACTGAAAACTAACTAAAAAAGTTGTCGACTGTTGTCCGTCGACAAAGAGCATCTTTGGTATAATGTGAAAGCATACATGTATGGACAAAAGTTGAGATTATTTATATGCACCACGTACTGTACAATTCCGTAAAAAGGTGTTTTCGAAGCATATAATTAGCAACAACACAGAAGATCAATCAACAAGGAAATCAAGGAGCTCAGAACACATAATAAATTAAGATAGAAAAGACTATTTCATTAAGAGTATCTCAAAGTACTGTTCATTCCAAATCAACGCCTCATACGTTTTTCGGGTGGGAAGTCATTCATTCCTCCAGGCCCATTGGCGAACGGAGCGGGACCACCAGGACCTCCACCTCCGAATTGCGGCATACCTCCTAAACATATGACTGTAACCAGCAGAAACAAAAATTTATGCCTATTTGCACTTAAAATACGGCAAATATAATTGTGCACTAAAAAACTGTCCTAACATACGCGAAAAAACTGCACTACTTTTCGAATACAGAAATATGATTTTGCAAAACAAGTACTTACTTGGTTGATTGTTCCCAGGTTCATTCTTGAAGATTTGAAGAAGTCGCTGCACACCCTCCAACATATTCGACTGACCAGGACGTGGGCCACCAGGACCTAACAAAACATCATAAGAATACTACAACTCTTGCCAATTATTTTTATATTAGCTATAGCCATCAAAATCGCATGACTCAGAACCGAAACTGTATTCAACCGACGCACTTCACTCACATATTGCAGCTGGGGTTCGTACTGATGCTGACTAAATCTATAGCGAAACCACCGTGGTCATTCGATTCATGTATGATATAATCTGCAGCTTGTAACAAGATTCACGCCTTGGTGGTACACAACTGGAATGAATAATTTATCAAACATATGACCAACCTCCTTGTCCAGGAGGACCACCGCCACCCTGCTGCTGCATTTGACCAGGAGGAGGCTGATTGAATCCACTTTGAGGTTGTTGCTGAGAAGGTGGCTGCATCTGCTGACCAGGATGTCCCGGTCCGGGACCACCCTGAGCCATTGGACCACCGTACGGGTTTCCCATGGGAGGTCCTTGACTGTAGCCCCCTGAAACATTTGCGATTCAGAAAAAATGTGGAACACGTCGGACAGAGAACGAGGGTGCAATATTATGTTACATACTCAGCCGACTGCTCGTACCGGTACATTGGCGGGACGTCCTGAAAGTGTACATCGCAAAAATCAATAGTTGGAAAGATTTTGATCGAAATTGGGGACTATTTTACTTTCGCCACCCACTTTTTTCGTTTCAACTGAAATAGGTCCTGTGTTACTTTCACCCCCACCATGGGGGGTGAAAGTAACATGGCTCCGTTTCAACTAAAAATTACAAGGGTGGGGGGCGATTGTTAAAGATTGCCAGGCATGTTACTTTCACCCCCCAATTTACGGTAGTGGGGAGTGATTGTACAATGTCGACATTTAATTTTAGCCCCCCACGCTACCAAACATTTACCTTTTACCCCCCACCATTTTCTGTTGAACTAGTGCGGGTGGGGGGCCAAACTATCACAGGGGGGTGCGATTGTACGGTGGGGGGCGAAAGTAAAATTTTCCCCAAAATCGTTCCAACTATTGATTTTGCGATGCACCGGGACGCCCGCCCACTTTCGGGACGTCCCGCCAATGTACCGGTACACCCGTCTTCTGAGTATGGTTCATACTTTCTTAGTTGCAGCGTTCGCTAACAATATGAGTACCGATTATACGCAATGCGCCACTCTGACATGCAGCAGAATATCGATCAATATCAATACCTGTATTTGACCAAAACCCAGCTGCAGTGGAAGAATGAACGCCAAATAACTAGTAATTTCCTCCTATTTCTACAGTTCAAATGCCACATATATGCATGACATGTTGGTCAGTTTGACCTTTATAAGGTTCAAGGTTTATGAAAAGCTAACGGGGGACTCCTGGAAACTACGTACCTTGCTGTTGGAAGCCGGACATCTGCCCACCGGGGCCCGGTGGTCCACCCATTCCGGGACCAGATGGACCTCTCATACCCATACGCTCCCGACGAGCAGCCTCAAGGCGCTCTAACTCTTGCTGACGACGTTGTAGATCTAAACAGAGATAATTACACACTCAACAACTGAAACTGGGTTAATTCAACCATGAATATTGGTACAGATTTAAAAGTTGAAACAAGATTCTAATACAAGTATACACATATGCGCCCGTGGCTTCCCCAATTTTTTTACCTTCCCACATACCAGAATGCTAATCTTTTCAACCAGTTTTTATATCATCAACTCTCCTGCGCGTACCATACACCGCCAAGGGCCTCTTATTCCTTTAAAATTTTCGCGACCCCTCCGTTTTTTTTTCGTGTCGGGACCCCCCAAAACGGCGACATTCAACTAATTTCCGTAGGATTATAGATTATTTTGTATGAAAATCGTTAGTTAACAGCTCGCGACCCCTACTTTTCACAAGGATTTGTTCGCGACTCCCCCTTTTATGAGGGGCCTTGGCGGTGTGTGGCGCGTACTGATAACTAAAGCTATCGAGTGGCTTTGAACAGCGTATAAAGTATAGGCCAGAGCGTGAAAAAGCATGCTCTACTGAATTCTGCTAAACTAAAAGTACAATCCTCGATCAATGTTTCACGTGAACCACGAGTACAATAGGGAATGGGAAATCTTTAGAAACTCAAGGTCTGTGGGAGAAAAATCGGATAATATTCTTAAAATAATTGGAAAACCTGGCAGTTTGGTGAAGGGACGCTGATCATTTGTGACGGTACGCGAATTAAAATTCAGTGGTAAACAAGAGATGAAATGCTACTATTACGGAATGTTTGGACGTACTGCAGCAGATTTATTGGTTTTCTTCAGAAAAAAAGCCACCCAATGTCGGGAGTAGCGTTAAAAAAGGTATCGATCAAATAGATTCATGTTTAACAATTTTGAACCAGTTTTTTCATAGGGGGTTAGTAAATATTAAAGAAACTATCACCCAAAGTCCACAATAGCTAGGCTAGTACTGTTTGGTTTCGTTCAAAAGCTCTGTGGGAAGATATGTCGCACATGGTATGCCACTATTGAAGATTCACGTAAAAACAAGTTCGTCGCATGACTGAATATAAGGACCTATACATAAACTATGTCTAAAAAGTTAACGTGAACCAATCGAGAAAAAAAGAACAAATTGGTTGGTTTGTATATACAGCACACAGGAATGGGTTAGGCTCACAACGTTGAGAAACACAGTCGTTCTCTCGCAAGAGTACAGTATCGAGGCAGAAATGGAACAACGCCAACTTGACCCACTTGAACAATTCACGAGTTTGAAAACGAAAACGCGCATATAATCATAGCACAACCGAATGGTTTCATTAACCACCTAAAACATAACTGACCCTCTCTTAGCATTTGAGCTTGGTAATCTTGGTAAGCAAGCTCCATGTCTTGCTCAAGTCGGCGCCTAGCCTCCTTGAGCTCGTCCTCGAGCTGTGTACGACGTTGCTTCTCCATATCATACAGCTCCTTCCACTTCATACCGTATACAAATTCAAAGCTGTTCTGAGTAGGGAAACGAGGTCCAAGTTCACGTTCCCTAGGTAAAGTCCAATTAACACAGCTCTACCTATGCTTGCACAATTCAACTCAGTATACATTCGCAGTCCACTAAGATACTCTATATTGTGCAAACAGGTCTCCTTTCTTTTGAACAATATAATAGAATCAACAATATATAATACCAGAGCACAGTGATACCAAATGGACAATCATTTAAACTGGACATTCGTTCAAAAAGTTGGACAACTCCGTTATTCCAGCAGGAAACAATTGAAGATAAAAAATCAGTACTGCAGTACTAACACCGATAGTGTCTTTGTTTCTTTTCGTAATGAAGTACTACACTCAGAGATGTATGAAACCTGTTGACAATGACGTGACTACTATTAAGACATCTGACTGAAATCTGTCCTATAAGCTTACTTGTTTAGTTGAGGTGTGCGCGGAATCATACGCTCGGCCAGTCCATCATCTTCGTCTCTTGGTTCCAGAATCTCGACGATAAGTGGTTTAGGGCTCCTAATCAATAGCCAATATTTATTAATACACACAAGAGTCCAAAACTGAACAATAAATAAACAGTAGACAATGCGAAGGTAAGTGTCGAAGAAATCCACTTACGCGGTAAGCAAGAAGACCTTCTCGCGGACTGCCTGGATGGCTTCATTGCAGGAAGGTTTGCGTTCAAACTCGACGATTCCCTCTCCAGTCGGGCGACCTTTTTCATCGACGATGTGGACAGCGCGCTCAACCTCACCGAAGTGAGAGAATGCGTGATACAGCATTTCGTTGGAAACAGTTGGAGAGAGTTCTTTCACGCGGAGAGCTGCTCCGTGAACGGCGAACCGAACACGTACTTGTCGACCATGAATAACACGACCGTCGATGGCTTCCTTGGCGCTTTCTGCATGAGCACGCGTGTCCTAAGTAATGCTAGTTGAAAAAGATACATTTGTTTTAAAAAACTCAGAAAAGTGTAGCGAAAAAATACCGAAAAGGAAAAAAAATGTTAAGGACGTGGAAGAGGACGTCATACCATACACGCAAGGACTTAATGAACTTGGCAAATAAACTAATTAGCAGTCCACTTAAAGGGCGATGGAGGGGAACAGTCCAGTTTGATGAAAAAGTAAAAAACAGTCTTTAGTGTCATACGCCACAAGTCCACAAATATAGAGGGGTAACACCAGCTAGTAACACAAATTTTCAGGTACAATAGTCCACAAAAAGATAGTCCAACGAAAAGACGCCTCTTCCACGTCACTTTTTTCTATTTTCTCGTGAGACAAAAAACGTCAAAATAGTAATATTCACCAGACGCAAAAACGCGAATCCTTTCCCGCTAAGGTAGCATTCAGCAATATCACCGTGTGGTGTGAAAAGCTCTTTAAGTTCTGCCTCCTTGACTTCATTGGGCAAATTTCCAACGAAAAGACGACAACGGCCAGTGAACTTCTTCTTAGGTAGATCAGTCATAAGCTCAGAGTCGGAAAAAGCCATGCCATTGAAGCTACTGGCGCCGCGCTGAACGCCGCCACCGCCGTGATGCATTCCCATGGGAGGACCACCGCGGTCACCGCCATTACTGGGGCGACCCGAGTGGCTCGAACCCCCGTGGTCACGACGAGATCTGCTGAAAAACATAAGCGGTACACGGTACTTGAAACAATATGCAATGAAAACAAGAACCTAGACCGAAACACATTTCCAATCATCAGCTGAAATACGAATACAATGGATTATGGCTAAGAAGCATCAAATTGAAGGATATTATAGGTGCTACGTTCGAACAGCACATGTATACAAGACAGGTTTTAGTTAGTAGATTCCAAATATAGTCGAAATTCGGCAAGAAAAAATACGACTAGGCGAATTCGCAAGGTATACTTTATGATCCACAAGATTACGTTCTGCCGACTCATTTGAGGTTGATGATATTCATGTTCATGTGGCGTGTGTGTATGATGCATACGTGGAGAAAAAAGTTTGCTCTCAAAATGTGCAATTACGTGAGCAAAGATAGTTCATCAGGTTCTCTGCTAATTTTGAACATGGTAATTTCCTGCACTTTCTACCAGCCCAGTTTTATGTATCCGACGATTCCAAAGAACTACTAATTAACGAGGATAGATTAGAGATCACTACGAACTACAAAAATAACACCATTTTAGGCAGTAAATTTGTTTTATAGTTACCCAACCCAAAAGAAATTCTTTTCAAGTCAGGTTCGCCAATAGATAGAGATTACAGAAAACAAGTTATAAAAAAACGATTAGGTAAGAAATTGTTTGATATAGAAATAGCTCAACAATGACCAATTTTACTTACACTGAATCTGTGTCGGCACTGTATTTTCAGACTACAACCCATGTTTAAATGACATGTAAATGAGAGATAGAGGTGTTCGCGAGCCACTGTGAACTTTCTAAATTGAGTATGTGATGATGAAAAAGAGAAAGTGGTAGCATTCACATTACACGCCTTCTGATTGCAACACCACCAAATATCGAATCGACAGACGCCTCGAAGACAAAGCACAACAAAAACCATTGTGATAGGTTTAGATCTTCGTATAATTAGTGTCAATTCAGTTCATTCTCACGTCAGCTCCAATAAGGTACAAGAGGCATTCGAAAGAAGAAGTATGCTCTAGAACTAATCGATAATATTCACAAAGTTTCAGTGTTGAAATCAATCATACGCGTTGTCCTAACAAGCTGCAACCCTGCAACAATCGTACCTGTCGTCCCTGTCTCGTCCTCCGCCACCTCTTCTGTCATCGTCATAACGACGCTCGTCCCTGCCACTTCTACGATCGTTACTGCGAGACATGTTGAACGTGAGCTGAAAAAAAATTTAGATGAAATTTGAAAACATAGAAGAGAGTACGACAAAGCTAAAACAAAAATATACCCGTCATTATCGGTAAACTTTAAATAAGTCGTAACATTGTTAAGACCGTACGAATTTATTCCTACATTTGTTGCCGACTATCAAGAGCACTTGAGGAAGTCTCATACCCATAAAATCATCGCTGCTTCTATATAGTCGTTGCGTTGCGTAAACGCAAACGTGTGCTCATCAAAGACCCTCAACTGGCAACATCGCTCTCAACATTCAGTTGTCAAAATGAACGAATGCGCGAGTAAAAGCTATAAATTTTTAACGAATATCAAGAATGAAGGAAAAATGTGAGCAACCGGTCAGAGACGTTGTTCCTCCTCCTCTCAAAAACAATCAATGGAACGCGTTACACGCAGTTAGCACTGCGTCTCTATACACCAGTCTCTTTATTCCGTACGCTCTCTCGCAAAAGTCTGCTTCTCTGCTGCTAACTACCGTTCCAAGACCAAATGTTCTTCCCTGATTTATGAAAGTTTAAATTAGACAGTTTTTAATTACTTCTTAAAATATCTATTTTAAATGATTCCGGAATTAACTATAGTAATACTTTCATGTGGATTGAAGATAATACAAATGATAACACCAGAACTAGAAAACTTTACGGGATTCCAGAACGTAAATCTTCCGTGTTGCTCATTTGTAGTTACGTACGAATTGAACTACTCTCTTTCTTTCCAGTGCCACACAACACATATAGGAATGAGAAAGTTGGGCAATGTGATTCGCCTCTGTCAAAGAACCAGCTCCAGTCATCTTGCCAGTTCATCCGAACTAACTTTCGTACGGCAGCATGCCACACAAGCAAGTGAATCAAAGCGAATAAACAGAAGGACAGTTCCTGATGGTTAGTTGAATGTCCCTGGAAAACTTCTATTCCTATGCTATACTTTTGACGGAAATGTCAGCTCGGTTCACTCAGACATTACGTTAGTAGGACAGTGTTTCAATGTCTACATCCACCTTCGCTCTTCTCCAGACACCCCTCCTCTGATTTTCTGTTGAGTAAAAGTTAAAGTACCATCGGGTGTTAAAGTATGTTAGCGATCAGAACTCTACGTTTCTCCACTCTTGAATAACTGATGAGGTCGCCCTTGCTTTTTCGCAACTAATTTGGGCTTTTTCGCAACTAATTTGGGGAGAGCTTGGGTTCCTTTAGTTCCACAATAAGTCGTTTGTAGAATGGATGTGTCTTTTGACGAGATGCGTTGCTCAGTTGCACCGGGTACCGAAACTATGAGGGAATCTTGATGGGATGGGGTCTGCGCTGACGGAGCAGCGCTCTTCTCACTGTATTTTGAGTCTCTTCAGATGGCCGGGTTCTTCAAGATTTCATAGGCTCTGATCGAAAAAGACGCCAGAATAAAATAATACCATCAATAGCAGAATCCAGTGGCTATCTTTCAGCGGAAGATCTTTCGGGTAATGGCAGAAAAGGTGAGAAACTTCAATTCTGTATAAAGAGTAGTATTTGCTCTACATTCAATTGTCTCTTTCCTCAAGGTTTTAACAACCTCCAACAAAAGCTTCGCGAATTTCGAGGAGATTCCGAAATGTGGTGGAACATTTTGATTATACCCTGCCACAATACATATTTTGATGATCACAATACATACAACAAAGCTTGAGCGTGGGTTGAAATCATCGTTTTTATAGCTGCTGGGGTAAATTTGAAACGCTGAAGCTATCATGTCGAAAGATGTACAGTACAAGGTCTCGTTTGTCTCCTGCAACTTCACTTTTCGTTGCAGTTAAGTTCGTAACGTACGGATGTCAAATGAATGTCAATGATATGGAAGTTGTGCGATCATTGCTGAAGTCCAGCGATTACACGGAAACTATGGATATGGACGAGGTAAGTCTCGAGCTTTCTGAAATATTGTGGACAACAGGTAAGTTTGAGGGTTTAGAGGGGTGTGCTGCACAGGGATTCTTGAAAAAAAGTAGTCCGTTGGATATTTTGAAAAACTAGTTCGTTCAATTTTCCTTAACTATCCGGACAACCTCACTGGTGTATGGACGTAAGATGCGATAAACTGATATAGACTTCTGTGGGAGCTTACAAAAGTCTATATCAGTTTATCGTATCTTACGTCTGTTTCTTCACTCTTTGCGCTTTTCCTTGTTCTGAATCTGGTTGTGATCGAACTTTCGTGATACCAGCTTTTTGTGAAATGCGGTATTCTTTTAGGCTGATGTTGTTGTCCTGATGACTTGTTCAATTCGAGAAGGGGCAGAAGACAAAGTTTGGAAAGAACTACGAAAAATCAAGCGGAAGGCCACTCGCCCCCAAACTGTCGGCGTTTTAGGTAATCCCGTTCTACATAACTAACCATGTTTGTTTCTTGTGGTAATTTCACTTCAAGAATATATGTAGTTTGTCACTTACTTCACTCATCTACTACCTCAATTCAAGAAATGCTTTATATTCGGAAGTTTGGATCAATTTTTGGAAATGATACACCTGAGTTAACAGTCTGTTATTTCTCAGGTTGCATGGCAGAGCGAGTTCGGCACGCCTTGCTGGAAAAACGAGGACTCGTCGATGTAGTAGCAGGTAGTTTCCATGTTTATTCAGATTATTTTTCTCTACAAGTGTGGAGATTAGTTTCTCAATAGGGCTAAGAATCCACTAAAACGTCATTGGTAATCCTGAGAAACATGTTTATTGATTCACATACGCGTTTTCGACAAAATATCGAAAAGCATGAGTTATCTTGTTCCGATGTGAATATCACCGTGAAAAAATATCTATGAAATGAAAATTCAGTAATAGTGCTTTACGATTGTTCTTGTAGGACCTGATTCGTACCGCGACCTTCCACGTCTGTTGGCGGTGGCCAGAGGTGGTTCCAATGCCATCAACGTGCAACTTTCACTCGATGAAACATATGCGGACGTTGTGCCAGTACGAGTTGATCTGAACTCCAAATCAGCCTTCGTGTGAGTGATTTCTGGCTCGTACGAGTTGAACGAATAGATCAAACAAAACGTGTCGGTAGGCGTTATTTTGATTTTGAAGAAATTTATTCATTTTCTGAATGATTTATGTTACAGTTCTATCATGAGAGGTTGCGACAATATGTGTACCTATTGTGTCGTTCCTCTAACGAGAGGAAGGGAAAGAAGTCGGCCTATCGACTCTATCATGGAAGAAGTGAAAAGGCTCAGTGCAGAGGTTCGTTTTCGAACAATCCATTTTGGCTGCAAGCTATTGACAGCTGGTTTATTCATAACCAAACATCAGGTGTCATGTCGTTATCTAGAGAGGCTCATATTAGCTATTTTAATATTCTTCGAACATGGTTTTCACAACCAAGATTATCACAACTTTTGAGACTTACACATTGAGATTCTTTTCATTCAAATGACCAAGTGTTTGATCTTACCAGCGTTGCTGAAAACACAATGTGGTTTTCATAAATTTTGCAACGTTTCTGGTTTTTCTCAGTCGAGCTGTTTTTTTAAGTGTTTGGTTTACATTTCAATTTGCAGGGTGTCAAGCAAGTTACTTTACTGGGCCAGAACGTGAATAGCTATCGAGATAGTTCAGAGTCAGTGCATGTCGTTGGGGACATTACAGCAACCTCCAGCGTACCGGGATTCAGCACAGTTTACAAGTGAGATGCCTACTGTATACTAGGGTGTCACGTATTTGTACACAGTTTTTTTTGGAAAATAGGGATTTTGCGTCCGATACATAGCGTTGTTTCTATTTTTTGGCTTTCCACCTGCACATAGTGCATGAATTTACGTACTCACACTTTCCAGGCCGAAAACTGGTGGTCGGACTTTTGTTACACTTCTTGAGAAAATATCAGAGATTGATCCAGAAATGAGGATCCGATTCACATCTCCACACCCAAAGGACTTTCCTATGGAGGTAAGCTGGCGTCTCTCCATCTTGTTTCAAATGTTTCGATTTGACGAGGTAATTCATCATCCGCATCACATATTATGGGTTTGCGCCAGTCAGTATATAGTCATGGAAACCTCAACCTTATCTATTATTCATTTATTCAATGCACAAAGATGTGCTCTAAACGAAACAAAATGAAAACTAAACAACTGTATCTAACAGAAAACCCTACCGGATCTACTTTCTTAGTGTTTGACGAGAATCTCATTTCCAATGATCACGTGCACCTGACTTAATCTACCCTTCATTTCCAGGTGATAGAGTTGATTCGTGACAGACCGAATATCTGTAACCAACTCCATATGCCAGCACAAAGCGGTGACAACGAGATGTTGGAGAGAATGGGTCGAGGTTACACGAGGGAAACCTATTTGAAACTGGTGGACGACGTTCGATCCTTATTGCCAGGTGGAGATTTCATTCTATTATTGATCTGTAATACATTTAGGATTATCCGAAACAGTTTGGAGTACGATGCAGGGTAAACAGTAGTTCACAATTATTGTACTGATCTACTTTCGTCGACAGCCAAATTGCGCTTTTGGTTGTCTATTATGGAATAACTAGTGTTGATAGTTGATACAACGATGTGTTGCATATATTCTTTTCAGATGTGATGATCACAAGCGACTTCATAGCGGGTTTTTGTGGGGAGACAGAAGAAGCTCATCAGCGGACTCTGGATCTGATGCGAACGGTCAAATATGCGTTCTGCTATGTCTTTCCCTACAGTATGAGAGAGGTATGGTTCAGTTGACGTACACGAATTTCGGTAGAAGTCAGCGCTTAGCTGGCCGGTTAAAGAGAATAGAATGGATTTTCTTTGCATGTATTGGTAAGGGAAGTCATTCGATAACCACACTATTAACGAACTTCCAGGTTGCTAGCTCGCTAGTTATTTTCTTGATCATGTTATTCGAAGATTTATTCAACGTTCGTTTCATTTCAAGAAAACGCGAGCGCACTATCGGCTGGAAGATAATGTGCCAGAAGCTGTCAAGAAACGAAGACACGAGGAGCTGGCAGCTGTCTTCAGGGAAGAGGCACTCACTCTCCATCAGAATCTGATCGGATCCACACAACTGGTCCTAGTGGAAGGAGTATGTGATTACGTGTTATATTTCAACTGAGACCATTATTATAGAATAGTAAATACGTAGCAGCACTCAAAGCGAAGGCTTGATGATGTGATATTTTGGAAGCACGTCACAACATAGCCCCAGACTGCCCCCACGCGTTTGATATCGAGCCTTTATTAATATTAACTATCTTGAATAATCGTGTATTAATAATTTTTTATCAATATAAAACGAAATGTAATCAAAGGGGTGGCATGAAATACTGAAAACCACATAGGTTGTTTTAGTTGTCTCGGCGATCACCTAAGGCCGTGAAAGGTAGGTCAGACGGTGGTACAAAGGTCGTCTTCGAGAATGACGGAAACTATGAGATAGGCGACTACGTTGCTGTTAAGGTGAGCCTTCGTGAAAATTAGAAACTAGGTCACATGATATACATGAATCGATCCTTTTTAAAGCAAACTATAACTTGTCGGAGGATTTTGTTCGAAATGAAAAAAGCTGAACAATGTTAATCCGTTGTTGAGTCGACTGGGTAACTGATCGGTAACTAGAAAGGTCAACCATTATTATTATTTACAGATCAATGATTGCTCTTCGCAAACGATGCACGGTACAGCCATCGGCGGTAGAACGTTGGCAAATCAACAGCTACTATAATGTGGCCTTGTGTAGTTAGGTAGATATTGTTAGTTGTTTTATTTGTTTGTTCACTGTTGGAAAAAAGAATATTGCTACAGTTTTCATTAATAGCATAAGATGAACAACATAACAACTTGAACAAAATTCACAGGACGAAAAACAATATACACAAGAAAACATGATCAACGGATGTAATCCTATAATTACTCCTTCGTATCTATTATTCCTCCGTTTGCAATAGCGAAGGTGGCCTCGTTCTCGGGCATGTCAGGACTGTCGTAGACCTAAAGAGGAGATACATATCAACACGCAAAAATGACATACAAGAGAGTAAAAAACGACGTGAATAATGTCTGTCAATTCGTTTGAATCTCCGACAATTCACTTAACTAACCTTCGCTATGCGGTTTTCACCACGACCCTTCTTCAGCATGATGCGAGTAGTGGAGGCGTGAGCGAGAATGTGTCCCCCAATCGGTTTCTTCGGATCCACCTAAAAGTAAAATGACCTAAATGTTCTCATTCAACTTATATTCGACAAGGGTTGTTGGAGACGAACTCGCAAATAGTCAACTTCTTGCGTCGACTTATCGTCCTACTCTAGTTTGGACTCTAAAACCTTAGTCTAAAAACTAGAAACGTTGAATTGGGCTTAACCTTACCCTTAAAAAATTTCACCAATATTCGCACATCGCTAATTCTTCGAAGCCATTTCAATGAAGCGCGAGTGTAAATAAGGAACACACGTGGTAAAACCCTGACTGGTTTCACCCCTTGAATCGCCCTTTAGGTTCGGAAACTCGATTTATCGTCGTACTCTAGTTTGGACTCGAAAACCTTAGTCTAAAAACCAGAAACGTTGAATTGGGCTGAACCTTACGGAGAGACCCTTAAAGATTTTTTCCAGCAATATTCGCACATCGCTGATTGTTTGAAGCCATCTTCAATGAACAGCGCGAGTGTAAATAAGGAAGATACATGGTAAAAACCTGACTGATTTCGTACATTGTTTGGAGCCCTTTAGTTTCCTGTAATTCTGTAAAATCCAATTCACAATCGGAGAAAAAACATGCCTGGAAGCTCATTGCTGCTCCGGGGTCTGCCGTCATCTGGTTGCTGATCAACACGGCGACATTGTATTCTTCGGCAATTTTCTGAAATTGTGAGTGATGAAGTAAAGATAACACCTCCGGAAACGTGAAGAAGAAAATATTGCCGACTAAACAATGGTAAATGTTTGATCCCCATATTTTTGCGTTGCAAATCGTTGCGTATCGAGAGAGATCAAACTACGACAAAGTCACTCCCCATACAGATAAGATGGCCGATCAAATAGCGGCAGAGTACCTGTAGACGACTCATCATTTGTGCCAGCTTCTGCTGTCGTTCGGCCAGTTCACCTCTTCCAGAATAGTCCACTCGGAACAGAGCCATGATAGAGTCAACAATGAGCAGCTTGAACACACCACATTCCTCGTGGAACTTTGCCGCTACGAAATCCAGTAGTTCCATCTATTAAAACAAATATTATTAATATACTTAAACTATGTGAACATGTAAAAGTTTGAGAGTCCTCAACGATGGGTCATTCTACAACTGACACATTATGTGATTGTAGATGAATGAAATAATATGGATTGACAGTGAACTGATTTTACAGTGCTTCGTCCGTCGTCACGGTGTCCATTTAAAGTGTACACATTTGGTAGATATTTCCCGATTTGCTGAAAACTTGATTTCCCAACACGATTACCGAGAAGAAATGTAAATAGAAACATACCTGATGTTCGCTGGTGTATGCTCTTGCGTATAGAACATTCTCCAACATAGCTTCCTGATCAATGTTGAAACGATCGCAAATGGGACGCAGACGATCAGGTCGGCTAAATCAGGACTGTGAAAACTTAGTATTTATGATTGAGAAACAAATACTCCTATGGGATAATAAACACATCAGTTTGACAATCGCTCGTCCCAGAAACAGAAACGGGATACGCATGTATTTGTACGGACCCCGGTTAATTTACCTTAGTTAAATCAGTTAACTCACAATGTATTTTCCGTATCGATGTAGATAATCTTTCCTCCACGGTAGTTTCCATTAGGCATCTGGCACGTAGCTGTAAACAGCAGACAAATGAGAAAAATGAAAACAGAGTATTCGAACTCTATCATGCCCTCACAGACGGGTAAACAAAGTTTTATAAGAACCACAGAAACTCCCTTTTGATAGAAAGTTGCCAATATTTACTTCCATTTGAGGATCAGCTGTAACCTAATATTTTGGTCACTCAATAATCAATTCATCGTCAACGAACAATGTCACCTTCACAAACACACACTTTTAACCACAAACTTAGATGATGTATAGTTCGCTGTTAATGCAGGACGGTGCTCACTTGTTCTATAGAAAGGGAACATCAAGAACAAAAAGTTATTCACTAAGTATGGAATGGGATCGCGAACTCATCTCCACTTCTCGTGGGTGGCCGGACGTGAAAGTCTATCTTGATATCTTCATAAGTATAAGTCCAAACAAACATTTAAAAAAAACGTACCACAAAGCGTATGAGAGAGCTGTGTTTTGCCTGTGCGAAATTCTCCGAAAACCTCAGTGATGGCTTGACTCTCAATGCCTCCACCCAACAACTTGTCGAACTCGGAGCTGCCAGTCGAGATTTTGAAACACATCTTGCGCTTCTCGCACACTTCGAGTGCGGTGATAAAACCATTTTTCTGAAATACACATATATTCTAACAAAAGTAGCAACTTCATGTTTGGAATAGAAACCATGATTAAAAAACCTATGAAACAGGAGTTACAAATAGAACTCCTGATGATAAAAACGCAACACTCGAGATTCTGTAGTTCTCTGCGAACTTTGTAGTGAGAATACTCATTCATTGAATACAAACGTAAAAACAGAAAGTCGTTGCCAACAGATATACACGTGATTGGGCAATCGGGTTTATTGTACAATCGTCCCCCCCCCCCCCTCCCCCCCTTAAGCCGAAATAGGTTGAAATCCGACACGTAGTACTGATTGTACAACGTCCTTCTTTACTGCAGGTTTGGATTGAGTGGGGGGCGATTGTTAAACAGGTCCGGGGTTGTACTATTACCCCCCATTTTGTATTGTGGGGGGTGATTGTTAAACGTCGACATTGTACAATTACCCCCCATTTACAATCACCCCCCTCTCTATAGGGAATCGTATTGGGAGGGGGGTGATAGTACTACGGGGGGGGGGGGGGGGGGGACTTAGGGTGAGGGGGGGGGGGGCAATTGTACAATTTTCCCGGGCAATCTTACCATTAGTTTACCAGCAATTTCCTTGATCTTTTCAACCTTTGCTTCAGAGAGACCTTTCACGTCGCACAATCGTCGTTTGGTGGTCATCATCACTCCCTTTATGGTGCAGATGCCGACAGACTGCAGCTTCTTAATGTCAGCCATGTTCTGAAAATCGAGGAAACTATCCATAATTGTCGTATCAGAAGTCGATATAAAAAAGTAGACCTATGAAGCAATATGCTATACACCATTCGCCAAAACGGGGAGAAAACCGAAGCGATAGGCAATCTCGCTACTGCAAACTAAACCTAACCAGAACCACTGTAGAATCTTTATAAACTTTTATGATAGACGAAAGAAGTTCCAGTAATGTACAGCAAAACACATTCAGCAACCACGCTGGTTATCTGAAACCGACTAATCGTTACGATCCATAACAGAATAAGGTTTAACGATCATGGGATGTGAAAAGTGAAACAATAAATGTTATTACTCCAGTTATACCCAACCTATTTTGAAAGGTGTATCAACACATTTATTCTAGTATCCTCAAAATACTACAGAACAGACGCATCCTCAAAATACTACAGAAGAAACTCACAATTCCATGTGCCTGAAGTTGATCGACGTCCTGGTACAGTTCCGGCTGAAAAGTTAATGGATTAGGTAACAACAAACTTCAGACACAACGACAAATGGTATTGACACGTTTCAGTTGTTATGTCTAAGAGGTTTTTTTTCTCATCCCAGGCTCTATACACAGGGTTTACAAGTTTGCATCTTTCCATCATTGGGTTTTAACTTTGTAAGGAAAAAAAACTAGCAAGGTGCGGGTGCCATCAACCCCTACGGGTTATATAGTTATACACAGCGTATTCATGGTGAAATTGGTACAAATCTGTGTCGAGTTTCTTATGTAAATCGCTTCTAAAAGTTTTAACGATTAGTAAACCATAACGCTTGAAGCAGATAGGCGGCCAACACGTCAAAAATACTGACTTTCGATACAGCTCAGAACAGTACAAACACGGTCTACATTCGATAGAAGCAAAAATAGATACATCCTCGTTTGCGGTAGGGCCAGCTCATGATAAGGATTCCGATCCGAGGAGATACTCACTCAACCTCATACGGACAACAATAAAAATCGAAAACGTACGTCTTCTTCCTCCAGCTCAGTATCATCTCGCGGCACCTGTCGATCCTTCTCCAGTTGGGCTACAGAGACCATCTTCAAGCTCAGACGAGATGTGTCTGAAGGGTAATTGTAAGAAAAATATAAAGTAAAACAAGGACAGCATTAAATCATTAGTCTTCTAGCTCATTATGACACTGCTGATCAGCGATACTGTGAAATGTTTCACATCAAAAATTTCAAATGGATTAACTACACAGAAGATGTGATTGAATAGTAATAATTTGGATTAGTCAAAATAACAGATTGTTGTGTTTGTTAAGTGCCAACCAGGTGCAAGAGTGCGCTATCTGGCAATTAACTACTCTACTTAGATCTTAGATGATCGACCTCTTCATGGCCGGACTAATTTGAAAAAAGTCGATCAATAGATTTATCCTAAAAATTAAAACGCAAAGACGCAAATTTTCACGGTGATCATTACAAAATGCGCACCGTAAGTTTTAAAACCTACAGTACATTTTATGCACTCGCGCTGCAAGACTCATTTTTCGATTTAATTTCTCTGTTTTCACCTTAGTTACATTCTTTACGCTTATTAGCTGCTCTTACATGAATTGGATCAACACCTTATCATGTTTCAACAGTTCGAACAAGGATTTATGACCCTGTGGTATAGTATAGTCCTCGAAATTTCCCGAACGCTTCTAAATATTTATCAAAACGTCACTATAAAATTCAACTGTGAACTTCAGTAGTTCGCGAGAGTGTGAAATGGAACCAGAGTCTCCGTCATTTCTCTCATCATTATTGCCCTAGTTATCCCTTTGCAAGCCGAAAGTTTCGCCGCAAGTAGTTCCTGCTCTTCTGAGCCACTTCATTTTCAGTTATAATAAAGTCCGACAGTTCAAGTGCACTTATCGATGTATTCAAGATGTATTCATATTCTTCAACTGATGAAGTAAGTTTTTCTTCTTCCAGCCTAGCTAGGATATGCTGCATAATCTTTTTGATCATATTTTCGAAGAGGTTTTTCCATACACATCCACCGCCTTCACCTGGGATGACCAACTTGATAGCGCTGAGCTAATTTCCACATTTTGTCTCATTCACAATACCTCCGTCCCGGTAATTTGCAAAACTTGGCCACGCGTGGGCGTGTGTGGCCCGTTTGGGAGATGGACGACCGAAAAAGTAAATCGAGTAAGCGTCTTTGGCGCATATGAGGCGACAATTCAATAATACTTTCTACTAATCTTCTCGCCAGTCCACTAACAAAGACGGACAGTCGTGAGCAAAGTTCTCCCAAGACCTGGCGCGGCAAAAATTCCTCGAAACCAATGAGGAGTTCACGTGATCGTGTTCTTGTTCACGTGAGGAACTCTTGATCCTCTCATGAGTTTGATCTAATACTTGACACGATTGTGGCGCAGCAGTTTGTCAATAAAAGAAATGAGCTCTGAAATGGATTACAACAGCGCCACGGCTTGTACGGAAGAACTGTTACACCTAACAAACCTATTGTTCTCATCACTTCATACAGCAAGCCATGAAGTTTTTCGAGAAGTGTGAGTCTATACGGAAGTTTCAAATACATACGTCGAGTTGTTACAGTTGCATGAAGCCATTATGCTAGTGCACACTGGGTTCTGACTCCGAAATTAACCAAGTACAGAACGTTCTTTCAGGGGGCTTAAAAACAAACAAACTTTCAGGGTTGTTGAAGTCGAACTTGAAACTGGACTTTAGTCGAGCAAATTCGAGAATTTTCGCGTGGATTCGAGCTCGGAACTCGACTCGAATTTCGCACAAACTCAAACTCTGTTTTTCACCAAACCCAAAAAATGGAAATATATAACACTCGAGAATTCCCAGTTTTGAACTCGATTAATAACTCTATGTTCAACCTCCTGACATCTGACTTCATACTTCAGAGAATAGTGGAATTTAGTAGAACAAATTGATGTTAAGGACATAATAATTCAATGTTTTGTACACTTTTTCTTCAAATTCATGGGGAACCGCAATACCTGCAGTGGCGGAAGTTTTCTCATCTTTGACCGCCGAAAATACCCGATACATGCTACATTTGATACGCAATTATCGGTCCCTAAGTGTTGTTGGATGGGGATTTATGAGACTGCTTTCACAGACCTATGTGCTCTTGTTTTACGTCATCATCCGAGCAACTCATACTATCGAGTTCCTTTGATTCCGTATTCTGCCTTCCGTACTCTGAAATAGTCAGCAGTTTCGCAAAGACTGAAAAAAACTACAAGTTTGACAATCTTCCTATTCACGGTTAGACTCAACTTTCTTATTCAGTCGGGTGTAAGCTTGGGAGCTTCAATGAAAACTGGCCAAACTAACCCCCCAGTGACATCTTCCACAGAATAGCCTGGAACGTTTTCGCTTTGACTGAGTAGTTTTTTTTGCACATTATTGGACTGTCAATCGACAGCCAGTTCAACTCAAAACTATTACGCGAATACAAATCATGTTCCACCGTACTACTTCAACGGCTTTCAGTGTACAACGCACCTCGGTTTCACACTGTACCTCTCGTTTTGAATCGCTTTTTTTGTAGTTTGAACCTGTCATATTTCAGTCACAACTTGTGCACTGCAGGCAGATCAAACTACAACTAAGATATACTTATACTCATCATTCCAACGCCATAATCCCATAAGAGATTCTGTTCTTGCACATTTATTAATCATCATCAAGGGAGTGCCTCTAATCTCATAGTAGTTTGAATACAATCTTTTTTTTCGCTACTAAAAAGCGAGAAGGAAGATTCGTTTTCAATTTCTGTCTACCATCTTCTCACTGTGGTAGTTTCCTCTGTTCAACGTCTTGAATATTGTGTTATTCTTCCATCCTAAAGTGTCGAGGTTCGAAAAATCAGTGTTCAAGCTCAATATCTCACGTTGTACACATTACATTTCATGAAAGGAGTGACCGAATCTTTATTGTAGTTTGATCTTACACTCCCTACACGCCATGACTTATTTCGACCCAAAAGCAACGAGATCAAACTACAATCGCGATTGGACAACATACACTTGAAATAAGCTTGCTTCCACTCTACACTTTTTCCTCATATATACGTGAGGTGAACTCTCATTCCGTCTTTTCAAGAACAGCATTGTGAAACTATGGCTGCATTGAACGACCGAATGTCGAAAATGTCGAAATAGCAACGTTGTTTGTCTATTCTTAGGTTTCAAAACCTCATTGAACGGCCATTTCGATGGCTAAATTGGTGAAGCTTTTCGTCAAAGTCTTTTTGTCACGTTTGGTTTTTTGTAAATCAACATTATGATTTTTGACCTGAAAAATTATGCAGCAAAGTGAGAGTTTTTGGAGAGGACACGGTCATTAGCAATTATTTCTTAATTGGAAGAGAGTGGAGTGGAGAAAAAGTACGAACGCAGCCAGTCCTATAATCACTCGTTGTCTTTGCTCTCTCTCTTTCTTTCTCTTTCTCTCTCTCTCTCTCTCTCTGCCCCCCTCTCGTTGTATGTGTCTCTCATTGCCTCTCTCTCTATGTTTATTTGTCCAACTTTATCTCTTTATTACTCTCTTTCTCTGCTTCTCCATCTATCAGCTCTCTTTCTTGTCACTGAAGCCATTCTTCGAAGTCTCTCATACATACTACCTTGTATCAATAATTTATGAGCCGACCGCAATATTCAGCTTACCTGATCGAGACTCAAGTTTTTATACCTTATTTAAAATTTGGTTCTCTGACAACATGTTCTCTGCTCTAATCTGCTGTGTTTGTAGTCTGATGCCGATGCTTTTGGGCAGTACCTTTGACTAGCATTGTGATGTGTTTGAAGATCAAACTACAGATTTGTTACACTTATTCACGAGATTGTCTTACACTTCCGATACAAAATGTAGAAAACTGGTTCTACCGAGTTATTACCACTGCTGAATAGCACCTGGATGTGAACCTCTACATACAGCACATCAGTAATGGTGATCTACAGTATGCTCCAACATTTGGATGGGCGCTGACTATGAAGAACACATGGGAATCATGTTTCAGCAGACACGCATGGATTAGACACGAATGTGTTTGATGAGAATTCGAATAAGAATGAAATAAACAGAAAAAGTCTGTAGAAAGGTTATAGATTGATTTTGAAGTCACATAATATAGGCCTCTGCTCTTCTGTAGTTTTTTTTCAGTCTGTTGAAGACGCGGGCAGTAGCTCAAATGATTCATACATCGTGCACAACCTCCTACCTCTTTTGTAGCCCTTAAAGACTACATTAATGATCAGTATAGCGAATGTTAAAGGGGGACAGAAAGGGAAGTTGATTTGAAAGAGCTTGTCAAGAGAAACCGATGAGTACAACTTTTAATTTAAACTATCGAACCTAATTTGCATACGGTTCACATGTTTTATTCGGTTTTAGCGCGCACAACGTTATATTAAGGTACCCCGGGGTACCTAAACTAGCTTTCCTTTCTGCCCCTCTTTAACAAGATACTGCGAGGCATATCTGTTTCCTGAAGGAAAGTAGTGACCGAATCATCACTGTAGTTTGATCTCAGAATACGCCGTAACTCACATTTCGACCGAGAAGCAGCTGTATCAAACTACAACATAGCTGATTGGACAACATATTATACCCTGTGTGTAAACCTATGATCTGTTCACTGAACCCTGATAATGGCCGAGGTGTGGTTGCGTACGGAGTAGCAGCTGATATTTTCGGTGCGACGCGACGGGTGCGTTGAGAGTGAGGTGGCCATCCATCTTGCCGCGACAATTGTTCCCACTATCCCCTCCAAAGTCTCCGATTTCTCTCGCCGCTGCCAATTCATTAAAGGGCTGATAGATATTGTTTGTCAAATTCGTCAATTAGTCCTTTAATGAGTTGAAAGCAACATAGTACTTTGCCACCCATGAAGAGTTTTACTCAGTGGAGAAGTTTTCTCTAGGATCTATCTCTACAGGTAGAGCCAACAATTTTTCGCGTTCTCGCACAACAATCTTTGGGAACTTGTTTTCTCTCTCTCCTCTCTATCTCTCTCGTTCTCTCTGTCTCTGCGTACCCCTCTCCCTCTCCTCACTCTCTACAACACCCCTCCCCCTTGCTAATATTCCCTATCAATGTTCGCTCATAATACTCGAACTCTCTAGAGGGGGAAAAGACATGCGATAATGCGTGAAATATACGGGCTTCTCCTTTTCACTCAGACAAACATTATTTGCATTTAAATGTGTGTCCAACTACGTATTTTTCGTTTTCAGCGAATAATTTAGGCAAAGGAATGTAGAATACTGACTTTCCACATTCAAAATTATATGAGATAATAATCTTACATCTCGAAATCTATGGTTACACCGCTACACGTTCCGAGTGTTGATGTAGTTATCACGTTTTACTCGTTCAGAAATACTAGAAGTAAATTGATCAGTCGCGTAACGTTAGCATTCTAATGAGCCACCGTGCACTTTGTTATTCTCTGAGTTGTGCTGTGTTCAACATGTTTCACGTGACTATGCGATAGACTAATTTGAAATTTATTCTCATGAAACTTCGAAAGGAAAGTCTTCCTAGGAGAACTTTCTCAGTTCTTCTAATCTGTTTCTCCTTTTTAAGTCCTTTAATCCAAAAAGCAGTGCAAGGATCATAATGACATGGGTGAGTGGCGCTTCGAGCACTGATTGACTGATGAGAGATAATAGGTTCACTTACATTTATACTTATTATAATATTACTACTGTAGTATACTCATATTTGCCTCTTGCGGTTTTCCGCTATGTATGGAGTTATTATTGTTTCAAACACGTAAGAGCCAACTAATTAAGCTTTGGTATTCGATCCATTGTTCTTCTCACAATGCGAACTACATTTTTTGCCCGAAAAATCATATTGAAGTTCCAATGTGTACGCTAACGGCTAGTTGGGAAACGTGATGAGTCTACTTTTTGTTTCACGTAGACGTTTTATCATTTTGAACTTATTAAAACATTTCAACTATACTGGGATCTAACCCTTCCTCTCTGCCGTCTCTCCTTTCTTTTTCCGTTCCTACTCTTTCTTTTTCAACATTTCTCTTATCCCTCCCATAATTTCTCCTCAGGGGCCTAGTCTTTAACTCTTCGAAACCTGATTCCTCCTTCTCTACTTCCTGTCCTAATTGAAAAGTCCCGACACATTTCTTCGACGTTCATAGAATCAAATAGATTATTTATTGAACCAATTGATTCTTGTTAAAGTGTAACATATTCAAAATACACCGAAAGAACCAAAAAAACTGAGAAACATGAAAAATTGAGTAGGAGGAAAGTGCAAAAGCGGGCGTTCATAATTATACTGCCACACATTTGTAATAACTCATTTCTTTTACTCTATCACATCACTTTTTATGAAATGTTTACAACATGCAACAGTGAATGTAGGAACGTGAGAAAAACATTTACCATTTCACTCGGTATACTTTTACCATTTCACTCGGTATACTTTTACCATTTCACTCGGTACTAGCACCCTCGCAAATCTACGTAGTAATTTTTTTTCGCTTTTTTGAAAGCAAGCCTATAGTTCGTTTCACCAATCGATGACTTTCTACAGTAATCTGTCGAATATTCATGGGCATTTATCTAACCAACAAACATAATTCCAGATTTATTGTCTTCTATGCTTGTAGTAACCAGTGTGGAAAAGCAAATCGCGAAGTTTGAGCTATTTGAAATACGTACAGAACATTAACAATTTACTTAAAAGTTTAATAATCTTACTGTAGAGGGCTATTGTTGCGTGAAACAGACTATACACGGTGTAGTTTACCATAGCCTGCTGTGTTTGTAGTTTGATCGCATTCCTTTCCGGTCGAGATTCTTAAAACTATGACGTGCATTGAGATCAAACTACACGGAAGATTCGATCACTCTTTGTACTGTTACTATTAATGAGCTCAATTGATAGTGTTATCTGCTCTGCAGGTATCCAAATCAAATTTTGCAAACTTTCAATACATATCCACCATGAATAGTCTAATTATCCCGTAAACATGTGGGGGCTCTGAAGCCTGAACGCTAGTAGATACGCTAGCTCTGAAAATTTATCTAGTAGTTTTCCAAGGTCTTATTTCATATTTCACGCGGCTATATGGTAACCACGCTTGCGGCATTCACGTAACCTGTTACTACTCTGAAAAACCGTTGCAACTTAAAATACCGGACTCGCAAATTTTGCAACTTAAAATACCGGGGTCAGCCAGATGTCGCCTGTACTTTTTGAAATTCATAAGGAGATGCAGGCTAATTCGACACCAGTATTTAAGCCTGCATCTTCTCCGGTATTTTAAGCTGCCAGCGTTTTCACAGTAGATACGACACACTGACGTTTATAAGGCAGCTGTATTCCAGAAACGACAAGCCAACAAATCGTGTTCAGCAATTGCTTAATCAGCAACATGAGGCACTGAATGTTAAAATATTACAAAAGTATTTAGTTTAACTACTTTTATTTTGATAAAAGCTTAATTTATTGAGTTTCTAATATTCAATAAGAAAGAGTGCTGGTGCTGGATACATGTTTTTTTTTCGAGTTTCAAAATAATGCTTGCGTGCCATCATTATATTTCCTTTTCGTCTTGTATAGCTTACATGTAAACAAACCAATCAGCCAGAACGTATAGTGTTCGTCATTTCGACGCAGAGTCTGTATTGTACAGTTTAAATTCATAATGATTGCTTCTCGAAGAAAAAATGGTTTCAACCCTTCGAACTCTGAAAACACTCTGAAAACCGACTCTTTGGCTCCTACTGGAACAGTCCCCGTACATGTGAACTTCAGTATGTAGATCCTCGCACAACACAGCCAAACTTTCGCGTTTTGCCGCGGATATGATTTATCATTTTGAAAGCTGTGTCACAAAATTACAAAAATGAGTGGCTCGTTTTGTAGCTCAATTATCAAATTTATTATTCGAACTACAACCACGACAGGACCATAGAAAATGGTCGTACCTACCTACTTTTCTCGTAGCTACCACTACAAAATTTATTTTGCTGATCGTTGACCATTCGCCACATACTACATACACGGGAATTAGCGCTGGAGCACACTTGCTGTTCCATTAGCCAATGTTTGCCCCATTCCGAATTTTACCCTAAAAGCGGCCGGCCATCTGGTACAATTCACACAACTCCCCATTTTTTGGATGCGAAACACATAACACAACACGTGCCTCGTAATATGATGTTCCCGTTTGGCCACGCCCCCTGCGGCGGTCTTCTCCGATCTATACTAGCTGTAAATTACATGGTCACGTGAAACGTGTGAAAGTTACGTGAAACGTGAACGAACTTCCACCGGTGTGCATCTCATCATTGCGATCGTTGTTTTCTGATCTATCTATCGTGTTCGATGTTTTACGTGACGTTTCCTTCGCTTTTAACCAGCAGTATATTTTTTTTGCTCATACCAAAGTTGCCGGTGATCACTGTTTGTTACATGCGTATTGATTCGAGTCATCTGCCGCATGATTATCTATCGTGGAACTCACGGGAAGTTCACGTGATAACTCCCATGAGAAACTCATGAACAGCTAGGAGCCACGAATGATCTGCAAATACTGTAGCGTGACATGCTCAGATTCATTCGAGAATTTAGTTACTGCTTATGTCTTCATTTAAAACGTAAAAATGCGCGAAAATAAGTCCAGCGCTGCTCATTTTTGCGTAAAGTTCCTCTCACACACATTGGTCTCCGTTATGTGAAAGGAAGTGTTGTACCCTACTGACAATATAAACTGCAACATAAGAACTTCCGGAGAATTTCCCTCGTGTACTCATTTCGTTCTTGAATTATAGTTCACATCACTGCTACGTGGTCTCCTACAGAATGCAACCGAACTCACTCCTGGAGTTGAAATAAAGGTGCAGAATATCATATACATTTCGCTGAAATTCGTATGAAATCTTTATAGGTTAAAAAGTTGTGAGTTTCAGTGTAGGAGTCCACGTGGGAATGAAAACTACTATTGTTTGCACTACAACCACCTAGTTTGAATCACATTTACAAATTAGAAAGAAAATCGATACAAGCAACGTAGCAAACGTGTAATGTTTATGACAACCATGTCTCAGCGAACGTCCATAAAATGAGTTCGCACAGAACATAATTAATGCTACCGTAGCCGAGAGATCTAATGAATAGAATGCCATAGCGACAACAACACTTGTGTGTGCAAATCAGGAACAAATAGAGGTGCTGGTCAATGTTTTCATTCTCATTGGATAAAGCTAATAACTTGTCGATAATTTAAACTCTAGACTGAAGTTTTCTAGTTCCGTGCTTCTTCTACATCTCGCTCTCTTTAAACTTTTTGCACTCCAGTAATCATTCTGAACATTTAGTTTACTAAGTTGTATGTTGTATGCCCTTTATTTTTCTCGTGTTCCATCTGTCCATTATAATCAAGTCATTTTGAATAGAACATCTCGACCCGGTTTTTTGGAGATGCATCACCACCAACTGAGCTCGACTTCCAAGAAGTCATATTCAAGTTTTTCTCACGGGTGTCCGTTGAAGAGCAGTTTTTTTAAGCAAACCAGCGTTTCTTTTTTGAGATTTGCATTCCAGATGGATCTTGAACAGAAGAACTTTGAACTTTTTAGGTTTTCACGTTGTCTGTGATAGTTTCTGGTCAGATCATATCTATTTTCTGCTCATTTTAGTGAACGATTATAAATCTAATATTATTATTTGTGATTATTAATTGATTATAGATAATCTGACATGTTTTTCAACAGAATTTTTCTGCAAATGAGCAAGTGCACTCTTAATTGTCAATAATTTCATTATGGTAATTGCGTTGTTAAATTCATGGCACATTTGACTGAAGCTTTTTCGCTCAATGTTTATACAGGTTTGCAACGAAATTATCGCAATGTACGATTTGAAAAGCTGAAACTTCTCCCTCTTCTTTTTCAAGGCCTCTCACTAGTAATTGATTCAAGTTGAGGGAGAGAGACCGAAAAAACGTGTTGCACCTTTTTGAGAAAAGTAGAAAATTTTGTTCAATCGTTCAGAATCGATATCATCAGCATTGAAAAATTAAAATTACCAATGAAACATCATCTGAGTACTGTAGAACTTATATTATAGGTTTTTGTGAAGTCGTTTGAAGTTGAACATCGAAGTTTGATCCTGTATCTCGCTAGTAGATTCTCTGATTTGCGAGCTCTGGACTAAAAAGTGCTAATTGCAACTCCTGCTGATCCTCTCATATATATTCAACACATTTCATATTCGCAGAGAAGTGTTTCTCTCGTAACCCAACACCCCGCGACGAGTCGCGCCTTCACAATGTAATGATATGTCTAAACTTATGCGGCCGTGTCACACTCTTTATAACACTTTCTCCGGTTTCCTACTAGGATATATTTCGACAACTGGAAAATCACGTAAAACGTGTGAAACTGATCAGAATTCGAAAACCTGCTATGTTTCTGCAGATTAACATACCTCGTGCATTTCTTGTTTCTTATACTTTAACATTATAGTAGAAATAGTAGTTTACATCTAAATTGTTGCGCTAGGAAACTCACACACTTGCTGTTCATCAGTTAGTCTAACTGGACACTGTAGGACTCAACGTAGGAATGACACGTACTATCGTCTCTCAATCAAACTGAAGTTCCGGATTGCCATGATGTTTTCTACAAACGCAGCTCCACCTACAATATATAAGGAACTGCCATTGGTTCTTTTATCATTAGTTGCGTGTGCACGTCAGCAAATTGGCAGCCTCTCTACATTTGTTTGTCTCTGTTTCTCTGATTCTCTCTCAGACGCAGTCTCTCGGTATCAATCAGAGCCGCGCCGTGAGCTGCCCTCTCACTTCCCCTTCAAATTATGAAACCTCCATTCAGTTCGCCCCTTCTTTCTGTCCCCCCCCCCTCTATTCCATAGACGTAATATGGCAATCAGTAAACCTAACCGCCGTGTAAACCTAACCGCCGTGTAAACCTAACCGCCGTTAGGGTGTTCTAGACTGTTCTCTGTAGTTCGACTTTTTAGTCTTCAAAACAAATTTTAGTTTTCGTTTCGTTAATTTTTGAAATCGAATTTTCATTTTTTTTCATATTTCAAGCTTTCCAGAACTATTGTTAGTTTCTTTAGATGAATATGTTATCCATTCAATCATTGAAATAATCGGTTATACCGCAGTGGGACTAAGTTGTTTCGATCAGAGTTGCCTCTTTTACAGCATTCTGACTGGTCATAGGAGAAATGGCTACTTCTCCCGAGAGGGACAAATCTCCTATCATTGCAGAAAGCGAAAAGTGAGTGGTTTTGTGACTAAGGTTTGCTTACTACATCATTGCCCTGAATGAAAGATTTGCTGGAAAACGGACACTACTAGATTTTGGAACCGAGCTTTTAATCTTCATTAAGTAGTAGATGATGAATGTGTCCATTGGCTCGTTTACACATAACTGTCACAGGGTGCGGGTCACATCAATTTTATCCAGATAGAACGAAATTGGGTTAACAGAGTGTTCAATGAATGTCACCCGTAGGATCCACTTTTACATTATACTTTACACAATTTTTTTTCCAGTGAGCTGCCTATCAAGTTTATGAACGATGTGATCAATAGGTTCGCCACCGAGTTCAAGACAAAACCAGTTGGCCCAGTCGGTCAGTTTGAAGCTTAGCTTACTATACCACAATCAATTCTTGGCTATTCACTTAATTCTAAAATTGATATTGAGAACGTTACAATTGAGACAGAATGCCGGAAATGAAGAAGGCTTGACGGAGCAAGATGCCTATAAATGTAGATAGAGTTAATTTTTTCAGACTTCAGTGTTTCAACTTTTCGTTGTTTGCCTAGATAAGTTTGATGAGTTCTCAATATCAACGATATTTCTATTCAGGGAACCACATCCTCATCGAAGAATGTTATAAGTCCGTTGTATGGGATAAAGTAGGGGATGTTTTTCTGAACATGGTCATATTTGGCGATGAATCCGATCGAGTACTACTCAGGAAAAGATGCAAGGAATCTGGAATAACAACGGACTTCCCAAGCGCCGTTGTTCCGTAAGTTGCATCGTTTATTCATGAATTAAACCTCGTAGATAGTCGAAGTTAGGCATTATTGAGATACTATCGTAAACCAATAATCTTCACATGTTGTTCTATTTTATGATGTGCAGGGAAGGTCGGCTTAACCAGCTTTTTGTGCTGACTTCTATATCGCACTAGTTTGCTATATGCTGTTGGTCAATTGCACAGTCACGTGAAATATCTTAAACACAGCAGAACTTAAAAACGTGCGATGAAAAATTGCACGATGCCTTATTAGAATGCTAGCTTCACGAGACTATTCAATCGACAAAACAATTTTTATCATGTTTTTCTCAACGTATCCTTAGTTAGTGTTTTAGCGACGTCACGAATGAACCCTGTCACGCTGGTTCTTTCGAAAGCTTGTGTGTCATTTCATCGCGCCTGATCAAGTCGTTTTTACGGTTGACAATCGATTCGCATAGGACAACAATAGACGATATAATTTATTCTGAAGATTACGGATGCTCGACGGACGTAATGCCTCTCGACTGGGTAGTCGGGTTTCCGAAGGTAAACTTTTCTCTCATTTCAGATATGTTCATCACTATGCTTTAGTTATAGTCTGTTCATCAAATCAATTGAGATTATGAAGTTTTATGTTTAAAAGGTTTACATTGCCCTGCTTATTACGGTATATCGTGCTGATACTTGTGATACTATTTGCGATTCATATTCTACTTTCAAAAAGGATTGACGAACCAAATCAATTTATGAAAACTCTATAAAAAATAAATACTGGCACGAAAAATAACTTTGATTTCAGGTGGTGGAAACCATGAGTTGTCAATCCAACTCATGTGCAGTTCTTGAGTCCAGATGTACCAGCGCGGCAGTTCTATTAGAATTGGTGGTAAACCGCACTGATCTAATGTGAGCAAAATCAACTTTTCACTCATAATTGTACCTGAGATTCCACTCATTCCGACAGTCATACTGACGTGCGACCGGCTATCTTTAAAAGTTTTTGGGGAATTATAGTGTCATATTCTCCTGGTTACAGTGATTTGTGCTCGCACTAGTGACTCAAAATATTTGACTTTGAATTTGCACTCAACGTAACATGTTTGCGTGCAAGACGTGTGATAGTATGTACGTTTTTCAATGATACAATTCAATTCGTTTTAGCCCTGACTATTTCAGCCAGTCATTAGGTCTTATGGGAAACGTTATGCCTACTTTTCCCCCTGACTTCGATACGAAAGGATCAGTTCTATTTGTGGTTCAAGCAAATGAGTTTGACGAGAATTTGTTCACTGATGGCCTTGCTCCATGGACTCGGGAAGCCAGTATGTTTTTTCTTTCGTTTGTTTGTTCATTGATGGGACTAGCGAACACCGCTTATCTGTAACTATTTCTATGAGTGTTCCGTGAAGAGATTGTTTGGTCGCCAGGTAGATTATGAACACAACGTAAACAACGTAACCATGCAAGAACAAACTAGAGAATTCTTTTTGATCGTGAATAGGTCCTCTCCCTTCCTGACAGTCTTTTGCTGTCATTCGCTAGACAGCAAAATCGATGATTTGTTGACATGTACTTTACGCTGTTTTATTACTCTCGAGAGTGGAAGGCATATTGTAAACTCATCATTCAACAGAGAAAGCTGATCCGGACACTCACACGCCGGCTGAACCTGCAATAAAACCGAAGCTGGATGTGAAAAAGGTCATCGCTACTGACTATGGGTACTCTATAGCACGGAAAGACGATGTTGCCGACACAGAAGTGGAGTTTTGTGTTATGAGGGGCACTTTGCCGCGCGATGAACGACTACAGAAACGGGTGAGTACATAACGTAACCAAAACATGTTTTGTTTTTGCAAAAACCACCTGTGGTTCGCATGTATGGGTAATGAAGTTTGTTTAATGATGATAATAACAGCTTCATTAGTTAATGAATTAAAAACTTGTATGTCGGTTTTCTGTATAATTCTTGAAGATGTCTAGGAATTATTCTTTCGATTAACTTTCATCTTTTAGTTTCACATTTTCACTAGTTCATACTGACTCTTGTTGTTCAGATCGCCTATCTGCGGGAAACAAAGTGCGTTGCTGGGACCAAGAACCATCGCATGAAGTCCGCCCTTCTTATTATGTACGATTTCATGGAACCTGGAGAGAAAATAGGATGGATTTCTCATGGGAATAGTGAAACGTGAGTTATTCTCAGAAACAAGTAGTTCATTGCAAACGAGTTGGGAAATTTCTGGGTAAAATCTTATCATATGACACTTGACGCATCTTGTACGAGCGTTGATTGTCACTAGGGATTGTCACTATCATCCGCACTACATGTCTGCGTCATTTTCAGAGTAAAACCCTGGTACCGTTCTCACCCGCGAATGATCCGACAACTCAAGTCCGAACTCTCTACAGCGCCACCGCGAGTTGCTCGAGTGAACGTGCAGAAGAACTACACTATTCCGATATCAAAAGACAAGGTGCGACGCAGTTAGTATCAGCTTGTTTGAAACGTGAATTATTATATGTTGTTATGTTTTTCAGTTTTTGATCTGAAAAAAAGCGTTGCGTGGAATCATCAATCTCGGTCAATACTGTCTCAGATCGGGCTTTTAGGATAGAACTCACCATCATTCCACTTTCAATAGGTACCAGATTGTTGAGAAACATGAAATCGTGCAACAACCGTTCATGTTTTCTTCGAGAATTCAGTTTGTTCTGACTTTCAAAATTGTTACAGTTACAATACGCTGCAAGAGGAGTGAAACGGAAAAAAGCGCCAACTGGGCCAGTTGCGGCTACCGATTATGAGGGACTTCTAATGAGTATTGACTCCGCTGGCATGAAAGGTTTCCGAGAGGAGTACCACGGTGAGCTCTTATTATAAATGGTATTTCAGTCCCGTGTACTTTGAAGAAACTTCCGTGGCTAAAAAGGTGCAGTAGTTTTCAAACGCACAAAGTGCTCGACTTTTATTGTGTACTCTGAATGAAATTTTGCAGCGTTACTTGAATGAAAGTAGTGTGATATCGTTGAGTTGCCGCCAAGACAAAGGAATCTGCTTGTCATTTCGTATCGATAGTTATTAGATTTAATCTAATAGGGTATTTAGGTCTTCAGTTTTCGTGTCGACTCTATGTCTGTTGGGGAGTTACAAGTTTATCATAGTTTTAGATGATCCGTTCGGAGACTGTGATAGTACGCGGTCTCGAGTACTGGCATACAATCCTGTCTTGCTTGAATCGTTCGGTCAAACGTGTCCCACCACTAGTCGCCTTGAGAAGGATTGGGAGATTGTAGAAGAGCTCAAGGGTCTTTCTGACAAGGAGCTGATGAGTCGGTTAGGTGAGGAATTGGTATTGGCGTTTTTCTACTGATATTCTTCGTGTTCTCGCGAACTCGCTTAGGGATTGTTTGGTTCGCAGAGTTATTCTCTGTACATTCTCAGTTCCTAGTTGTTAATAAATAGTTGTTGTAGTGAGGCCAATTACACATGCAACCGGGTTGCATGCAACCAAAATGCAACCAGGTTGCATGTTTAAAGACAGTTTGGTTGCTTTCCAAATGCAACCGGGTTGCTTTCGGTTGCTTTCAAAATGCAACCAAAAGCAACCAAATTGCATTAAAAACCGGAAAATATTTAAAAATTGAGTGTTTGGTTGCATTTGAAAAGCAACCAAAAGCAACCCGGTTGCATTTGGAGAGCAACCAAAAGCAAGTAGGTTGCATTTGGAAAGCAACCAAATTTTGTTTACACATGCAACCCGGTTGCATTTTGGTTGCATGCAACCTGGTTGCATGTGTAAACCGCCTTGTAGGGCCGTAGTGAGTATTTTTCAGGGAAGGAGATGGAAAATCACAAAGTTCGTGGTGGAAAAGCAGCGACGGACACTACGTTCACTATGGGTGACATGTTTGTTACCCCAGTGATGTATTCAGAAATCAGACTGAGGTTCGTCTTAGCTCAATTGATGTAATTTGTTATTGGCAGTCACTCAGTAACCTTTATCCGTTTCGTTGTCACGCACCCGTAAATGCGAATCTTTCACGAAAAACGGCCTGGTTTGCAATCAATATCCGTAACAATTCATGAATTTCCATCAGAAGGAGGCCAATTATCACAATATTAGCAAAAAAGTAGCCCATTCGTATTTCCGGCGAACAGTTTTTATTTTAGAGACGCGAAATCTGGAGCCGTACCAACTTTGCCTTTTGCGTTCATGTTTCATCATACTAAGAGAAGCGAAGACTATAAGTGGCTGGCCGACAAAGTGTCGGACTTGATTCAACACGTTTCTCACAATCGGTCGGTTCGGTCTCTTCTCACCGATGCGGACAGAGCGTTCGATAATATGAAGCAGGTGAGTTCTCTATTAGAGCAGTTAACTGATCCTATATTTTTTGTAATCAATCAGTTACTGTGCGTTCCTCACAAGTTACAGCATTTTTTGCTAGTTTTCCCTCCAATTCTGTTGAACTTACCGTTTTCAACGTTTTTTATGCAGTTTTCAATGCAATTGTTCACAGGCGATCGCGTTTCGCAAAGCGGAACGTGTACTATGCAGTTTACACTTGGAGGGAAATGCCGGAGAGCTCTCTCCTGATGAAAGAGCGGGATTATTCCGGGATCTGTTCGGCAACACTGAAGTGGATAGTGAAGGTAATTTCTTGATCTTTCATTCATTTGTTTTCATTTCATTGTTTTATTACTGTCCCTATCTCCACTCTCGGAGGCTTTTATTTCAGGGTTACATCGGCGCGGCGGCTTACTGTTCACCTTGCACAAAGACCGATTTCTGAGAGATTTGGCACGTTATGCCAACACTCGTTGGACTGACAGGCAGAAAGACTGGTGAGCTGTATTTACAACCCGATGAATTTTGTATTGGTAGCATGAGCGTAGATTGGTACCGTTCTCGCTTCCTTCTCCCAGACCTAATCAAAGACAAAGTAGATTCGCATGAGTTGATCGGCTACTACCACCTAACCCCTCGAAAAATACGTCTTTACCGATGAACACTAATTGTTCTTCCAAATTTCTTGAAAATTTTAAGAACCAGCCTCATTCAATATTTTTATTGCCTATGCAGGCCATTTACGACCTCCTGCCCCAAATTTGCACAGTGTGAATACAAACACCAGTAAGGTCCGACTGAGCGACAAAGAGTAGTCAGTTTTTCAGCTTCAAACACGTGAAAATTGATGATTTCGCACCAAAATCAGAGAAATTTTACCGTCTTCATCAGAAAAGTAGTCCGTTTTTCGAATTTTTCTGACTATTCGGACAACTTTACTGGTATATGTGTCAATACTTACTAACGTGGTTTTATTATAGATTTGAGTTCTTCAGGATAAGTGGTCGTGAAGAATCTCTGTGGGATCATTATTCACTGTATGCTGTTCTACGGGCTGGTTACGACCCGGCCAAGCGTGTTACGACAAATGGTATGGAGTGTCTCAATAAGAACATCAAGAGCGGACGACGAAAGGAGTGCATGAACGAAGTTGTGGCTAACCTAGGAGTCTATATGACAGGTATGTTTCAATATTGTTTTCAAATCGACCAGCTTATTCGAGTTAATGTGACAAGAGCTAAACATCGATTCGTTGGAAATTGTTGGTTATGAAAATGAAGGAAATAGTGAAAATCTCCATGTTTTGCTGTTTATGAACCTTGGCATGTTGTAGTATAATATTGGTAAAGGCAATCGTTCTTGTAACCATGTTCGCTCAGTGTGATACAACTGAAATAGTGCATAATTAAAAGTTGCACATTCACTCATGTTTTTAGGCATATTGGATGAGATTCGGCGTGCTTTGGTGAATGAAGGAGAATGGCGTTGCGCTGGGAAAAATCCCATGAACTTCTACGAATACGACCAGATGACTCACGATGAGAGAATGCAGCACGCTAGATTGTACGGATTCGACCGTCTTGTCAGCTGCATTCCTCTCTTTGCCAGGGGTTTTCCAGAAGAGTTATTGAGAGGTGAGCATGGGGTTTGGGAACTGATTAGACAACGTAGGAGTATGATATTTAGCTGGTATATATATATATATATATATATATAATATATATATATATATATATATATATATATATATATATATATATATATATATATATATATATATATATATATATATATATATATGGGCTTAATGGTTATTTAACTTATATTATCACGGTTTTTCAGGGGTAGCTGGCTCGCGCATGAGTCATTATGCTCTGAAGACAAGAGAGAGCCGGGTGTTAATTTCCTCTGAACATGAGTGGGTCGTTCGAGAAGTGGAGAAAAACGACGAGGAAAACAAAGTTATAATGTCAGTTTTTCACGAGTAAATTTAATATGATTATTTCACGAATTCAATCGGTTCTCAGTGTTAGTTTGGTCAGATTTTGGTGTTTCTTCGCTGACTTTTTTCACTGTGTGGTTTTGTGACGTGCTATTTTTGCTATTTCGCTTAATTGCTATTTTTCAGTTCGCGAGTGACGGAAGTTGATCAGTTGCTTCACTGTGAAAGGTGCTCTAAGAATGGAAAGAACCAAGCCGAGAAATTTCAATGGTGTTATCACAAGTGAGTAATCAGAGCATTTATATTATTTTTGACAAACAGCTTTTTTTGAGACACGGAGATCTGAAGGTGACTTGAGTTGGATGATCTGTTTTAAACCGGGCAATAAGCAATTGAATGATAATTTATGAATATTTATTCACTAAATTTGTGTTTTTACTGAGAGGTTTTTTTGCTGATTTCCAGGATGGCGGTCGCTCTACGGTTGGACCACTTTGATCTTCTCGTCGATGTTTTTCTACGGTACCGTGATGGAGAGACATCAAATAGTCGTTTGCGGAGAACCAGAAATCCAGTGGCCGGTAAAAAGCCATTCCACAGAAGAAAAGGGAAAAATAGCTCTGCCATACCTACTAGGAAGGCGTACAAGACTCTGCGAAGGTGCGTTTTTGCTCAATTGTCGTGATTTTCTGACAGAACCTAGAACTCCAGTCGTTTGCAGCCAGCTGCCAGTCGTTTGCAGCCAGCTGTCAGTTATTGAATTTTCCAGGTCTCTATGTTTGTCTGAAGACGATGAGCAGTCATTTTCCAGAGATGCGGAGAAGTCAGCGTCAGCAAGCAGGTGAATGTCATGCAATGAATGCATTGAGCATTTAAACAAAAGTTATTCATGTTACGAGTATTATTTTTGTGCAAAAGTTATTCGTTTAATTATTGTGCTTGTTTAGGCGCAGAAGTTATTCATTCAATGATGCCACAGGACGACTAAGAGATGAAGATGAACCAGAGAATACGTTCGGGGATCGCCCAAACTGGTCAGTTTTTTTTTTCGATTTTTTGTTACTTTTACTCTAAATAAATGCAAAATGTTTATGTTAATTTCACGCTCTGTGTCTCTTTAAGGGACCACGGTATATCGCCGCTATCATTCTCACCACAGCACCATGAGAAAGACGTGACGAGCGATGAATTTGATGTGAACGACAGCAGTACAGCCGAAGTCGAAGTAGTTTCACACGTCTCTCCTCAATTGCAACATCGTTCGAGGTGAGAACTAGTGTTGTTGTGGATTTTTGCCTTCAGTCTCGAATATTTAGTTTCACCTTGAACCTGACACGAATTCCTCTCACGAATCCTTGTCCTGTAACCTAGACTTCCTTCGAAGTATAACCCTAACACACAATTTAACTACTTTACACACATTTTTTGCAGTTTGGATGATACTCTGAGTAGCCTCTCTTCGATCGTGCCACCGGTCGATCATTCCATCACTTCGAGGTCAGAATCTTTGTCATGTTTAAATGTTTTTTCACCCGGTTCGGTGACGAGGTACATTAATTAACGTACACAGTTTTGTGCGTAATACTGTTTTTAGTATTCTTAGTGTCACTTTGACGGTCCATGAATATAGGATGAGAGGTAATTCTTAGCGTATTCCAGTTCCATGAACAGCTCCTCGTATGCTCCGTATAATGTTTACACCGATTGTGATTCTATTACCCGGCATAACCTCCGAGGGTATTATGACGAAGATGGATGGGTTTATCCACGTCGTCTCTGCAGAAGCCCTTCGGAACAAGCATCCTGGCGGGTTATATCTCTTTTCGTTTACTTCGTTGATGAAATAGCGGAGAAATGTTAAAAATTCATATTCGATTCGCCCGGGACTTCTCAATTCACCGTATGCCGTTCGAAAGCATTTGGTCGTGATTTTGATTTAGCTTTTAATGTTCGCCAACTATATATTTCAAATAGATATGTGATCAATCTTATTTCGCGCTTTTCTAATGTATTTTATTGATTAGGAGTATGACGCCCCTGAATTTCGATTCCTCGCGTCTTTCGAACAACGATCAAATGGATGTTGTAGATGCATCTTTGTCGGAGCCGGTTATTACAGAAAGGTGAGTTTGATCTTCAACGCCTCATACCACCTTCGTACCTAAGCAAACTAGCTTGAATAGCGGTTTAAAATGTAAGTAACGAACGAGCTTTTCCGTTGAGTCCTTTTGTATGTTACAGCAAGTCTGGAGCATCCACTGACAGTGAAGTCAAGCACCATCATCTCAACGAACGACCTCTGGGAGACATGACCAACTCTCGCTCTTGTAAAAGGTGATCCCAGATAAATTTATTCGAGGTGTCAATTAAGGTGCCCGTCTATTGACACACTAACAATAGGATTTCTCAGAATATCTAATGATACATAATGTTCACAATATCCAAAATTTCCGCTTGTCTCATACCTCCTTCGTTTATACTTGAGCAAACTAGCTTGAATATGGTGGAAAGTAAGTAACGAAGGAAGTTTCTTCTTTCTGTTCAAGTTACAGAGAGCCTCTATGGCCACAATTACTTGTCACATTTCCTTTCATGTCGTTGTGTGAATATCCAGTGGAGATTGCCTATAGTATGTCATAATGTTCAGGAATTCCGAGGATATTCAAGAATATGTTGTGCGGAAACAGAGCAATCGGTTCGGTCGAGCCACAGAATTCGCCCAGTGAGTGACGTTCGAGGCATAAGTGTTGTTGTTCCGAAATACGTATGACTTCGATGTGAAAATGAGTTTTGTTCCAAGAATTAATGGGTTTTCATAAGCCGGATTGATCAGTTCACACTTAAAACAATTGTTTTCTATTTACAGACCGATCGATTTCAAGAAAGGACATTTCACTATGTGGCAACAAACAGTTGGATTGCGGAATGTTTCCCTCAGAGCAGTTATGATCGAGGCTCTCGGCAATTTGAGGCCAGCCTCGACTGCTGCTTGGATGTTGAACTGGACGAAAGGTGCGACTTAATAATTAATTATCCCTAAAGCTTCGACGAGAAACTCGACGATCTTCATGCCTGGTAAAATGCGATCTCGTGTATAAATGATGTCCCAAAATTTATCACCATTTTCAGCAACGTCTCTAATTAAGTGAGTACTTCGAATTTACGTCTAATGGCGACTGTAATATCGTATTTCAGAATATGTGAATCCGAGATGCGAAGGTTGTCAACTATCTATTTGTGATAGTGGGAGGCGTCATGGCCCAGACAATATACTCATCTGTGATGAGAATGGCAGGTATGTTCCATATCCAATAGGATTCCCCCCTCTTTTGAAAAATGAAAAAAAGTCAAATTTCAACAAAAAAAAACTGAAAATAATGAGCGAAGTTTTGTTTGGTCGCTAAAAGGATGCGTTTTTCCACCCGTTTTGGACCAAAAACGACCCCTCCTTAACTTTTGCGGTTTGTAAAGCCATATCTGCTACCACTGAACGAGTATTTTTATGATATAATACGTCGAATCTTTCATTATAAACTCCACTTTACCAAAATTAAATCACAAAATAAATGATTTCAGCCTGTACCACTCGCGTCTCATGTGCATTGCGGGAACTGGGTTCCATCCTAGCACGCTGAATTGTGAAAATGTCACCCACAAACTAGCCGGAATCTACAAAGAGTGGCTAAGATACGTTCTGCTTTTGGAGATTTAAACCGCATGTATCTCCGTTGTTTCTGGTTGTTGATTTTGTTTCTAGAATTTTGTTGTTTTCGTTAATAAAGTTGTTGTCTGTTATTGAAGGCTTGATAACTTGAATAAGGGAAACATTTAATAAATCAAAAGACACTGCTATGCAAATATGTTTATCACAAGAGAATGGACGATGAAACAGTTATAACAGACCGGTTATGCAGCTGGTTCTTCTATATTAGGAAGACGACCGACGAAACCTGAACGGAACAAATTATTTCACTCGAAAACACTGAGCTAGGTTTTGGTTTATCAAACAGCATCATGCTACAGATTTATTTAATTTTTCCTGAATGAATATTTTACTTCCGATCTCGAAAGTCGATCGCGCAGAGTTCTGCTTTCTAAAACAGCTTTCTCCCAGCGCTACCAGAAAAATAAATGGATAAATATTGGCTTGATAACTGAACTCATCACGCAAGGGTTTGCTTTACACAATGCTGTATTAATTCACGCTTGTAGTCCATTACGGAAGACCTTCAAGCGTCCAGAAATTCAACACGCAAGGGTTCGCTTTGTAAAACAGGTTTTTCACAGAGTACTCAGAAACACCTATTAATTTCAATACATAAGCTCTCATTTACAGAGAAAAACATTCAATTACCTCCCATTTTGCCCAGGGAGCCATTGAAGCTAAATAACTCAGAAATTTAACACGCAAGGGTTCGCTTTGTAAAACAGATTTTTTACAGAGTAATCAAAAAAACCCTTTTAATTTCAATACATTAGCTCTCATTTACAGAGAAAAACATTCAATTTCCTCCCATTTTGCCCAGGGAGCCAGACTCAACACAAAACGTCAGGATAATCACTTTCGGCCCATGTGGGATTAATCTCATTTACATTTAATGAAAACAATGAAAGCCTGACCTATGTATTGATTCGGCTCAGAATTATCCTTTCAACTTCTGATGACATCAACGCTGGATTACAATACGAAGACAATGTGGCCTGAAATCAACGAGATATAATATCGCGCAGAGTTCTGCTTTCTAAAACAGCTTTCTCCCAGCGCTACCAGAAAAATAAATGAATAAATATTGGCTTGATAACTAAACTCATCACGCAAGGGTTTGCTTTACACAATGCTGTATTAATTCACGCGTGTAGTCATTACGGAAGACCCTCAAGCGTTCCTACTTCCCTCCAAGGAAAATGATTGAAGGTATGTGAAGCCAGACAAATAAAACAAGCAAGACTAAGGATTCTAGGTTGTAGGAGAATTGTTTTCACCTTCATGAACCAATTCAATACTGACCTCTGACATAGGATGAGTTGGGTTGAGTTCAGTCATATCATCTAGCTAATGCTGATGATCACTCCATTTGTCCTGAAAAGTAGATAAATGTTCAACTTCGTTGTCGTATAATTGAAGTAGTCGCCTCCGAAATTAACAAGAAAAAATACATTGAAGCTAAATAACTTAGAAATTCAACACGCAAGGGTTCGCTTTGTAAAACAGGTTTTTTACAGAGTAATCAGAAAACCCTTTTAATTTCAATACATTAGCTCGCATTTACAGAGAAAAACATTCAATTTTCTCCCATTTTGCCCAGGGAGCCAGACTCGACACAAAACGCAGGATAATCACTTTCGGCCCATGTGGAATTATTCTCATTTAAATTTAATGAAAACAATGAAAGCCTGACCTATGTATTGATTCGGCTCAGAATTATCCTACCAACTTCTGATGACATCAACGCTGGATTACAATACGAAGACAATGTGGCCTGAAATCAACGAGATATAATATGTTCCACTCTTTTTGTTATACAAAAACGCATAACAGGTAGAAGCAAAAAATTCCAGTTGAAAAATCAAGGTTCTGCGTTTTAACCTTTTTCTCGAAGCCATTAAATGATGGCCGAAATGAAATGTGTGTAGAAGAGTATTGTATTTAGCTGAAAAAATATAAAAAAAACGAGGCTACAATGGTAATCTGTCGTGATATCTGTTTACCAAGACAGCTAAGCTAGTACAAACTAACACGTAGCTGATACAAACTATTCCAAACTAATATGAAGTATTCTCCTAGATATTCAATCATGAAATTGTAAAATCGAAATTGTAAAATCGTAATAAAATCGTAATATCTATCTAAGAAGCGAAGCTATTGAAATAAAATATTTGTTTCGAAGTCAAATTGATTGAGTACAACATCTAAAAGGATATGTAACATTCTAGATAAGTCTACAAGGCCTGAATTGTGCGCGGACCCAGCTACTCGCAGGAAAATGAAACAAAACGAAGCAATTTAACTCGACACTAAAAAAAATAATTGAAAAACGTGAAAAATTTGTTGTGGTACCGGTTTGGCAAAATGCCGAAATTCAAAACTCCCGCGCTGAAAGCCTGCGCATCAACTTGTTTATCATGATGATACGCTGCAGAATGTGATAAAGGCAGTAAGCCAGTTTTTAGGGGAGGTTTATCTGATGGAATTTTTTATTGTTTTTGGAAGCTTATTTGCATGAAATTATGCGTTATTATGAGAATTTAATTGTTTCTACGTGCTTGTATTTCTTATCAAGTTCTCATTAAGTTTCATGGATGATCTTGTATTTAGAGTCAAACAATGTCAAAAAGCTGTTTTTTGAGCTTAACAACTGATTTGATCGAAATGTTCCCTTTGTTCTCCACTTCTCAAGTCGCTTTCTGAAATTAGGCTTAGTTGTAAGAGCAGTCGATAGTCATTCTCTGTGATTGTGCGAAAGATGCTCGACCAGTCTTATTCGTTTAGAAGCTCCTCTGATTGTTTTCCATTCTCAAATGTAGATCTCAACGAAAAATAGTGTTCGCTTTCATTCTATTTTTCTCTAAAGCTCACATTTATTCACAGATCTGTTTGTCCTGTTGTTTATATTGTTTATAATGAAATTGTTATTAAATTCATCGTTCCAGAGCTACTGTCTTCGACTGGTTCTCCGTCTGGTCTGGTTTCTCTCATGCTGATTCTACGGTTCATGGGCACGCGCTTGGACATGCCGACGTTCGGGATGCTCGTGTTTTGGATAAAGTTTACCTTGTTTAACTGAATTTGGTATGTTTTACTGGTTAAGTAGATGTAAAATTAGTTCAGGAGACTAGCTTTTTTTGACTCGTGCCATAGTAACTAGTTTGATCGCATCCGACCAAACAACAACCGTTTTTTTGGGGTTTTCATCTGGTTGCATTTGTAGATCCCATAGAAGAAACAATTTAATTCTTCAATGTAGTTTTACTCATGATTATTCCTTCTGGGATTCTCAAATGTAAACCGGTCTGTTATTTGAAAGCTCTGCAAACTTCATTTGTAGTGTTTTTTGGTCGTTTGCAACCTGATTTTGTTCATTTGTGCAAACATCTTAGATAATTTTTGTCAAGCCTAGTACCCGTTATCACCAATGAATGTGGATGCGCCATAGAAGAGCTATTTCATGTGTTTGTTATATTTCGTCAGTTGTGTAAGTTGTATGTATCCCTTACATCACATTATAATTTAGCGGAGTAGACTAAATTAATATCATCTGTTAAGATTCAAATAGTGCCTGTTAGAACCAGTGGTACTTTTTTATAAGAACCACGGTCAGATTCATGTTGCTTTCTTTCTTTCACTGTATTTTATAATAGTTCTTACGTTTTTTGTTTATGATGTTCGATTCTAACTTGAATGAAACCATTGGTATAGTCAAATGTTGGTCCAAAGTACATCTGTTGAGTTTCTAGATGTGGAGTTTGATACTCGTGAAAAATGGTTGTTTTTTGAAGTTATATGTGGCTTTGAGAAATGACGTTGTCATTGTGATTGAAATGGATTTTAAATAGTGTGTTATTATCACTCAGATTGTTGTTTTACATGGTGGAACGCTCGAGTTCAATATTGTTTTGCAAGCAGTCAGTCATCCTGAATGGACTTATCTGGAGATATTATTTAAGTTGAGAGAAACTGCACCTGTACTGACATTGAAATAGAATAGTTTTTTTAACAGTGGCCAACGCTACCACCACTAAATTCCGCACTGACATCGCTAAGTTACGATTTTTTGGCATTTTCTAAACAACTGAGACATGACGACCATTTCTTGCTCGAAATATATAAAATTGTATTCGAACAACTTTCCACACTTCTTTTGTCCAAAACCTTATCGATAGACTATAAGAAGACCCAAATGAAACGTTCTCTACAGCAACCACCAACGGCGGTTAGGTTTACACAGCGGTTAGGTTTACACGGCGGTTAGGTTTACTGATTGCCATAGATTTATCCTAAAAATTAAAACGCAAAGACGCAAATTTTCACGGTGATCATTACAAAATGCGCACCGTAAGTTTTAAAACCTACAGTACATTTTATGCACTCGCGCTGCAAGACTCATTTTTCGATTTAATTTCTCTGTTTTCACCTTAGTTACATTCTTTACGCTTATTAGCTGCTCTTACATGAATTGGATCAACACCTTATCATGTTTCAACAGTTCGAACAAGGATTTATGACCCTGTGGTATAGTATAGTCCTCGAAATTTCCCGAACGCTTCTAAATATTTATCAAAACGTCACTATAAAATTCAACTGTGAACTTCAGTAGTTCGCGAGAGTGTGAAATGGAACCAGAGTCTCCGTCATTTCTCTCATCATTATTGCCCTAGTTATCCCTTTGCAAGCCGAAAGTTTCGCCGCAAGTAGTTCCTGCTCTTCTGAGCCACTTCATTTTCAGTTATAATAAAGTCCGACAGTTCAAGTGCACTTATCGATGTATTCAAGATGTATTCATATTCTTCAACTGATGAAGTAAGTTTTTCTTCTTCCAGCCTAGCTAGGATATGCTGCATAATCTTTTTGATCATATTTTCGAAGAGGTTTTTCCATACACATCCACCGCCTTCACCTGGGATGACCAACTTGATAGCGCTGAGCTAATTTCCACATTTTGTCTCATTCACAATACCTCCGTCCCGGTAATTTGCAAAACTTGGCCACGCGTGGGCGTGTGTGGCCCGTTTGGGAGATGGACGACCGAAAAAGTAAATCGAGTAAGCGTCTTTGGCGCATATGAGGCGACAATTCAATAATACTTTCTACTAATCTTCTCGCCAGTCCACTAACAAAGACGGACAGTCGTGAGCAAAGTTCTCCCAAGACCTGGCGCGGCAAAAATTCCTCGAAACCAATGAGGAGTTCACGTGATCGTGTTCTTGTTCACGTGAGGAACTCTTGATCCTCTCATGAGTTTGATCTAATACTTGACACGATTGTGGCGCAGCAGTTTGTCAATAAAAGAAATGAGCTCTGAAATGGATTACAACAGCGCCACGGCTTGTACGGAAGAACTGTTACACCTAACAAACCTATTGTTCTCATCACTTCATACAGCAAGCCATGAAGTTTTTCGAGAAGTGTGAGTCTATACGGAAGTTTCAAATACATACGTCGAGTTGTTACAGTTGCATGAAGCCATTATGCTAGTGCACACTGGGTTCTGACTCCGAAATTAACCAAGTACAGAACGTTCTTTCAGGGGGCTTAAAAACAAACAAACTTTCAGGGTTGTTGAAGTCGAACTTGAAACTGGACTTTAGTCGAGCAAATTCGAGAATTTTCGCGTGGATTCGAGCTCGGAACTCGACTCGAATTTCGCACAAACTCAAACTCTGTTTTTCACCAAACCCAAAAAATGGAAATATATAACACTCGAGAATTCCCAGTTTTGAACTCGATTAATAACTCTATGTTCAACCTCCTGACATCTGACTTCATACTTCAGAGAATAGTGGAATTTAGTAGAACAAATTGATGTTAAGGACATAATAATTCAATGTTTTGTACACTTTTTCTTCAAATTCATGGGGAACCGCAATACCTGCAGTGGCGGAAGTTTTCTCATCTTTGACCGCCGAAAATACCCGATACATGCTACATTTGATACGCAATTATCGGTCCCTAAGTGTTGTTGGATGGGGATTTATGAGACTGCTTTCACAGACCTATGTGCTCTTGTTTTACGTCATCATCCGAGCAACTCATACTATCGAGTTCCTTTGATTCCGTATTCTGCCTTCCGTACTCTGAAATAGTCAGCAGTTTCGCAAAGACTGAAAAAAACTACAAGTTTGACAATCTTCCTATTCACGGTTAGACTCAACTTTCTTATTCAGTCGGGTGTAAGCTTGGGAGCTTCAATGAAAACTGGCCAAACTAACCCCCCAGTGACATCTTCCACAGAATAGCCTGGAACGTTTTCGCTTTGACTGAGTAGTTTTTTTTGCACATTATTGGACTGTCAATCGACAGCCAGTTCAACTCAAAACTATTACGCGAATACAAATCATGTTCCACCGTACTACTTCAACGGCTTTCAGTGTACAACGCACCTCGGTTTCACACTGTACCTCTCGTTTTGAATCGCTTTTTTTGTAGTTTGAACCTGTCATATTTCAGTCACAACTTGTGCACTGCAGGCAGATCAAACTACAACTAAGATATACTTATACTCATCATTCCAACGCCATAATCCCATAAGAGATTCTGTTCTTGCACATTTATTAATCATCATCAAGGGAGTGCCTCTAATCTCATAGTAGTTTGAATACAATCTTTTTTTTCGCTACTAAAAAGCGAGAAGGAAGATTCGTTTTCAATTTCTGTCTACCATCTTCTCACTGTGGTAGTTTCCTCTGTTCAACGTCTTGAATATTGTGTTATTCTTCCATCCTAAAGTGTCGAGGTTCGAAAAATCAGTGTTCAAGCTCAATATCTCACGTTGTACACATTACATTTCATGAAAGGAGTGACCGAATCTTTATTGTAGTTTGATCTTACACTCCCTACACGCCATGACTTATTTCGACCCAAAAGCAACGAGATCAAACTACAATCGCGATTGGACAACATACACTTGAAATAAGCTTGCTTCCACTCTACACTTTTTCCTCATATATACGTGAGGTGAACTCTCATTCCGTCTTTTCAAGAACAGCATTGTGAAACTATGGCTGCATTGAACGACCGAATGTCGAAAATGTCGAAATAGCAACGTTGTTTGTCTATTCTTAGGTTTCAAAACCTCATTGAACGGCCATTTCGATGGCTAAATTGGTGAAGCTTTTCGTCAAAGTCTTTTTGTCACGTTTGGTTTTTTGTAAATCAACATTATGATTTTTGACCTGAAAAATTATGCAGCAAAGTGAGAGTTTTTGGAGAGGACACGGTCATTAGCAATTATTTCTTAATTGGAAGAGAGTGGAGTGGAGAAAAAGTACGAACGCAGCCAGTCCTATAATCACTCGTTGTCTTTGCTCTCTCTCTTTCTTTCTCTTTCTCTCTCTCTCTCTCTCTCTGCCCCCCTCTCGTTGTATGTGTCTCTCATTGCCTCTCTCTCTATGTTTATTTGTCCAACTTTATCTCTTTATTACTCTCTTTCTCTGCTTCTCCATCTATCAGCTCTCTTTCTTGTCACTGAAGCCATTCTTCGAAGTCTCTCATACATACTACCTTGTATCAATAATTTATGAGCCGACCGCAATATTCAGCTTACCTGATCGAGACTCAAGTTTTTATACCTTATTTAAAATTTGGTTCTCTGACAACATGTTCTCTGCTCTAATCTGCTGTGTTTGTAGTCTGATGCCGATGCTTTTGGGCAGTACCTTTGACTAGCATTGTGATGTGTTTGAAGATCAAACTACAGATTTGTTACACTTATTCACGAGATTGTCTTACACTTCCGATACAAAATGTAGAAAACTGGTTCTACCGAGTTATTACCACTGCTGAATAGCACCTGGATGTGAACCTCTACATACAGCACATCAGTAATGGTGATCTACAGTATGCTCCAACATTTGGATGGGCGCTGACTATGAAGAACACATGGGAATCATGTTTCAGCAGACACGCATGGATTAGACACGAATGTGTTTGATGAGAATTCGAATAAGAATGAAATAAACAGAAAAAGTCTGTAGAAAGGTTATAGATTGATTTTGAAGTCACATAATATAGGCCTCTGCTCTTCTGTAGTTTTTTTTCAGTCTGTTGAAGACGCGGGCAGTAGCTCAAATGATTCATACATCGTGCACAACCTCCTACCTCTTTTGTAGCCCTTAAAGACTACATTAATGATCAGTATAGCGAATGTTAAAGGGGGACAGAAAGGGAAGTTGATTTGAAAGAGCTTGTCAAGAGAAACCGATGAGTACAACTTTTAATTTAAACTATCGAACCTAATTTGCATACGGTTCACATGTTTTATTCGGTTTTAGCGCGCACAACGTTATATTAAGGTACCCCGGGGTACCTAAACTAGCTTTCCTTTCTGCCCCTCTTTAACAAGATACTGCGAGGCATATCTGTTTCCTGAAGGAAAGTAGTGACCGAATCATCACTGTAGTTTGATCTCAGAATACGCCGTAACTCACATTTCGACCGAGAAGCAGCTGTATCAAACTACAACATAGCTGATTGGACAACATATTATACCCTGTGTGTAAACCTATGATCTGTTCACTGAACCCTGATAATGGCCGAGGTGTGGTTGCGTACGGAGTAGCAGCTGATATTTTCGGTGCGACGCGACGGGTGCGTTGAGAGTGAGGTGGCCATCCATCTTGCCGCGACAATTGTTCCCACTATCCCCTCCAAAGTCTCCGATTTCTCTCGCCGCTGCCAATTCATTAAAGGGCTGATAGATATTGTTTGTCAAATTCGTCAATTAGTCCTTTAATGAGTTGAAAGCAACATAGTACTTTGCCACCCATGAAGAGTTTTACTCAGTGGAGAAGTTTTCTCTAGGATCTATCTCTACAGGTAGAGCCAACAATTTTTCGCGTTCTCGCACAACAATCTTTGGGAACTTGTTTTCTCTCTCTCCTCTCTATCTCTCTCGTTCTCTCTGTCTCTGCGTACCCCTCTCCCTCTCCTCACTCTCTACAACACCCCTCCCCCTTGCTAATATTCCCTATCAATGTTCGCTCATAATACTCGAACTCTCTAGAGGGGGAAAAGACATGCGATAATGCGTGAAATATACGGGCTTCTCCTTTTCACTCAGACAAACATTATTTGCATTTAAATGTGTGTCCAACTACGTATTTTTCGTTTTCAGCGAATAATTTAGGCAAAGGAATGTAGAATACTGACTTTCCACATTCAAAATTATATGAGATAATAATCTTACATCTCGAAATCTATGGTTACACCGCTACACGTTCCGAGTGTTGATGTAGTTATCACGTTTTACTCGTTCAGAAATACTAGAAGTAAATTGATCAGTCGCGTAACGTTAGCATTCTAATGAGCCACCGTGCACTTTGTTATTCTCTGAGTTGTGCTGTGTTCAACATGTTTCACGTGACTATGCGATAGACTAATTTGAAATTTATTCTCATGAAACTTCGAAAGGAAAGTCTTCCTAGGAGAACTTTCTCAGTTCTTCTAATCTGTTTCTCCTTTTTAAGTCCTTTAATCCAAAAAGCAGTGCAAGGATCATAATGACATGGGTGAGTGGCGCTTCGAGCACTGATTGACTGATGAGAGATAATAGGTTCACTTACATTTATACTTATTATAATATTACTACTGTAGTATACTCATATTTGCCTCTTGCGGTTTTCCGCTATGTATGGAGTTATTATTGTTTCAAACACGTAAGAGCCAACTAATTAAGCTTTGGTATTCGATCCATTGTTCTTCTCACAATGCGAACTACATTTTTTGCCCGAAAAATCATATTGAAGTTCCAATGTGTACGCTAACGGCTAGTTGGGAAACGTGATGAGTCTACTTTTTGTTTCACGTAGACGTTTTATCATTTTGAACTTATTAAAACATTTCAACTATACTGGGATCTAACCCTTCCTCTCTGCCGTCTCTCCTTTCTTTTTCCGTTCCTACTCTTTCTTTTTCAACATTTCTCTTATCCCTCCCATAATTTCTCCTCAGGGGCCTAGTCTTTAACTCTTCGAAACCTGATTCCTCCTTCTCTACTTCCTGTCCTAATTGAAAAGTCCCGACACATTTCTTCGACGTTCATAGAATCAAATAGATTATTTATTGAACCAATTGATTCTTGTTAAAGTGTAACATATTCAAAATACACCGAAAGAACCAAAAAAACTGAGAAACATGAAAAATTGAGTAGGAGGAAAGTGCAAAAGCGGGCGTTCATAATTATACTGCCACACATTTGTAATAACTCATTTCTTTTACTCTATCACATCACTTTTTATGAAATGTTTACAACATGCAACAGTGAATGTAGGAACGTGAGAAAAACATTTACCATTTCACTCGGTATACTTTTACCATTTCACTCGGTATACTTTTACCATTTCACTCGGTACTAGCACCCTCGCAAATCTACGTAGTAATTTTTTTTCGCTTTTTTGAAAGCAAGCCTATAGTTCGTTTCACCAATCGATGACTTTCTACAGTAATCTGTCGAATATTCATGGGCATTTATCTAACCAACAAACATAATTCCAGATTTATTGTCTTCTATGCTTGTAGTAACCAGTGTGGAAAAGCAAATCGCGAAGTTTGAGCTATTTGAAATACGTACAGAACATTAACAATTTACTTAAAAGTTTAATAATCTTACTGTAGAGGGCTATTGTTGCGTGAAACAGACTATACACGGTGTAGTTTACCATAGCCTGCTGTGTTTGTAGTTTGATCGCATTCCTTTCCGGTCGAGATTCTTAAAACTATGACGTGCATTGAGATCAAACTACACGGAAGATTCGATCACTCTTTGTACTGTTACTATTAATGAGCTCAATTGATAGTGTTATCTGCTCTGCAGGTATCCAAATCAAATTTTGCAAACTTTCAATACATATCCACCATGAATAGTCTAATTATCCCGTAAACATGTGGGGGCTCTGAAGCCTGAACGCTAGTAGATACGCTAGCTCTGAAAATTTATCTAGTAGTTTTCCAAGGTCTTATTTCATATTTCACGCGGCTATATGGTAACCACGCTTGCGGCATTCACGTAACCTGTTACTACTCTGAAAAACCGTTGCAACTTAAAATACCGGACTCGCAAATTTTGCAACTTAAAATACCGGGGTCAGCCAGATGTCGCCTGTACTTTTTGAAATTCATAAGGAGATGCAGGCTAATTCGACACCAGTATTTAAGCCTGCATCTTCTCCGGTATTTTAAGCTGCCAGCGTTTTCACAGTAGATACGACACACTGACGTTTATAAGGCAGCTGTATTCCAGAAACGACAAGCCAACAAATCGTGTTCAGCAATTGCTTAATCAGCAACATGAGGCACTGAATGTTAAAATATTACAAAAGTATTTAGTTTAACTACTTTTATTTTGATAAAAGCTTAATTTATTGAGTTTCTAATATTCAATAAGAAAGAGTGCTGGTGCTGGATACATGTTTTTTTTTCGAGTTTCAAAATAATGCTTGCGTGCCATCATTATATTTCCTTTTCGTCTTGTATAGCTTACATGTAAACAAACCAATCAGCCAGAACGTATAGTGTTCGTCATTTCGACGCAGAGTCTGTATTGTACAGTTTAAATTCATAATGATTGCTTCTCGAAGAAAAAATGGTTTCAACCCTTCGAACTCTGAAAACACTCTGAAAACCGACTCTTTGGCTCCTACTGGAACAGTCCCCGTACATGTGAACTTCAGTATGTAGATCCTCGCACAACACAGCCAAACTTTCGCGTTTTGCCGCGGATATGATTTATCATTTTGAAAGCTGTGTCACAAAATTACAAAAATGAGTGGCTCGTTTTGTAGCTCAATTATCAAATTTATTATTCGAACTACAACCACGACAGGACCATAGAAAATGGTCGTACCTACCTACTTTTCTCGTAGCTACCACTACAAAATTTATTTTGCTGATCGTTGACCATTCGCCACATACTACATACACGGGAATTAGCGCTGGAGCACACTTGCTGTTCCATTAGCCAATGTTTGCCCCATTCCGAATTTTACCCTAAAAGCGGCCGGCCATCTGGTACAATTCACACAACTCCCCATTTTTTGGATGCGAAACACATAACACAACACGTGCCTCGTAATATGATGTTCCCGTTTGGCCACGCCCCCTGCGGCGGTCTTCTCCGATCTATACTAGCTGTAAATTACATGGTCACGTGAAACGTGTGAAAGTTACGTGAAACGTGAACGAACTTCCACCGGTGTGCATCTCATCATTGCGATCGTTGTTTTCTGATCTATCTATCGTGTTCGATGTTTTACGTGACGTTTCCTTCGCTTTTAACCAGCAGTATATTTTTTTTGCTCATACCAAAGTTGCCGGTGATCACTGTTTGTTACATGCGTATTGATTCGAGTCATCTGCCGCATGATTATCTATCGTGGAACTCACGGGAAGTTCACGTGATAACTCCCATGAGAAACTCATGAACAGCTAGGAGCCACGAATGATCTGCAAATACTGTAGCGTGACATGCTCAGATTCATTCGAGAATTTAGTTACTGCTTATGTCTTCATTTAAAACGTAAAAATGCGCGAAAATAAGTCCAGCGCTGCTCATTTTTGCGTAAAGTTCCTCTCACACACATTGGTCTCCGTTATGTGAAAGGAAGTGTTGTACCCTACTGACAATATAAACTGCAACATAAGAACTTCCGGAGAATTTCCCTCGTGTACTCATTTCGTTCTTGAATTATAGTTCACATCACTGCTACGTGGTCTCCTACAGAATGCAACCGAACTCACTCCTGGAGTTGAAATAAAGGTGCAGAATATCATATACATTTCGCTGAAATTCGTATGAAATCTTTATAGGTTAAAAAGTTGTGAGTTTCAGTGTAGGAGTCCACGTGGGAATGAAAACTACTATTGTTTGCACTACAACCACCTAGTTTGAATCACATTTACAAATTAGAAAGAAAATCGATACAAGCAACGTAGCAAACGTGTAATGTTTATGACAACCATGTCTCAGCGAACGTCCATAAAATGAGTTCGCACAGAACATAATTAATGCTACCGTAGCCGAGAGATCTAATGAATAGAATGCCATAGCGACAACAACACTTGTGTGTGCAAATCAGGAACAAATAGAGGTGCTGGTCAATGTTTTCATTCTCATTGGATAAAGCTAATAACTTGTCGATAATTTAAACTCTAGACTGAAGTTTTCTAGTTCCGTGCTTCTTCTACATCTCGCTCTCTTTAAACTTTTTGCACTCCAGTAATCATTCTGAACATTTAGTTTACTAAGTTGTATGTTGTATGCCCTTTATTTTTCTCGTGTTCCATCTGTCCATTATAATCAAGTCATTTTGAATAGAACATCTCGACCCGGTTTTTTGGAGATGCATCACCACCAACTGAGCTCGACTTCCAAGAAGTCATATTCAAGTTTTTCTCACGGGTGTCCGTTGAAGAGCAGTTTTTTTAAGCAAACCAGCGTTTCTTTTTTGAGATTTGCATTCCAGATGGATCTTGAACAGAAGAACTTTGAACTTTTTAGGTTTTCACGTTGTCTGTGATAGTTTCTGGTCAGATCATATCTATTTTCTGCTCATTTTAGTGAACGATTATAAATCTAATATTATTATTTGTGATTATTAATTGATTATAGATAATCTGACATGTTTTTCAACAGAATTTTTCTGCAAATGAGCAAGTGCACTCTTAATTGTCAATAATTTCATTATGGTAATTGCGTTGTTAAATTCATGGCACATTTGACTGAAGCTTTTTCGCTCAATGTTTATACAGGTTTGCAACGAAATTATCGCAATGTACGATTTGAAAAGCTGAAACTTCTCCCTCTTCTTTTTCAAGGCCTCTCACTAGTAATTGATTCAAGTTGAGGGAGAGAGACCGAAAAAACGTGTTGCACCTTTTTGAGAAAAGTAGAAAATTTTGTTCAATCGTTCAGAATCGATATCATCAGCATTGAAAAATTAAAATTACCAATGAAACATCATCTGAGTACTGTAGAACTTATATTATAGGTTTTTGTGAAGTCGTTTGAAGTTGAACATCGAAGTTTGATCCTGTATCTCGCTAGTAGATTCTCTGATTTGCGAGCTCTGGACTAAAAAGTGCTAATTGCAACTCCTGCTGATCCTCTCATATATATTCAACACATTTCATATTCGCAGAGAAGTGTTTCTCTCGTAACCCAACACCCCGCGACGAGTCGCGCCTTCACAATGTAATGATATGTCTAAACTTATGCGGCCGTGTCACACTCTTTATAACACTTTCTCCGGTTTCCTACTAGGATATATTTCGACAACTGGAAAATCACGTAAAACGTGTGAAACTGATCAGAATTCGAAAACCTGCTATGTTTCTGCAGATTAACATACCTCGTGCATTTCTTGTTTCTTATACTTTAACATTATAGTAGAAATAGTAGTTTACATCTAAATTGTTGCGCTAGGAAACTCACACACTTGCTGTTCATCAGTTAGTCTAACTGGACACTGTAGGACTCAACGTAGGAATGACACGTACTATCGTCTCTCAATCAAACTGAAGTTCCGGATTGCCATGATGTTTTCTACAAACGCAGCTCCACCTACAATATATAAGGAACTGCCATTGGTTCTTTTATCATTAGTTGCGTGTGCACGTCAGCAAATTGGCAGCCTCTCTACATTTGTTTGTCTCTGTTTCTCTGATTCTCTCTCAGACGCAGTCTCTCGGTATCAATCAGAGCCGCGCCGTGAGCTGCCCTCTCACTTCCCCTTCAAATTATGAAACCTCCATTCAGTTCGCCCCTTCTTTCTGTCCCCCCCCCCTCTATTCCATAGACGTAATATGGCAATCAGTAAACCTAACCGCCGTGTAAACCTAACCGCCGTGTAAACCTAACCGCCGTTAGGGTGTTCTAGACTGTTCTCTGTAGTTCGACTTTTTAGTCTTCAAAACAAATTTTAGTTTTCGTTTCGTTAATTTTTGAAATCGAATTTTCATTTTTTTTCATATTTCAAGCTTTCCAGAACTATTGTTAGTTTCTTTAGATGAATATGTTATCCATTCAATCATTGAAATAATCGGTTATACCGCAGTGGGACTAAGTTGTTTCGATCAGAGTTGCCTCTTTTACAGCATTCTGACTGGTCATAGGAGAAATGGCTACTTCTCCCGAGAGGGACAAATCTCCTATCATTGCAGAAAGCGAAAAGTGAGTGGTTTTGTGACTAAGGTTTGCTTACTACATCATTGCCCTGAATGAAAGATTTGCTGGAAAACGGACACTACTAGATTTTGGAACCGAGCTTTTAATCTTCATTAAGTAGTAGATGATGAATGTGTCCATTGGCTCGTTTACACATAACTGTCACAGGGTGCGGGTCACATCAATTTTATCCAGATAGAACGAAATTGGGTTAACAGAGTGTTCAATGAATGTCACCCGTAGGATCCACTTTTACATTATACTTTACACAATTTTTTTTCCAGTGAGCTGCCTATCAAGTTTATGAACGATGTGATCAATAGGTTCGCCACCGAGTTCAAGACAAAACCAGTTGGCCCAGTCGGTCAGTTTGAAGCTTAGCTTACTATACCACAATCAATTCTTGGCTATTCACTTAATTCTAAAATTGATATTGAGAACGTTACAATTGAGACAGAATGCCGGAAATGAAGAAGGCTTGACGGAGCAAGATGCCTATAAATGTAGATAGAGTTAATTTTTTCAGACTTCAGTGTTTCAACTTTTCGTTGTTTGCCTAGATAAGTTTGATGAGTTCTCAATATCAACGATATTTCTATTCAGGGAACCACATCCTCATCGAAGAATGTTATAAGTCCGTTGTATGGGATAAAGTAGGGGATGTTTTTCTGAACATGGTCATATTTGGCGATGAATCCGATCGAGTACTACTCAGGAAAAGATGCAAGGAATCTGGAATAACAACGGACTTCCCAAGCGCCGTTGTTCCGTAAGTTGCATCGTTTATTCATGAATTAAACCTCGTAGATAGTCGAAGTTAGGCATTATTGAGATACTATCGTAAACCAATAATCTTCACATGTTGTTCTATTTTATGATGTGCAGGGAAGGTCGGCTTAACCAGCTTTTTGTGCTGACTTCTATATCGCACTAGTTTGCTATATGCTGTTGGTCAATTGCACAGTCACGTGAAATATCTTAAACACAGCAGAACTTAAAAACGTGCGATGAAAAATTGCACGATGCCTTATTAGAATGCTAGCTTCACGAGACTATTCAATCGACAAAACAATTTTTATCATGTTTTTCTCAACGTATCCTTAGTTAGTGTTTTAGCGACGTCACGAATGAACCCTGTCACGCTGGTTCTTTCGAAAGCTTGTGTGTCATTTCATCGCGCCTGATCAAGTCGTTTTTACGGTTGACAATCGATTCGCATAGGACAACAATAGACGATATAATTTATTCTGAAGATTACGGATGCTCGACGGACGTAATGCCTCTCGACTGGGTAGTCGGGTTTCCGAAGGTAAACTTTTCTCTCATTTCAGATATGTTCATCACTATGCTTTAGTTATAGTCTGTTCATCAAATCAATTGAGATTATGAAGTTTTATGTTTAAAAGGTTTACATTGCCCTGCTTATTACGGTATATCGTGCTGATACTTGTGATACTATTTGCGATTCATATTCTACTTTCAAAAAGGATTGACGAACCAAATCAATTTATGAAAACTCTATAAAAAATAAATACTGGCACGAAAAATAACTTTGATTTCAGGTGGTGGAAACCATGAGTTGTCAATCCAACTCATGTGCAGTTCTTGAGTCCAGATGTACCAGCGCGGCAGTTCTATTAGAATTGGTGGTAAACCGCACTGATCTAATGTGAGCAAAATCAACTTTTCACTCATAATTGTACCTGAGATTCCACTCATTCCGACAGTCATACTGACGTGCGACCGGCTATCTTTAAAAGTTTTTGGGGAATTATAGTGTCATATTCTCCTGGTTACAGTGATTTGTGCTCGCACTAGTGACTCAAAATATTTGACTTTGAATTTGCACTCAACGTAACATGTTTGCGTGCAAGACGTGTGATAGTATGTACGTTTTTCAATGATACAATTCAATTCGTTTTAGCCCTGACTATTTCAGCCAGTCATTAGGTCTTATGGGAAACGTTATGCCTACTTTTCCCCCTGACTTCGATACGAAAGGATCAGTTCTATTTGTGGTTCAAGCAAATGAGTTTGACGAGAATTTGTTCACTGATGGCCTTGCTCCATGGACTCGGGAAGCCAGTATGTTTTTTCTTTCGTTTGTTTGTTCATTGATGGGACTAGCGAACACCGCTTATCTGTAACTATTTCTATGAGTGTTCCGTGAAGAGATTGTTTGGTCGCCAGGTAGATTATGAACACAACGTAAACAACGTAACCATGCAAGAACAAACTAGAGAATTCTTTTTGATCGTGAATAGGTCCTCTCCCTTCCTGACAGTCTTTTGCTGTCATTCGCTAGACAGCAAAATCGATGATTTGTTGACATGTACTTTACGCTGTTTTATTACTCTCGAGAGTGGAAGGCATATTGTAAACTCATCATTCAACAGAGAAAGCTGATCCGGACACTCACACGCCGGCTGAACCTGCAATAAAACCGAAGCTGGATGTGAAAAAGGTCATCGCTACTGACTATGGGTACTCTATAGCACGGAAAGACGATGTTGCCGACACAGAAGTGGAGTTTTGTGTTATGAGGGGCACTTTGCCGCGCGATGAACGACTACAGAAACGGGTGAGTACATAACGTAACCAAAACATGTTTTGTTTTTGCAAAAACCACCTGTGGTTCGCATGTATGGGTAATGAAGTTTGTTTAATGATGATAATAACAGCTTCATTAGTTAATGAATTAAAAACTTGTATGTCGGTTTTCTGTATAATTCTTGAAGATGTCTAGGAATTATTCTTTCGATTAACTTTCATCTTTTAGTTTCACATTTTCACTAGTTCATACTGACTCTTGTTGTTCAGATCGCCTATCTGCGGGAAACAAAGTGCGTTGCTGGGACCAAGAACCATCGCATGAAGTCCGCCCTTCTTATTATGTACGATTTCATGGAACCTGGAGAGAAAATAGGATGGATTTCTCATGGGAATAGTGAAACGTGAGTTATTCTCAGAAACAAGTAGTTCATTGCAAACGAGTTGGGAAATTTCTGGGTAAAATCTTATCATATGACACTTGACGCATCTTGTACGAGCGTTGATTGTCACTAGGGATTGTCACTATCATCCGCACTACATGTCTGCGTCATTTTCAGAGTAAAACCCTGGTACCGTTCTCACCCGCGAATGATCCGACAACTCAAGTCCGAACTCTCTACAGCGCCACCGCGAGTTGCTCGAGTGAACGTGCAGAAGAACTACACTATTCCGATATCAAAAGACAAGGTGCGACGCAGTTAGTATCAGCTTGTTTGAAACGTGAATTATTATATGTTGTTATGTTTTTCAGTTTTTGATCTGAAAAAAAGCGTTGCGTGGAATCATCAATCTCGGTCAATACTGTCTCAGATCGGGCTTTTAGGATAGAACTCACCATCATTCCACTTTCAATAGGTACCAGATTGTTGAGAAACATGAAATCGTGCAACAACCGTTCATGTTTTCTTCGAGAATTCAGTTTGTTCTGACTTTCAAAATTGTTACAGTTACAATACGCTGCAAGAGGAGTGAAACGGAAAAAAGCGCCAACTGGGCCAGTTGCGGCTACCGATTATGAGGGACTTCTAATGAGTATTGACTCCGCTGGCATGAAAGGTTTCCGAGAGGAGTACCACGGTGAGCTCTTATTATAAATGGTATTTCAGTCCCGTGTACTTTGAAGAAACTTCCGTGGCTAAAAAGGTGCAGTAGTTTTCAAACGCACAAAGTGCTCGACTTTTATTGTGTACTCTGAATGAAATTTTGCAGCGTTACTTGAATGAAAGTAGTGTGATATCGTTGAGTTGCCGCCAAGACAAAGGAATCTGCTTGTCATTTCGTATCGATAGTTATTAGATTTAATCTAATAGGGTATTTAGGTCTTCAGTTTTCGTGTCGACTCTATGTCTGTTGGGGAGTTACAAGTTTATCATAGTTTTAGATGATCCGTTCGGAGACTGTGATAGTACGCGGTCTCGAGTACTGGCATACAATCCTGTCTTGCTTGAATCGTTCGGTCAAACGTGTCCCACCACTAGTCGCCTTGAGAAGGATTGGGAGATTGTAGAAGAGCTCAAGGGTCTTTCTGACAAGGAGCTGATGAGTCGGTTAGGTGAGGAATTGGTATTGGCGTTTTTCTACTGATATTCTTCGTGTTCTCGCGAACTCGCTTAGGGATTGTTTGGTTCGCAGAGTTATTCTCTGTACATTCTCAGTTCCTAGTTGTTAATAAATAGTTGTTGTAGTGAGGCCAATTACACATGCAACCGGGTTGCATGCAACCAAAATGCAACCAGGTTGCATGTTTAAAGACAGTTTGGTTGCTTTCCAAATGCAACCGGGTTGCTTTCGGTTGCTTTCAAAATGCAACCAAAAGCAACCAAATTGCATTAAAAACCGGAAAATATTTAAAAATTGAGTGTTTGGTTGCATTTGAAAAGCAACCAAAAGCAACCCGGTTGCATTTGGAGAGCAACCAAAAGCAAGTAGGTTGCATTTGGAAAGCAACCAAATTTTGTTTACACATGCAACCCGGTTGCATTTTGGTTGCATGCAACCTGGTTGCATGTGTAAACCGCCTTGTAGGGCCGTAGTGAGTATTTTTCAGGGAAGGAGATGGAAAATCACAAAGTTCGTGGTGGAAAAGCAGCGACGGACACTACGTTCACTATGGGTGACATGTTTGTTACCCCAGTGATGTATTCAGAAATCAGACTGAGGTTCGTCTTAGCTCAATTGATGTAATTTGTTATTGGCAGTCACTCAGTAACCTTTATCCGTTTCGTTGTCACGCACCCGTAAATGCGAATCTTTCACGAAAAACGGCCTGGTTTGCAATCAATATCCGTAACAATTCATGAATTTCCATCAGAAGGAGGCCAATTATCACAATATTAGCAAAAAAGTAGCCCATTCGTATTTCCGGCGAACAGTTTTTATTTTAGAGACGCGAAATCTGGAGCCGTACCAACTTTGCCTTTTGCGTTCATGTTTCATCATACTAAGAGAAGCGAAGACTATAAGTGGCTGGCCGACAAAGTGTCGGACTTGATTCAACACGTTTCTCACAATCGGTCGGTTCGGTCTCTTCTCACCGATGCGGACAGAGCGTTCGATAATATGAAGCAGGTGAGTTCTCTATTAGAGCAGTTAACTGATCCTATATTTTTTGTAATCAATCAGTTACTGTGCGTTCCTCACAAGTTACAGCATTTTTTGCTAGTTTTCCCTCCAATTCTGTTGAACTTACCGTTTTCAACGTTTTTTATGCAGTTTTCAATGCAATTGTTCACAGGCGATCGCGTTTCGCAAAGCGGAACGTGTACTATGCAGTTTACACTTGGAGGGAAATGCCGGAGAGCTCTCTCCTGATGAAAGAGCGGGATTATTCCGGGATCTGTTCGGCAACACTGAAGTGGATAGTGAAGGTAATTTCTTGATCTTTCATTCATTTGTTTTCATTTCATTGTTTTATTACTGTCCCTATCTCCACTCTCGGAGGCTTTTATTTCAGGGTTACATCGGCGCGGCGGCTTACTGTTCACCTTGCACAAAGACCGATTTCTGAGAGATTTGGCACGTTATGCCAACACTCGTTGGACTGACAGGCAGAAAGACTGGTGAGCTGTATTTACAACCCGATGAATTTTGTATTGGTAGCATGAGCGTAGATTGGTACCGTTCTCGCTTCCTTCTCCCAGACCTAATCAAAGACAAAGTAGATTCGCATGAGTTGATCGGCTACTACCACCTAACCCCTCGAAAAATACGTCTTTACCGATGAACACTAATTGTTCTTCCAAATTTCTTGAAAATTTTAAGAACCAGCCTCATTCAATATTTTTATTGCCTATGCAGGCCATTTACGACCTCCTGCCCCAAATTTGCACAGTGTGAATACAAACACCAGTAAGGTCCGACTGAGCGACAAAGAGTAGTCAGTTTTTCAGCTTCAAACACGTGAAAATTGATGATTTCGCACCAAAATCAGAGAAATTTTACCGTCTTCATCAGAAAAGTAGTCCGTTTTTCGAATTTTTCTGACTATTCGGACAACTTTACTGGTATATGTGTCAATACTTACTAACGTGGTTTTATTATAGATTTGAGTTCTTCAGGATAAGTGGTCGTGAAGAATCTCTGTGGGATCATTATTCACTGTATGCTGTTCTACGGGCTGGTTACGACCCGGCCAAGCGTGTTACGACAAATGGTATGGAGTGTCTCAATAAGAACATCAAGAGCGGACGACGAAAGGAGTGCATGAACGAAGTTGTGGCTAACCTAGGAGTCTATATGACAGGTATGTTTCAATATTGTTTTCAAATCGACCAGCTTATTCGAGTTAATGTGACAAGAGCTAAACATCGATTCGTTGGAAATTGTTGGTTATGAAAATGAAGGAAATAGTGAAAATCTCCATGTTTTGCTGTTTATGAACCTTGGCATGTTGTAGTATAATATTGGTAAAGGCAATCGTTCTTGTAACCATGTTCGCTCAGTGTGATACAACTGAAATAGTGCATAATTAAAAGTTGCACATTCACTCATGTTTTTAGGCATATTGGATGAGATTCGGCGTGCTTTGGTGAATGAAGGAGAATGGCGTTGCGCTGGGAAAAATCCCATGAACTTCTACGAATACGACCAGATGACTCACGATGAGAGAATGCAGCACGCTAGATTGTACGGATTCGACCGTCTTGTCAGCTGCATTCCTCTCTTTGCCAGGGGTTTTCCAGAAGAGTTATTGAGAGGTGAGCATGGGGTTTGGGAACTGATTAGACAACGTAGGAGTATGATATTTAGCTGGTATATATATATATATATATATATATAATATATATATATATATATATATATATATATATATATATATATATATATATATATATATATATATATATATATATATATATATATGGGCTTAATGGTTATTTAACTTATATTATCACGGTTTTTCAGGGGTAGCTGGCTCGCGCATGAGTCATTATGCTCTGAAGACAAGAGAGAGCCGGGTGTTAATTTCCTCTGAACATGAGTGGGTCGTTCGAGAAGTGGAGAAAAACGACGAGGAAAACAAAGTTATAATGTCAGTTTTTCACGAGTAAATTTAATATGATTATTTCACGAATTCAATCGGTTCTCAGTGTTAGTTTGGTCAGATTTTGGTGTTTCTTCGCTGACTTTTTTCACTGTGTGGTTTTGTGACGTGCTATTTTTGCTATTTCGCTTAATTGCTATTTTTCAGTTCGCGAGTGACGGAAGTTGATCAGTTGCTTCACTGTGAAAGGTGCTCTAAGAATGGAAAGAACCAAGCCGAGAAATTTCAATGGTGTTATCACAAGTGAGTAATCAGAGCATTTATATTATTTTTGACAAACAGCTTTTTTTGAGACACGGAGATCTGAAGGTGACTTGAGTTGGATGATCTGTTTTAAACCGGGCAATAAGCAATTGAATGATAATTTATGAATATTTATTCACTAAATTTGTGTTTTTACTGAGAGGTTTTTTTGCTGATTTCCAGGATGGCGGTCGCTCTACGGTTGGACCACTTTGATCTTCTCGTCGATGTTTTTCTACGGTACCGTGATGGAGAGACATCAAATAGTCGTTTGCGGAGAACCAGAAATCCAGTGGCCGGTAAAAAGCCATTCCACAGAAGAAAAGGGAAAAATAGCTCTGCCATACCTACTAGGAAGGCGTACAAGACTCTGCGAAGGTGCGTTTTTGCTCAATTGTCGTGATTTTCTGACAGAACCTAGAACTCCAGTCGTTTGCAGCCAGCTGCCAGTCGTTTGCAGCCAGCTGTCAGTTATTGAATTTTCCAGGTCTCTATGTTTGTCTGAAGACGATGAGCAGTCATTTTCCAGAGATGCGGAGAAGTCAGCGTCAGCAAGCAGGTGAATGTCATGCAATGAATGCATTGAGCATTTAAACAAAAGTTATTCATGTTACGAGTATTATTTTTGTGCAAAAGTTATTCGTTTAATTATTGTGCTTGTTTAGGCGCAGAAGTTATTCATTCAATGATGCCACAGGACGACTAAGAGATGAAGATGAACCAGAGAATACGTTCGGGGATCGCCCAAACTGGTCAGTTTTTTTTTTCGATTTTTTGTTACTTTTACTCTAAATAAATGCAAAATGTTTATGTTAATTTCACGCTCTGTGTCTCTTTAAGGGACCACGGTATATCGCCGCTATCATTCTCACCACAGCACCATGAGAAAGACGTGACGAGCGATGAATTTGATGTGAACGACAGCAGTACAGCCGAAGTCGAAGTAGTTTCACACGTCTCTCCTCAATTGCAACATCGTTCGAGGTGAGAACTAGTGTTGTTGTGGATTTTTGCCTTCAGTCTCGAATATTTAGTTTCACCTTGAACCTGACACGAATTCCTCTCACGAATCCTTGTCCTGTAACCTAGACTTCCTTCGAAGTATAACCCTAACACACAATTTAACTACTTTACACACATTTTTTGCAGTTTGGATGATACTCTGAGTAGCCTCTCTTCGATCGTGCCACCGGTCGATCATTCCATCACTTCGAGGTCAGAATCTTTGTCATGTTTAAATGTTTTTTCACCCGGTTCGGTGACGAGGTACATTAATTAACGTACACAGTTTTGTGCGTAATACTGTTTTTAGTATTCTTAGTGTCACTTTGACGGTCCATGAATATAGGATGAGAGGTAATTCTTAGCGTATTCCAGTTCCATGAACAGCTCCTCGTATGCTCCGTATAATGTTTACACCGATTGTGATTCTATTACCCGGCATAACCTCCGAGGGTATTATGACGAAGATGGATGGGTTTATCCACGTCGTCTCTGCAGAAGCCCTTCGGAACAAGCATCCTGGCGGGTTATATCTCTTTTCGTTTACTTCGTTGATGAAATAGCGGAGAAATGTTAAAAATTCATATTCGATTCGCCCGGGACTTCTCAATTCACCGTATGCCGTTCGAAAGCATTTGGTCGTGATTTTGATTTAGCTTTTAATGTTCGCCAACTATATATTTCAAATAGATATGTGATCAATCTTATTTCGCGCTTTTCTAATGTATTTTATTGATTAGGAGTATGACGCCCCTGAATTTCGATTCCTCGCGTCTTTCGAACAACGATCAAATGGATGTTGTAGATGCATCTTTGTCGGAGCCGGTTATTACAGAAAGGTGAGTTTGATCTTCAACGCCTCATACCACCTTCGTACCTAAGCAAACTAGCTTGAATAGCGGTTTAAAATGTAAGTAACGAACGAGCTTTTCCGTTGAGTCCTTTTGTATGTTACAGCAAGTCTGGAGCATCCACTGACAGTGAAGTCAAGCACCATCATCTCAACGAACGACCTCTGGGAGACATGACCAACTCTCGCTCTTGTAAAAGGTGATCCCAGATAAATTTATTCGAGGTGTCAATTAAGGTGCCCGTCTATTGACACACTAACAATAGGATTTCTCAGAATATCTAATGATACATAATGTTCACAATATCCAAAATTTCCGCTTGTCTCATACCTCCTTCGTTTATACTTGAGCAAACTAGCTTGAATATGGTGGAAAGTAAGTAACGAAGGAAGTTTCTTCTTTCTGTTCAAGTTACAGAGAGCCTCTATGGCCACAATTACTTGTCACATTTCCTTTCATGTCGTTGTGTGAATATCCAGTGGAGATTGCCTATAGTATGTCATAATGTTCAGGAATTCCGAGGATATTCAAGAATATGTTGTGCGGAAACAGAGCAATCGGTTCGGTCGAGCCACAGAATTCGCCCAGTGAGTGACGTTCGAGGCATAAGTGTTGTTGTTCCGAAATACGTATGACTTCGATGTGAAAATGAGTTTTGTTCCAAGAATTAATGGGTTTTCATAAGCCGGATTGATCAGTTCACACTTAAAACAATTGTTTTCTATTTACAGACCGATCGATTTCAAGAAAGGACATTTCACTATGTGGCAACAAACAGTTGGATTGCGGAATGTTTCCCTCAGAGCAGTTATGATCGAGGCTCTCGGCAATTTGAGGCCAGCCTCGACTGCTGCTTGGATGTTGAACTGGACGAAAGGTGCGACTTAATAATTAATTATCCCTAAAGCTTCGACGAGAAACTCGACGATCTTCATGCCTGGTAAAATGCGATCTCGTGTATAAATGATGTCCCAAAATTTATCACCATTTTCAGCAACGTCTCTAATTAAGTGAGTACTTCGAATTTACGTCTAATGGCGACTGTAATATCGTATTTCAGAATATGTGAATCCGAGATGCGAAGGTTGTCAACTATCTATTTGTGATAGTGGGAGGCGTCATGGCCCAGACAATATACTCATCTGTGATGAGAATGGCAGGTATGTTCCATATCCAATAGGATTCCCCCCTCTTTTGAAAAATGAAAAAAAGTCAAATTTCAACAAAAAAAAACTGAAAATAATGAGCGAAGTTTTGTTTGGTCGCTAAAAGGATGCGTTTTTCCACCCGTTTTGGACCAAAAACGACCCCTCCTTAACTTTTGCGGTTTGTAAAGCCATATCTGCTACCACTGAACGAGTATTTTTATGATATAATACGTCGAATCTTTCATTATAAACTCCACTTTACCAAAATTAAATCACAAAATAAATGATTTCAGCCTGTACCACTCGCGTCTCATGTGCATTGCGGGAACTGGGTTCCATCCTAGCACGCTGAATTGTGAAAATGTCACCCACAAACTAGCCGGAATCTACAAAGAGTGGCTAAGATACGTTCTGCTTTTGGAGATTTAAACCGCATGTATCTCCGTTGTTTCTGGTTGTTGATTTTGTTTCTAGAATTTTGTTGTTTTCGTTAATAAAGTTGTTGTCTGTTATTGAAGGCTTGATAACTTGAATAAGGGAAACATTTAATAAATCAAAAGACACTGCTATGCAAATATGTTTATCACAAGAGAATGGACGATGAAACAGTTATAACAGACCGGTTATGCAGCTGGTTCTTCTATATTAGGAAGACGACCGACGAAACCTGAACGGAACAAATTATTTCACTCGAAAACACTGAGCTAGGTTTTGGTTTATCAAACAGCATCATGCTACAGATTTATTTAATTTTTCCTGAATGAATATTTTACTTCCGATCTCGAAAGTCGATCGCGCAGAGTTCTGCTTTCTAAAACAGCTTTCTCCCAGCGCTACCAGAAAAATAAATGGATAAATATTGGCTTGATAACTGAACTCATCACGCAAGGGTTTGCTTTACACAATGCTGTATTAATTCACGCTTGTAGTCCATTACGGAAGACCTTCAAGCGTCCAGAAATTCAACACGCAAGGGTTCGCTTTGTAAAACAGGTTTTTCACAGAGTACTCAGAAACACCTATTAATTTCAATACATAAGCTCTCATTTACAGAGAAAAACATTCAATTACCTCCCATTTTGCCCAGGGAGCCATTGAAGCTAAATAACTCAGAAATTTAACACGCAAGGGTTCGCTTTGTAAAACAGATTTTTTACAGAGTAATCAAAAAAACCCTTTTAATTTCAATACATTAGCTCTCATTTACAGAGAAAAACATTCAATTTCCTCCCATTTTGCCCAGGGAGCCAGACTCAACACAAAACGTCAGGATAATCACTTTCGGCCCATGTGGGATTAATCTCATTTACATTTAATGAAAACAATGAAAGCCTGACCTATGTATTGATTCGGCTCAGAATTATCCTTTCAACTTCTGATGACATCAACGCTGGATTACAATACGAAGACAATGTGGCCTGAAATCAACGAGATATAATATCGCGCAGAGTTCTGCTTTCTAAAACAGCTTTCTCCCAGCGCTACCAGAAAAATAAATGAATAAATATTGGCTTGATAACTAAACTCATCACGCAAGGGTTTGCTTTACACAATGCTGTATTAATTCACGCGTGTAGTCATTACGGAAGACCCTCAAGCGTTCCTACTTCCCTCCAAGGAAAATGATTGAAGGTATGTGAAGCCAGACAAATAAAACAAGCAAGACTAAGGATTCTAGGTTGTAGGAGAATTGTTTTCACCTTCATGAACCAATTCAATACTGACCTCTGACATAGGATGAGTTGGGTTGAGTTCAGTCATATCATCTAGCTAATGCTGATGATCACTCCATTTGTCCTGAAAAGTAGATAAATGTTCAACTTCGTTGTCGTATAATTGAAGTAGTCGCCTCCGAAATTAACAAGAAAAAATACATTGAAGCTAAATAACTTAGAAATTCAACACGCAAGGGTTCGCTTTGTAAAACAGGTTTTTTACAGAGTAATCAGAAAACCCTTTTAATTTCAATACATTAGCTCGCATTTACAGAGAAAAACATTCAATTTTCTCCCATTTTGCCCAGGGAGCCAGACTCGACACAAAACGCAGGATAATCACTTTCGGCCCATGTGGAATTATTCTCATTTAAATTTAATGAAAACAATGAAAGCCTGACCTATGTATTGATTCGGCTCAGAATTATCCTACCAACTTCTGATGACATCAACGCTGGATTACAATACGAAGACAATGTGGCCTGAAATCAACGAGATATAATATGTTCCACTCTTTTTGTTATACAAAAACGCATAACAGGTAGAAGCAAAAAATTCCAGTTGAAAAATCAAGGTTCTGCGTTTTAACCTTTTTCTCGAAGCCATTAAATGATGGCCGAAATGAAATGTGTGTAGAAGAGTATTGTATTTAGCTGAAAAAATATAAAAAAAACGAGGCTACAATGGTAATCTGTCGTGATATCTGTTTACCAAGACAGCTAAGCTAGTACAAACTAACACGTAGCTGATACAAACTATTCCAAACTAATATGAAGTATTCTCCTAGATATTCAATCATGAAATTGTAAAATCGAAATTGTAAAATCGTAATAAAATCGTAATATCTATCTAAGAAGCGAAGCTATTGAAATAAAATATTTGTTTCGAAGTCAAATTGATTGAGTACAACATCTAAAAGGATATGTAACATTCTAGATAAGTCTACAAGGCCTGAATTGTGCGCGGACCCAGCTACTCGCAGGAAAATGAAACAAAACGAAGCAATTTAACTCGACACTAAAAAAAATAATTGAAAAACGTGAAAAATTTGTTGTGGTACCGGTTTGGCAAAATGCCGAAATTCAAAACTCCCGCGCTGAAAGCCTGCGCATCAACTTGTTTATCATGATGATACGCTGCAGAATGTGATAAAGGCAGTAAGCCAGTTTTTAGGGGAGGTTTATCTGATGGAATTTTTTATTGTTTTTGGAAGCTTATTTGCATGAAATTATGCGTTATTATGAGAATTTAATTGTTTCTACGTGCTTGTATTTCTTATCAAGTTCTCATTAAGTTTCATGGATGATCTTGTATTTAGAGTCAAACAATGTCAAAAAGCTGTTTTTTGAGCTTAACAACTGATTTGATCGAAATGTTCCCTTTGTTCTCCACTTCTCAAGTCGCTTTCTGAAATTAGGCTTAGTTGTAAGAGCAGTCGATAGTCATTCTCTGTGATTGTGCGAAAGATGCTCGACCAGTCTTATTCGTTTAGAAGCTCCTCTGATTGTTTTCCATTCTCAAATGTAGATCTCAACGAAAAATAGTGTTCGCTTTCATTCTATTTTTCTCTAAAGCTCACATTTATTCACAGATCTGTTTGTCCTGTTGTTTATATTGTTTATAATGAAATTGTTATTAAATTCATCGTTCCAGAGCTACTGTCTTCGACTGGTTCTCCGTCTGGTCTGGTTTCTCTCATGCTGATTCTACGGTTCATGGGCACGCGCTTGGACATGCCGACGTTCGGGATGCTCGTGTTTTGGATAAAGTTTACCTTGTTTAACTGAATTTGGTATGTTTTACTGGTTAAGTAGATGTAAAATTAGTTCAGGAGACTAGCTTTTTTTGACTCGTGCCATAGTAACTAGTTTGATCGCATCCGACCAAACAACAACCGTTTTTTTGGGGTTTTCATCTGGTTGCATTTGTAGATCCCATAGAAGAAACAATTTAATTCTTCAATGTAGTTTTACTCATGATTATTCCTTCTGGGATTCTCAAATGTAAACCGGTCTGTTATTTGAAAGCTCTGCAAACTTCATTTGTAGTGTTTTTTGGTCGTTTGCAACCTGATTTTGTTCATTTGTGCAAACATCTTAGATAATTTTTGTCAAGCCTAGTACCCGTTATCACCAATGAATGTGGATGCGCCATAGAAGAGCTATTTCATGTGTTTGTTATATTTCGTCAGTTGTGTAAGTTGTATGTATCCCTTACATCACATTATAATTTAGCGGAGTAGACTAAATTAATATCATCTGTTAAGATTCAAATAGTGCCTGTTAGAACCAGTGGTACTTTTTTATAAGAACCACGGTCAGATTCATGTTGCTTTCTTTCTTTCACTGTATTTTATAATAGTTCTTACGTTTTTTGTTTATGATGTTCGATTCTAACTTGAATGAAACCATTGGTATAGTCAAATGTTGGTCCAAAGTACATCTGTTGAGTTTCTAGATGTGGAGTTTGATACTCGTGAAAAATGGTTGTTTTTTGAAGTTATATGTGGCTTTGAGAAATGACGTTGTCATTGTGATTGAAATGGATTTTAAATAGTGTGTTATTATCACTCAGATTGTTGTTTTACATGGTGGAACGCTCGAGTTCAATATTGTTTTGCAAGCAGTCAGTCATCCTGAATGGACTTATCTGGAGATATTATTTAAGTTGAGAGAAACTGCACCTGTACTGACATTGAAATAGAATAGTTTTTTTAACAGTGGCCAACGCTACCACCACTAAATTCCGCACTGACATCGCTAAGTTACGATTTTTTGGCATTTTCTAAACAACTGAGACATGACGACCATTTCTTGCTCGAAATATATAAAATTGTATTCGAACAACTTTCCACACTTCTTTTGTCCAAAACCTTATCGATAGACTATAAGAAGACCCAAATGAAACGTTCTCTACAGCAACCACCAACGGCGGTTAGGTTTACACAGCGGTTAGGTTTACACGGCGGTTAGGTTTACTGATTGCCATATTACGTCTATGGAATAGAGGGGGGGGGGACAGAAAGAAGGGGCGAACTGAATGGAGGTTTCATAATTTGAAGGGGAAGTGAGAGGGCAGCTCACGGCGCGGCTCTGATTGATACCGAGAGACTGCGTCTGAGAGAGAATCAGAGAAACAGAGACAAACAAATGTAGAGAGGCTGCCAATTTGCTGACGTGCACACGCAACTAATGATAAAAGAACCAATGGCAGTTCCTTATATATTGTAGGTGGAGCTGCGTTTGTAGAAAACATCATGGCAATCCGGAACTTCAGTTTGATTGAGAGACGATAGTACGTGTCATTCCTACGTTGAGTCCTACAGTGTCCAGTTAGACTAACTGATGAACAGCAAGTGTGTGAGTTTCCTAGCGCAACAATTTAGATGTAAACTACTATTTCTACTATAATGTTAAAGTATAAGAAACAAGAAATGCACGAGGTATGTTAATCTGCAGAAACATAGCAGGTTTTCGAATTCTGATCAGTTTCACACGTTTTACGTGATTTTCCAGTTGTCGAAATATATCCTAGTAGGAAACCGGAGAAAGTGTTATAAAGAGTGTGACACGGCCGCATAAGTTTAGACATATCATTACATTGTGAAGGCGCGACTCGTCGCGGGGTGTTGGGTTACGAGAGAAACACTTCTCTGCGAATATGAAATGTGTTGAATATATATGAGAGGATCAGCAGGAGTTGCAATTAGCACTTTTTAGTCCAGAGCTCGCAAATCAGAGAATCTACTAGCGAGATACAGGATCAAACTTCGATGTTCAACTTCAAACGACTTCACAAAAACCTATAATATAAGTTCTACAGTACTCAGATGATGTTTCATTGGTAATTTTAATTTTTCAATGCTGATGATATCGATTCTGAACGATTGAACAAAATTTTCTACTTTTCTCAAAAAGGTGCAACACGTTTTTTCGGTCTCTCTCCCTCAACTTGAATCAATTACTAGTGAGAGGCCTTGAAAAAGAAGAGGGAGAAGTTTCAGCTTTTCAAATCGTACATTGCGATAATTTCGTTGCAAACCTGTATAAACATTGAGCGAAAAAGCTTCAGTCAAATGTGCCATGAATTTAACAACGCAATTACCATAATGAAATTATTGACAATTAAGAGTGCACTTGCTCATTTGCAGAAAAATTCTGTTGAAAAACATGTCAGATTATCTATAATCAATTAATAATCACAAATAATAATATTAGATTTATAATCGTTCACTAAAATGAGCAGAAAATAGATATGATCTGACCAGAAACTATCACAGACAACGTGAAAACCTAAAAAGTTCAAAGTTCTTCTGTTCAAGATCCATCTGGAATGCAAATCTCAAAAAAGAAACGCTGGTTTGCTTAAAAAAACTGCTCTTCAACGGACACCCGTGAGAAAAACTTGAATATGACTTCTTGGAAGTCGAGCTCAGTTGGTGGTGATGCATCTCCAAAAAACCGGGTCGAGATGTTCTATTCAAAATGACTTGATTATAATGGACAGATGGAACACGAGAAAAATAAAGGGCATACAACATACAACTTAGTAAACTAAATGTTCAGAATGATTACTGGAGTGCAAAAAGTTTAAAGAGAGCGAGATGTAGAAGAAGCACGGAACTAGAAAACTTCAGTCTAGAGTTTAAATTATCGACAAGTTATTAGCTTTATCCAATGAGAATGAAAACATTGACCAGCACCTCTATTTGTTCCTGATTTGCACACACAAGTGTTGTTGTCGCTATGGCATTCTATTCATTAGATCTCTCGGCTACGGTAGCATTAATTATGTTCTGTGCGAACTCATTTTATGGACGTTCGCTGAGACATGGTTGTCATAAACATTACACGTTTGCTACGTTGCTTGTATCGATTTTCTTTCTAATTTGTAAATGTGATTCAAACTAGGTGGTTGTAGTGCAAACAATAGTAGTTTTCATTCCCACGTGGACTCCTACACTGAAACTCACAACTTTTTAACCTATAAAGATTTCATACGAATTTCAGCGAAATGTATATGATATTCTGCACCTTTATTTCAACTCCAGGAGTGAGTTCGGTTGCATTCTGTAGGAGACCACGTAGCAGTGATGTGAACTATAATTCAAGAACGAAATGAGTACACGAGGGAAATTCTCCGGAAGTTCTTATGTTGCAGTTTATATTGTCAGTAGGGTACAACACTTCCTTTCACATAACGGAGACCAATGTGTGTGAGAGGAACTTTACGCAAAAATGAGCAGCGCTGGACTTATTTTCGCGCATTTTTACGTTTTAAATGAAGACATAAGCAGTAACTAAATTCTCGAATGAATCTGAGCATGTCACGCTACAGTATTTGCAGATCATTCGTGGCTCCTAGCTGTTCATGAGTTTCTCATGGGAGTTATCACGTGAACTTCCCGTGAGTTCCACGATAGATAATCATGCGGCAGATGACTCGAATCAATACGCATGTAACAAACAGTGATCACCGGCAACTTTGGTATGAGCAAAAAAAATATACTGCTGGTTAAAAGCGAAGGAAACGTCACGTAAAACATCGAACACGATAGATAGATCAGAAAACAACGATCGCAATGATGAGATGCACACCGGTGGAAGTTCGTTCACGTTTCACGTAACTTTCACACGTTTCACGTGACCATGTAATTTACAGCTAGTATAGATCGGAGAAGACCGCCGCAGGGGGCGTGGCCAAACGGGAACATCATATTACGAGGCACGTGTTGTGTTATGTGTTTCGCATCCAAAAAATGGGGAGTTGTGTGAATTGTACCAGATGGCCGGCCGCTTTTAGGGTAAAATTCGGAATGGGGCAAACATTGGCTAATGGAACAGCAAGTGTGCTCCAGCGCTAATTCCCGTGTATGTAGTATGTGGCGAATGGTCAACGATCAGCAAAATAAATTTTGTAGTGGTAGCTACGAGAAAAGTAGGTAGGTACGACCATTTTCTATGGTCCT